>VWZI01019557.1:90773-151647 GCA_013396835.1 Psilopogon haemacephalus
TTTTTTTTTCATGACAGCAGCCTATATCCCTCCTTGTTCACATGGATGTAGTTAAGAGAGAAGGGAGAATAACCCAGAGGACCTCCTGTAACGTGACAACCTACATCATAAGAAGGACACAGAGCTCTTGGGGCGAGTCCAGAGGATGGCCACAAAGACAATCCAAAGGTTGAAGCACCTCTGCTATGAGGACAAACTGAAGGAGCTGGGGGGTGTTAAGCCTGGAGAAGGGAACACTCCAGAGAGATCTTAGAGCTGCCTTCCAATACCTGAAGGGATCCTACAGGGAAGCTGCAGAGGAACTTGTCATAAGGGTGTCCAGAGACAGGACAAGGGGGAATGGTTTGAAGGTGAGGGAAAGCAGGGTTAGACTGGAGCTTAGAAAGAAGTTTATCATTATGAGGGTGGTGGGACTCTAGAATAGGCTTCCCAGGGAGGTTGTGGCTGCCTCCTCCCTGGGGGTGTTCAAGGCCAGGTTGGATGAGGCCTTGAGCAGCCAAGTCTGGTTGCAAGGTGTTCCTGCCCGTAGCAAGGAGGTTGGAGTAGATGATCTCTGAGGTTCCTTCTAACCTGAGATGTTCTATGAGTAAATACTAACAAAGGACAATGGCCATAGTCATAAAGTGCAGTTAGAAGAGACTGAGCAGAGAAGTAAAAATCACTGAACAGAATTTCTTCTGTTCTAGCCCAAACCAAGACAGGGAGGAAAAGGGGAAGATGGCAGTGATGAGAACAAACTCAAGGCTTGGAGAAGTAAGAGCAACTTCTGGTCTTTTTCTTCCTCAGGCTAAACTAAATATTCTGAATCATTCTGTAACCCAAAGGCACTTCAAAGCATTTCTCACACAAAATTACAGACAGTTATGTGACTATTAAAAATGAAGCTTAATATTGTCCCCAGATAGATGCAGAGTGTTTGGGTTTGGTAAATGGGGACTTCTGGGCATGGTTTGATCACTAAAAATTGATTGTCCCTGGTGGGAAAGCAGCCCACATCAGTTCCAAAACATTCTTGGATGCATCCTGATTTGTAATGGAAAAAATAAAACTTACTTTTGATTGCTCTGTACTGTTCTTGGTACCTCCCAAATCCTGTTTTACTTCATAAATTCACAACCATGGAGAGCCATGGGAAAAAAGGACATCCTCTGCCACCACGAAACAATGGGAAACAGAGACAGCCTCACCTCCTTGATTCCAGCTGCCTGTGCTTCCACCATGCACGCCAGAAGAGGAGTTTTGGGGGGCTGCATTCAGCAGCAATTTGGCCACACTGAGAACAACATCATCAACAAAATCCCGGGGGAGGGAAGCGCAGTTCCTGACTTGTTCCACTTTCTCTCGGGGTTGAAATCCAGGCATCCAAACTGTGCCAGCAGACTCAGCCTGGTCTTCAGGCAGTTCTGAAGCTGCTTCTTTGCATAGAGCATCAGAGTGATCACTGCAATTAACTCCAGCTCTCCTGTCAGGGGGCTGACGGGTATTGATGTACTGTGTTATCTGCTTGTCAACCACAGCGTGTTCTGGAGGAGGGTAGGTCCTGGTTTTTCCCACAAAGCTCACCTATTTTAGGAGAAACAGGTAAATCACTACTTACACTGAGCCTCAGGCTTACACACAGGCCCCCAACCAGCACATGTCCTCTGCAGGCTTCCCAATCTACTGAGAGGAGGTATCAGTTCAAACTCAATGCTCATCAACATCTGAGAGGGCTTTTTTTAGTTTAGTTTTTGCATATTGGTGCCACAAAAGATATACAATAATCAAACCAGAACCCATCAGGCCATACAAGTAGAACCCACAAGTAGAACCCCAACCAGCACATGTCCTCTGCAGGCTTCCCAATCTACTGAGAGGAGGTACCAGTTCAAACTCAATGCTCATCAACATCTGAGAGGGCTTTTTTTAGTTTAGTTTTTGCATATTGGTGCCACAAAAGATATACAATAATCAAACCAGAACCCATCAGGCCATACAAGTAGAACCCAGAGAGATTACAATCATAGAATTGTAAGGGCTGGAAGGGACCACAAGGATCATCTAGCTCCAACCCCCCTGCCATGCCCAAGGACACCCTACCCTACATCAGGCTGCTCACAGCCTCTGCCAGCCTGGCTGCAAACACCTTCAGGGATGTGACCCCAATCACCCCCTGGGCAACCCATTCCAGACTCTCACCACTCTCATGCTCATCAACTTCCTCCTCACATCCAATCTGAATCTCCCCACCTCCATTCCCCCTAGCCCAGTCACTCCCTGATAGCTTAAAAAAGTCCCTCCCCAGCTGTTTTTGTAGCCCACTTCAGATCCTGGAAGGCCACAAGAAGGTCACCTGGGAGCCTCCTCTTCTCCAAACTGCACAGCCCCAACTCTTTCAGTCTGTCCTCATAGGAGAGGTGTTGCAGCCCTCTGAGCATCCTGATGGCTTAGCAGTAGTGGTGGGATTGCAGCTCTAGGTGAGCTGTGGGACCCAGTGACCAATGTCTCTTCCAACCCCACAGTTCTACAGTTCTATGTTTCGGGCAGTCAGCAACTTTAAAAAAGGCACAAAACCAAACAACCACAACACAGGAAAAAAAAAATACAAAGCCCTAGAGGGCTCAAAATTACCCTTTTTGTTGATGGAATTCTAAGGCAGTCTTCTTCCACCTGAAAGCCACACACAGCTCCCACCTGAGCAACAAAGTCAAGATACTCTCGGTACTGAGTTTTCCTGCTCTGCCTTCGGCTGTACTTGCCATGGAAATCAAAGAAGCAACAGGGCAGCACGAAGTAGCAACACGAGTAGGAAGACCTATAAGAAGGGTAACAACCTGTTGAGTGCAAATTACCTCAGCACACACTGAGCAACCAACCCAGCGGACGCAAGCAGCAATGGAAATGGTTTTAAAGAGAGAAAACTTCACCAAATGGCATTTGCATCTCACTCCATCAGCATCAGCACAGAAGAGCTTTGGTTGGAAAAGACCTTTAAGATCCTCTGTATGAGGACAGGCTGAGAGAGTTGGGGCTTTTCATCCTGGAGAAGAGAAGGCTTCCAGGAGACATTAGAGTAGCCTTCTAGGATCTGAAGGGGGCTACAGGAGGGCTGGGGAGGGACTGTTCACAAGGTCTTGTAATGACAGGACGAGGGCGAATGGGTTTAAACTGGCAGAGGGGAGATTTAAACTGGATGTTAGAATGAAGTTGTTTGTAGTGAGGGTGGTGAGATACTGGAATGGGTTGCCCAGGGGGGCTGTGGCTGCTCCCTCCCTGGAAGTGTTCAAGGCCAGATTGGATGAGACTTGAGTGTCCTGGATCTAGTGGGAGGTGTCCCTGCCTATGGCACAGGGGGATTGGAACTGGATGAGCTTTGTGGTCTCTTCCAACTTAAATCATTCTGTGATTCCATGATTGAGCCCAAGCATGGACCTAGCACTGCCAAGTCACCACTAAGCCACGTCCCTCAGCACCACTCATGTCTTTTATCAGGGATGGAACAGGCTGACCTCTTGCTGAAGAAATCTTTCCAAATCTCCAACCTAAACCTCCCCTGGTGCAACTTGAGGCTATATCTTCTCATCTTGTCTTGTTATTTTGGAGGACAGACCAACCCTCACCTGGCCTCAACCTCTTTTCAGGGAGTTGTAGAGAGCAATGGAGGTCTCCACTCAGCCTCTTCTGCTGCAAGCTGAACAACCCCAGCTCCCTTAGTTGCTCCTCACCAGACCTGTCCTCCAGATCCTTCTCTAAACTGGCTCCAACTCCTCAATGTCTTGTACTGAAGGGCCCAAAACACAATTTCACAAAGCATTTGCTACAGCAAATTCTTGTGCCAGTCTCCTGCAGCTGTCTGTGAAGAGCAGAATGGTTCAAGGAAAAGCAGAAACAGCAGCAGTTTGACTTAAAAAAAAAAACACAAAACAACAAACAAACAAAACCCCACAACAACCCCCAAAGCACAGACTCATATCTTAACAATAAAAAAAATCAGTTCAGCTTTTCAAGCTTCAAAAACACAAAAGCTCCACTGAATTCTATGAAGAAAGATGCACAACATCTGTGCTTCGCTGGGAGAGTTGTAAAAACAAGCAATTGGCTTGGAAAGCAGCAAGTCCTGCAAGGACAGCAGGTGTGGCTGCAAAAGTTTTCACCAAGCCCACACTGATAACTGTCTTGGATTGGTTTGTGGGTGTTTAGTTCCTTCCCTCCCACTCCTCTCCCCACCCCACCACCCATACCTAGCTGCAATGACAGGAATCCACGGTGTCAACTCATCGGAATGGTTCCCTATCAGCCAGTCTGTCTCTGGGAAGAGATGAGTGTCCCCTGGCACGATTGTGGACTCCTAAACAAACAGAATCACAGAGTGTTAGAGGTTGGAAGGGACCTCCAGAGACCATCGAGTCCAACCCCCCCTGCCAATGCCAGAGAGAGGTCACCTAGAGTAGTCCACACAGGAGTGCATCCAGGCAACTTGAAAGCCTCTAGACAAGGAGATTCCACAACCTCTCTGGGCAGCCTGCTCCAAGGCTCTGTCACCCTCACTGTAAAAAAGTCTCTCTTCATGTTGAGGTGAAACCTTCTGTCTTCAAGTTTGCATCCATTGTTCCTTGTCTTATTACTGTGCATCATCAAAGAGATTGGCCCCCTCCTCTTAGAATCATAGAATCAGTCAGGGTTGGGAGAGACCACAAGGATCATCTAGTTCCAACCCCCCTGCCATGCCCAGGGACACCCTACCCTACATCAGGCTGCCCACAGCCTCTGCCAGCCTGGCCAAAAACACCTCCTGGCATCTGGCCCCAAACACCTCCTTGGGCAACCCATTCCAGCCTCTCACCACTCTCATGCTCAACAACTTCCTCCTCACATTCAGTCTGAATCTCCCCACCTCCAGCTTTGCTCCATTCCCCCTAGTCCTGTTACTACCTGACACCCTAAAAAGTCCCTCCCCAGCTTTTTTGTTAGGCCCCCTTCAGATCCTGGAAGGCCACACTAAGGTCACCTGGGAGCCTCCTCTTCTCCAGACTGAACAGCCCCAACTCTTTCAGTCTGTCCTCACAGGAGAGGTGCTGTAGCACTCTGAGCATCCTCGTGGCCCTTCTCTGGAAGATCACCTCTGCTCTCCTCTGGGTCCAGAAGAGAACCTTCCTCACTTCCTCCTCACATCCAATCTCAATCTCCCCAGATTCAGATATTTTTAGTTCTTGATCACATCCCCTCTCAGTCTCAAGACTAAACATCCGCACGGCTCTCAGTCTCTTTACAAAAGGGAGATGCTCAGGTCTCCTAAACATTCTCATGGCTCTCCACTGGAGTCTCTCCAACAGATCTCTGTCTCTCTTGAATTGGGGAGCCCAAAGCTGGACACAATCCTCCAAACAATTAATTACAGGTTTCTGTAAATGTATTTTCCATGGTAATAAAGCACTAGGCAGCTTAAAATCACACAAGCTGACAACTACAAGGTGACAACTACATCCACCAACGTTCTCCTCAACCCACACTCTTGGCAGGCAGTAATTTTTTCATAGCTACAGAACAACAGCCAACCACAAAGCACTGGTCAGAAGGGTGGGATAACAATTCTGAGTAAAATGTGTAGCACCCTAAATACCTGCAAATTAAGTGTTGTGCACTGGATTATCATTTCTTGCCATTTTCCTTCTGCTGTGTGTGTCTGGACTCCAGTTTCCAGAAAGCCATTTACTTTGCTGTCTTATATTCCTAGGACTAACACAGCAACCACACAGGACACAGTTCCACTGCTGTCTTCTCTTTTTCAGAGGCTTTTGGTCAGGGTTGGAGTGGACTTTAAAGATCATCCAGTTCCAATGCCCCTGCCACAGGCAGGGACATCTGCTACACCAAGTTGTTCAAGGGCCCACATCCAACCTGCCTTTCAACACTTCCAGGATGGTAACCTCCACACCTTCTCTGGACAATCTGTTGCAGGACACCACCCCAGTTTTCTCAGCTGAAGAGCAAGAACGTTGCAGACATGCAAGGCTATGACACTGCACTGCTCTTGTAATGACTCCACAGCCCCCCAGGACATATGGGTGGCATTACACCAAACCCAGAGGTGCTTTTAGCTAACTCTGTATCCCATTAAGTCTCATGACACTTGCATCAGCACAACCTGAAGCAATAAACAAGGACACAGCTACAAACCAGTAAGGTTGGCATACATTTGCTTAATACCTCTAAATGAGTTCCTGCTCCATACATGTCCCATATTTTTCTCCTCCTCACATCAATTCCTCTGCCTGGATGCTGAAATAGACAATAAAAATACCATTTTAAAGTATCACTTATAGTAGAAATTGCCAAACAGCCTCTCTAAATGTACATGGGAACACTGATTACTTCCTTCAGATGAAACTCAGACACTAAGGAAACAAAACTTCACCAATACAGGCAGAAATTCTTCCGCCCTTGCTGAAGGGAAAGACTGGCAAATATTAAGAACCTCTCTGGTTTGAAATTGGACCTGGAGACTGATTTTGAAAATTTGCATCTCCACATAAGCAAAACTACAATTTTGGGGCACAGAGAAGAGTTCTAGTCCATGCTGTCCTTGCTGGAGAACCACGTTTCAACTGCCTAAGTCAGGGAGGCTGCTGGAGTCCAACCACTTTTTATTTCCTGTGTGAACTGATGGAATGAAGGAATCGGGCTGGAAGCTAAAGCAAGAACTAAAGAAATCAAAATCAATTACTACAAAAGTTTCACAAAGCTCTCACACAGCTTTCTGACACAGTCAATGCCTGGCACTGTTAGAGCAGTGATGACCTAATGGGGTACAAAAAAACACCTACAGGGGGGAACAGCATCTTCTATAACACTGAATTTCTCTGGCCACACAAGGCTAGAGAGCTTGTCTGAGGAGAACTTGGGACTTTCTCCCCCTGCCTCAATGTCTACTGATGAAATAAGAAGTCTTCATTTCCTCCACACATTTTACCATGTCCTCCCCAAAAGGTGAAGATGCATTTCTGTGGAACAGGCAGGCCTAACATCAGTGAGTTTTGTTCAAGCCTGACCCTTACTTCATTGGTATTTCAGACACTGTGCCTCAAGAAACAGAGTTTTGCTGTTGCTACATTTTCTCCTGAGAACTACAGTGACGAAATCCTATTTCAGTGACATGAGCTACCTGAATTTTGCCTACCTGCATGCCAGATGAAAGGAAAGCATAACATGAACATTTGACTATTTCTTAATTATTATTTGAAAACCAATTCTATTTGCCCCTTCAATTACTACAGAAGTTTCATAAAGCTCTCACAGAGCTTTCTGACACAGTCAATGCCTGGCACAGTTAGAGCAGTGACTGTTTCTTAATTATTATTTTAAAACCAGTTCTATTTACCCCTTCATTGTTTAGAATATGCACTAGTAGACCATTTCCACATCCCAGATCCACAAATGACTGCTTCTTGGTCAGCCCTTTTTCCTTTCTCTCTTCTTCCCAAAGAACCTAAGAAAAGAACAGAAAAAGAAATTAGACTTCTGCTCTCAAGTTTTACTGGAAGAAAGCAGCAAAGGTTATTTGAAATGAGAGGAGAAAGCTGGGAAGGAATGCAGATGGGACAGGAGAGGCAAACTGAGAAAACCTGAGAGGAGGAAAACAAAAAAAAAAACAAACCATGAAAAAATGACTCAAAGTGTTTATGGAGAGAGGCAGGAATTAAGCTGCACAAAACAAATGGTAAGCACATCCTCCACTCCCTTCTGAGCCACTGGAAGCTGAAATTAATCAAGGCTACAGAACCCTGAGCAGCAACATTGCTACTTGTTGAAGTTTTGCCACAGCTAAAGAATCTCACAGATTACCTGCAGCTTATCAGGTTGCATTTATGGTTCTGGGTGTACCAAGTATTGCACTTTTGCACTCTAGGCTGTATCCCACAAATCCCTCACCCACAACTCCTGCACAGATTACACCTAGCCTTTTCCACACCTACCCATCTTCCCTTTGCCTTCTATGCCTCTGAGGACTTTGGCTCATTCAGCAACACCTCTAAAGTGCAAAAGCCTTTAGAGCAGCTCTGCTATCAGGAAACAGAACACAACAGGCTATGATTAGGCAAAGCAGCTCCTTACCAGCAAGTAGGTGGCAATGGCAACATCTTCATAAACAAATTTCTCAGGGTCTGTCACTTCAGGCCACACCTTCAGAAAAAAAAAAAAAAAAAAAAAAAAAAAAAAGAGAAAAATTAGTTTCAACACCATCTAGACTTACTTCTAAAATGCTCAATGATCTGGATACTCAGCCCCTTCAGCAGGTTCCTGCTGCATCTGCTCTGTAACAGAGCAGGCATCTTTGTGCTTAACTCAGAAGCAAAATCCTTCTCTTACTCCTGTTTTGTGGCAGCCCTGAAAAAAAAATGAGAATCTGGACATTTATTTTTGCAGCACAGAATTATCCAGGCACAACAGAACAGACAGAATCAAAAGGAGAAGTAGGAAGACAGAAAGTGGAGGTATTATCTCTCTCCTCTGGTGAGACCCCCACCATAAGAAGGCAGAGAGCTGCTGAAGCAAGTCCAGAAGAGCCTACAAAGATGATCCAAAGGCTGAAGCACCTCTGCTATTAGGACACGCTAAGGGAGCTGGGGGTGTTCAGTCTGAAGAGAAGACTCTGGGGGGACCTCAGAGCTTCCTTCCAGTACCTGAAGGGATCCTACAGGAAGGCTGAAGAAGGACTTTTCATAAGGGTGTCTGGAGACATGACAAAGAGGAATGGTTTGAAGCTTAGGGAGAGCAAGGTTAGACTGGATCATAGGAAGAAACTCTTTAGTATGAGGGTGGTGAGACTCTGAAACAGCTGCCCAGTGAGGTTGTGGCTGCCTCCTCCCTGGGGGCATTCAAGGCCGGGCTGGACAGCTGAGTCTAGGTGAGAGGTGTCCCTGCCCATGGCCAAGAGGTTGGAGCAGATGATCTCTGAGATCCCATCCAACCCGAGCCATTCTGTCTTTCTATTACTGCACTTATTGCTGAACTTACCTTTACCATATCTCTGTATTTTTCTTTAAGTTCTTGATAAACTTGGCTGTACTTTGCCACAGGAATGAGTGAGAGTGTACTTTTAAACTCACTGCTCTTCTGCTCCACAGACCACTTAACCAGTTTGGACAAAAGCTTATTTCCCAGCCATGCTAGTTTGGGGTATGCAATTCCATCTGCAAGCCAGTCCTCTGGAAATGGAGCTACAATAGAGATAGACCTTTAAAAAGAAAAAAAAAATCCACTTTTTACAAACACAGTGTATGTCACTGTATCAGCCACCTCAAAGAGAAAGAAGGCAATGAGTAAGTGGAGAAAATCAGGGTAAGTATAAAAGGTAAACTGGAGAATAAGGATAATATACAAAAGGAAAAGGAAACACTGGATTTGCTCAGTGACCCCTGAAGTTCATTAGGCAGCTCATTATCTGCCAGTTCAAACACCCTGCATTGGAATCCATGGTGCACTTAACACAACTGAGAACTTGCACACACTGAACAGCCTGCTTTAGCAGGATCACAGCATGTTAGAGGAAGGGACCCAAAGAGATCATCCAGTCCAACACCTCTGCCACAGCAGGACCATCCAGTCTAGCTCAGGTCACACAGGAAGACATCCAGACAGGCCTTGAAAGGCTCCAGAGAAGGAGACTCCACAACCTCTCTGGGCAGCCTGTTCCAGTGCTCTGGGACCCTTACAGTAAAGAAGTTCTCCCTTGTGTTGAGGTGGAACCTCCTGTGCTGCAGCTTCCATCCACTGCTCCTTGTCCTATCCCAGGGAGCAAGTGGGCAGAGCCTGCCCCCTCCCCCCACCCGCCTCCTCCTGTCCCCCAGCCCTTAGATATTTATAAACATTGAATAAATCTCTCATTGAATAAATCTCTCTTCTCTTTTCTTCTCCAGACTAAGCAGTCCCAGGTCCCTCAGCCTCTCCTCCTCAGGCAGTGCTCCAGTCCCCTAATCATCCTCGCAGCCCTCTCTTGGACGCTCTCCAGCAGACTCCTGTCCCTCTTAAACTGGGGAGCCCAAAACTGAACACAGTATTCAAGATGGGATCTCGCCAGGGCTTCCTGCAACCTTTATGAGTTGCATTTTTTAAACTTTCACAGGGTTCCAACCTGGAATCATAGAACTGCTGAGGTTGGAAGAGAATTTGGAGATCACTGAGTCCAGCTGCTCACCTGGAGCTCACAATCACTGCTGCTGAGCCACTACCACTAATCCATGTCCCTCAGCACCGCATCCATGCACCTTTTAAATCCCTCCAGGAATGGTGATCCCACCATTTCCACGGGCGCTGCCTGGCCCAATGCTGGATAACCCTTTCTGCAATGAAATATTTCCCTGATAGCCAACCTGAAGCTGCCCCCGTGCAACCCGAGGCACTGAACTTAAAGAGACTTGAAGAAAGCCTCCCAGCCTTGTAAGAAAGAAATTCTCTTTCTCCTTGTGAGCACAGGAGAGAAATAACACCTGCTGGTATTTTAGAATCCCCTCTCAGTCTTAATAAATGTTTATAAATATAAGGATGTCCAAACACTGGCTAGGAAAAGTGACTACATGAAAAAAAAAAAAAAACAAAACAGGATAATTTAGACATAAAATACATCAGCTGGCACATTTCAATATTTCCTCATCTCTATCCAGATTTCATTAGACCTGCGTGTGCCAGTTTGAGGCTAATTGGAATATTTTCATGAGAAAAAATTAGTTTATAGGCTGTGAAAAGAAAACAACAGTGATGTCTGCTTCACTTGTAGGTTTACTGAGATGTATATAAACAAGGACATACACATAGATAAGGCTGCCTGGCTCTGTCACTGTCTCTCTCTCCCTGGCTTCTAGCTGGCTCTGTGTAACTCAACTAATCAATTCTGCTTTCTAATCCCCCTCGCCAATCCTTCCAACTTACCCTGCACATAAGGCAGATTCTGGGATAAGAAAGAATGGTGGTGGAAAGAAAGTGGAAGGATGGTTGGGAACCCCTCTCGGGGACTCTGATTTCTGGTAGGGGTATTGTGTTTCTGTATTACTTTGAACTTGTATATTTCTGTATATAGCTGTAAATATCTGTAATATATTGTAAATATCTGCTTGTATATTGTGTTAAGCTATGAATAGAAAGCTTCATTCCTTAACTTCCAGCTGACTGAGTCTGGTCTGGATGAATTCATTGGGGAAAGAGGGGCAGGTAAAGTCTGGGTGAATTCATCATGTGTTTGGGGGGGGGGGTGTGGATAACTCCCAATCCATCACACTGTGTCATCAGATGCTCAGGACCATGCTAGAGCAACCTACACTTCAGTGACTGAAGCTCAGGAGGGTTCCCAGAATGTTAATTTCACTCTCCTGCTCATTAACAGAAGCTGACCTCTCCCACAGGCAAAGCTAGCTCCTGTGACCCAAACACAAGCCCTTTTCCTAGACCACACACTTTGAACAATCAATCTGTACACTGAAACTGCTGTGTTTTGGTTTGGGTACTGTAGATGTTCCTTTTAACTAACACTCCCCACTAGGACCGCACCACTACTGTCAGTTGCTAAGCAGGAAATTACACAGCCCAAATATTACAGATCCAAATGCCTAACCCCGGTGTGATCCTTGCAAACGCCTGGGGTTTGCTTCCTCTCTTCCCCACTTACCATTCCTCATCTTTTATGTGCTTAAGCTGAATTTGATAGATGTTGCACTTCTTAATTTGGTATTTTCCCTCGCTGTTTTCTTCCAAAGGCAGAAAGGTCACAGTTCCATTAGAAGCATCTGAAAAGATATCCAGACAGTGACACATTTAATAACTCCATGGTGCAAAGAAAGGTGACTGCAGTAAAACACAAATGGCACACAGCCTTGTACTCACACTTCAAAGATTTTTTTTTTCAACGTTAAGATCATTATATAAAATATATAGGGAATAAATTGACTCTAAAAGCATTTACTATACCCTTCACGGCATATGGAACAGGATCTTTGAGGTCTCTTCCAACCTAAACCATTCTATGATTCTATGTGCTATCTATGCATTATTACTTTACAAACCAGTTGCAAAGATCTTCTTAGTGACTCTTTATCCAAGGTGATTTGGATGTTAGGAAGTTCTTCACCATGAGTGTGATGAGACACTGGAACAGGTTGCCCAGGGAGGTGGTGGAGGTCCCATCCCTGGAAGTTTTTAAGGCCAGGCTGGATGTGGCTCTGAACAACATGATCTAGTGTAAGGTGGGGCATGGCAACGGGGCTGGAGCTAGATGATCCTTGGGGTCCCTTCCAGCCCTGATAATTCTGTTATTCCATCATTTCTTCAGACTAATGTATTAAGCTGTCATTAATATGTTGGGGTGTTTTTCAGATACCATCAAAACAAGCATCTTGGAATAGAATAGGAATATATTAGAATAGAATAGAATAGAATAGAATAGAATAGAATAGAATAGAATAGAATAGAATAGAATAGAATAGAATAGAATAGAATAGAATAGAATAAATAGAATAGAATAAAGCCAGGTTGGAAGAGACCTCCAAGCTCATCCAGCCCAACCTAGCACCCAGCCCTATCCAATAAATGCCCCATCCAGGCTTTTCTTGAACACCTCCAGGGATGGTGAATCTAGCACCTCCCTGGGCAGCCCATTCCAATGCCAATCACTCTCTCTGTCAAGAACTTTTTCCTAATATCCATCCTATACCTCCCCTGGAACAACATGAGACTGTGTCCCCTTGTTCTGTGGAGTCTCCATCCCTGGAGGTGTTTCAGAGGAGACTGGACGAGGCACTTAGCGCCGTGGTTTAGCTAATCAGAAGGGTTAGGTGACAGGTTTGACTCGATGATCCTGGAGGTCTTTGCCAACCTGGTTAATTCCGTGATCCCTGAGCCGGGTTCCCTCTCACCTTGCACCGACAGCTCCTTTGCGGGTGGGGACCCGAGCGGGCGCCCCCGGGGCAGCAGCGTCCTCAGCACTGCGCGCAGCTCGGAGCCGTGGCCCGGCCCACTCCAGGGTGCCAGAGGAGGCGGCAGACGCCCGTCCCTCGCCGGCAGCTGGCCCCGCACCTCCCTCCAGAGCCAGCCCAGCTCGGCAGGCACCGCTGGCTCCTCACCGCTCCCTCCTCCCGGGACGGCAGGAGCTTCCCCGTCCTCCCCGAGCATCACCGTCCCCTCCGCCTCGATTGCGGCTCCGCACAGCCGCCTGTTGAGCACCTGCGGCTTCTCCAGCCAGACGCGCACCGCTGCCCAGAAGCCGTGCGGCAGAGCGGCGCCGCCGCCATCGCGCACGGCAGCGATCCCCGCCAGCCCCATAGCCGGCACCGCGCAGGGACAGGAGGCGGAGCGCGTCGCAGGCTGCTCCCGTCAGTTCCTGAGGCGGGGGTGGCGGCGGCCGCAGGTACGTTCCGCGTCCCGTTAGCTTGGGGACCACCGAGCTGGGCGGCCGCGGGGGGCTTCGCCGCTGGGCAGGAGGGCAGCGCCTTCCGGCAGCCTTTCTCCGGGGCGCTGCCAGCTGCCGCGGAGCTGCCGCAGCGAAAGAACAACCGGAGCTGCAAAGTAACGCAGCCCGCCTGCTGCCAAGGCCAGCCCGGGCCCGAGCGGCTCAAGTGTTTGTTGCTTTCGGGCAGAAATGCGGCGGTGCCCCTGAATTTTGGCAGTTCGAGTAGCGATGGTGCAGTGAAACCTAACGGAATCATGGAGTTGTTGTGGTGGGAGAAGCCCTTTGAGATCACAGAGTCCAACCGTTCTCTGGTTCTACCAAGCGTATGGCTAAAGCCTGTCCTTCAGCACCTTTTAAACATCTTCAGGGTTGGGGTTTCATCACCTCCCTGGCTCGCCTGGTGTCTCAGAGCCTTTCCAGTCAAGAAGCTTCTTCTGATACCCAACTTAAGCCTGCTCCCCATGTGCAATTTGAGTCCGTTTTCTCCCGTCTTATCACTTGTTAGAGGGGAGCAGAGACCAACGGCCCCTTCCTCCAACCTCCTTGCAGGGAGCCGTAGAGAGCCAGAAGGACTCAGCCTCCAAGGACTCAAAGAAGCAGTTTACTTCCCTGCGTTTAACTTCTCCAGGCAACAGCCATCCCCAGTGTTTGACTTCCTCTCCCCGAGGCTCTGCATTTCCTCGCTGTGGTATTTCTGACAGAATAAGGTGGTGGTGTCTGACAGCTACTCAGTGTCTGGGCAGTGTCACCCTTCGGCAGAGTACCTGTTGATGACACAGTGCCAATGCTGAAATGAACACTGAATCTTTAGTGCGCTCCTTGGCTGCTCTACTTTTGTAACTGCCTGGGCTGACTTCCTCATTAGTTTGGAGACCTTTGCTTGGGAGGCAAACGACATTAAAGCACCGTGTGAAGGCAGAAGTTGTCATGGTTTTGGAAACACAGGATCCTTAGGTTTTCTCCTTTCTGGTCTGCAATGTAGATAAAGTCAGATGCAGCATCTGCAATTTCTTGATGTCAGTTCTCAGTTCTGAGCCAGAAGCCTTGAACTTCTGCCTGAATTGCCTTTTTATTTTCTTTTAGTTAGAAGAGTAATATCTATTTCTCTCTCTTCAGGTTGAAATATTCTTTCTCAATGCCTCTTTCACCCCCTCTGTTTTCTTTCCCAACCTGTTGCTCAATTCTGGAACTGCACCATCCTGGTAGAGATTTGGAAGTCACAGGCAAACACTACCCTTTAGTCCACTTGTACTGTATCTGTTCTGTCCAGGACTAGACAATGACCTCCATAAGAAGATTAATGGAGAGAGAAAAAATGAGTTTTATCAAGATGGTGAGAAAAATTGGCAGAAGCAGCAGAAGGACAAGCTGTGAGGTCCTTTAATGTATGATGCTTATAGTCAGTGCTGAACCCTTGGCCAGCCCTGGACCTGGGTGGCCTCGCAGTGCCATTGCAGTCCACTTGTACTCTATCTGTGCTGTCCAGAACTAGGCAACTACCTCCATAAGATTCATGGAGGGAGAAGACATATATCAATGAGATCTATCAAGGTGGTGAGAAAAATTGGCAGAAGCAGTAGAAGGACAAGCTGTGAGCTCTTGCAATGTATGATGCTTATAGTCAGTACTGTCCCCTTGGCTGGCCGTGGACCTGGGTGGCCTCGCAGTGCCATTGAGGATTGCTCCTTCCAGTCCCGTTGTTAACATGTTGACAGCTTCTCTGCCTTTCCCTGGTCACTTTGGCGTGTCACAAACGTAACCCAGGCCTCTGCCCGCTGCAGGAAGGGACAGAAGCTGCAGGGTGTGATGTGAGCAGGCAGCAGCAGAGGGCAGTGCCACAGCTGCTGCTGGGAGCAGCTCAGGCTTTGCTCTTTGGGACCGGCTGTAACGCAAAGTGAGATTCCCGAAACCTGAAATCCTACTGGATCTGTGAACTTCTGCGGAGTGCTTGCATGGTCCATAGGCGCACACCGTAAGATGCCACCGGACTTGTGGGGCATTGCTGATTTTATAGAATCATAGAATGGTTTAGGTTGGAAGGGACCTCAAAGCTTAGCTTTCCAATCGCCCTGTGCCATAGGCAGGGACACCTCCCACTAGAACAGGTCACTCAAGGACTCATCCAACCTGGCCTTGAATATCTCCAGGGAGGTTGTGGAGTACAGAATGTGATTGAAGATCACATTCTGTGCATCTGTGCTTCACAACCTCCCTGACCAACCTGTGCCTGTGTCTCACCACCCTCACTGGATAGAACTTCCTCTTAACATCCCATTTCAATCTCCTCTCTGCTACTTTAAATCCATTCCTCCTCACCCTATCATTACAAGACCTTGTCAGTAGTCCCTCCCCAGCCCTCCTGTAGCCCCCTTCAGATCCTGGAAGGCCACTCCAAGGTCTCCTCTAAGCCTTCTCTTCTCCAGGCTGTAGAGCCCCAACTCTCTCAGCCTGTCCTCATAGCAGAGCTGCTGCAGCCCTCTCAGCATCTTTGTGCCCTCCTCTGTTCTGGCTCCAACAGTTCCATGTCCTTGTTGTGTTGGGGGCTCCAGAACTGCACACAGTACACATACACAAGAGGCTGAGGCCAGCTCAGCACAGCAAAGAATGCTTAGTGGGAAGACAGACTGAAAATGTCATAAGCCACCAAATAACAGAAATGAAAATGGAAACTTAAAGGAAGAAAGAGGGGGAAATGAAATGTGGCTGCAAAGTTCATACTTCACTTAAAATTTAGCCTTGAGTGTGGCAATATGAGACTTAGGAGATAAAACAGGCACCTCCTGCATGTGAACAGGGCTTTGTGTGCATGTTGGGGTTCTTCTATACACATGTTTCTTTCCTTTATATTAGAAGGGAGGTAACAGTGATTCACTTTCTGTTATTTAAGGTGTTATTTGGCTTCTGTCTTTCAGCTCTTCCCCTTATTGCACAACATTAACCGACCGCGTCCCCAAATATTTCAGATTTTGCTTATTTCCAAAGCTTTTGCTCACATTTTACTAACAGAGATCAGGTAACTGATTTACATTTGGTCAAAGGCTTTTTTTTTAATCCTTTGCTTGTATGAAGCCAACTGAACTGGAAGACTGGAAGGGCAAGCTTTTAGATGGCTTTGCACTGCTGCACTCATACATGTGAACAAGCCTCTGGATCTAATTGGCAGCCCTTTGGATGTCTTCCTGTTAAACATGGCACATCCGTGGTGCATCAGCTTGTGACATGTCTTTGCTTGGTTGGTGCAGTTCTAGCTGACAATGGCATCTACACTGAACCTGAAAGAAGCCCCTGGCAACCAAAGCTCATGGGAAACTTTGCTGCCAGATTTCCCTAAAGGGCCACTTGGCAGCTATCGTCAGAAGGCTTCCTTCAACTGGAGAGAGCTGGCAGTGCTGCTGGATGGTGAAGATATCATTCAGTTTAAGGTAAATCCTGCCAGGACTGTAAGCATGCTTTAGTTGGGGAGATATCAGTAGAAATGATTGCCAAAAGCAGAGTATTCACTTGGAATTCCATGAAAGCCAGTTAAGATCGCAGAATCACAGCAACATGCAGGTTGGAAAAGCCCCTCAGGATCACCAAGTCCAACCTAGTACCCTACTCTACAAGATTCACCTTAAACCATATCCCCGAGCACCACATCCAAATGACCCTTAAACACACCCAGGCTTGGTGACTCCACCACCTCCCTGGGCAGTTCATTCCAGTGCCTGACCCCTCTCTCTCTGTGAAAACCATTTTCCTAATATCCAATCTAAACCTACCCAGCCTCAGCTTGAGGCCATTCCCCCTTGTTCTGTTTCCAACTACCTGTAGAAGAGACCAGCACCAGCTTCACCATAATGTCCCTTCAGGTAGTTCAGGTCTCCCCTCAGCCTCACTGATGTTTGTATCAATGTTACTGTGAAGACACAGAGGTCTGGGGCAAAAAAAAAAAAATTAAAAAAAAAAAGACATAGTATATCTGGGCAGCTCATTCCAGTGCCTGACCACTCAGTGAAAAACATTTTCCCAATATCCAATGTAAACTTACCCAGCCTCAGCTTGAGGCCATTCCCCCTTGTTCTGTCTCCAGCTGCCTGTAGAAGAGACCAGCACCAGCTTCACCACAATGTCCCTTCAGGTAGCTGTAGACAGCAATAAGGTCTCCCCACAGCCTCACTGATGTTTGTATCAATGTTACTGTGAAGACAGAGGTCTGGGGAAAAAAAAAGAAAAAGGGAAAAAAAAAAAAGCCATAGTATATCATCTAATATGAAAAAAGACCCAAAAGAAAGGTGAAGAGATGCACATCCCCATACTGAATGGCTGCCCAGGATGTTTTCCTGAAATGAAGTACATTTCTGCTTGCTTCTGGGAACAGAGCAGTTGTGGTAGTCCATGGCTTTACCACCATGGTGTATCTCCATGTGAAGGCATCCCCTGCAGCCTCATCTTTATTCTCAGGCTGAGGGCAGCTGCCCTTTGTACCCTGCCAGCAGCTTCCTAACAGTGCAATAATGAAGCTGCTATAAAAAGCAGGCAAGTTTTACCCCCCTGTTCTCTGACTCAGATTGAATCGGTCCCTTCTTTATTACCTCATGATGGAAGAAGGTTCATCAATTGTAGCTGCAGGATAATAAACCATTTAAATATGTGCTCATAACTCTGTTAATGCTTTTAGATACTCATGTCAGCTTTTTTTTTTCCCCCCCTTAAAGAACAGAGTCTTCTCCACTCTGGAGAGTGATCCTCTCTTTGCACATCATCCTGGAGAAGATCTGTGCCGTGAGAAATACCAGGAGCTGACGTTCCTGCGCTTGAAGAGGCTCTTTGAGTATGACTTTGTTACTCAACAGGAGGTCATGGAGAACCCACTGAAGATACTGGCTATGGTAGCCTGTGTAGGAATGTATGACTGGTCTGTATGTCTCCAGTACTGCTTACACTGTGGGGTAAGTTCAAAAGGGTAGATTTAAATTTACATGCCTTGCACTACTGTAGTTCCATTGCTCTCTACCTGCTCAATTAAAGATCTGCCTTTCTCCAGCCCTTTGTTTTCAAAACTGAAATTCCTTTGAAATCTTTTTTTGTAAGAATCAGAGCTGTGGGGTGCAGTTAGTATATCTCTGTCATTTAAGCCCTGTCTCCATTGGAATCCCATTTGGAAGGTCAAGGTGGAACAGTATACAGACAAGAGCTGCAAAAAAGTTGGGGCCACTTCCCTGGAGGTGTTTGCAGCCAGGCTGGCAGAGGCTCTGTCCAGCTTAATCTAAGGTAGAGTGTCCCTGCCCATGGCAGGGGGGTTGGAACTAGATGATCCTTGTGGTCCCTTCCAACCCTGACTGATTCTATGATTCTATTATTCTATGATTCTCTGATGTTACAGTTCCACCTTCTTTTGTCTAACCCTCTGCCTCCTTCCAAAGAACTTGGTTGTTGGGCCTTATTTGTGTCTTTGCTACAGGTAGAGGTATCAGAAACTTGCCTGTATTGAGTCAAGGCAGAATCCAGAAGGAAAAGAAACCAGTGTATAGTTTCTTACTGACATCAGTGTCTGGGACTCTGCTCATCAGTTGCTCCCTAGCTGAGTCTCTCAGAAGGAATACTGGTTAAATAATATCACTTCGTAGAATCATAGAATGGTTTAGGTTGGAAGAGACCTCAAAGATCATCTAGTTCCAACCCCATTCATTGAACTAATGATAGTTCCAATCATTGAACTAATGCAACATTACACATGGCAGGAGAAGGTCTGGGAATCAGAGGTCTGTTATGTGAACAACCATCTAGAAAACTTGAAGGTACCTTTGCAAACAGTGTTCTTGTCTGATCTTGAAGCAACTGTCTTCAGTTCCCAGTCCATCTGCAATAAAACAAAGTAGAACAGGCTTGAGGTTTTACTTTACTCAAGGGGACATCACTAGGATGGAGTTGAAAGTGAGCTCATTAAGCAGTTTAAGAGTTTACAGTGAAGGCTTGAACGGCTCAGAGATGTGAAAATGTCAGTTCTGCGTGAAAAGGCCTTGACAAAATCAAATCCTGGTTTGCTTCCTCCAGCTGTATTCTAAGTAGTAGTTTACTGTGCACCCTGCTTGCCCTGGGCTCTTCCATGGCCATCAGTACTGCTATGCTGTGCAATTTGTGCTCTGCATCATGGGGGCACTGATTTCATGCAGAATTCTCTCTTCTCACAGGTGTTTGGAGGTGCAATTCTGAGTGCTTCTAACAGATTTGCAGACATCATAAAAAAGGTTTACAGCATGGAGGTAAATTTAATTGTGTGTAACTTGAGAGAGCTGGGGGCCACCAAAACTATAGCACTGACTGCACCCTTGAGTTCTTCCTAATCTCTGTACCCACCTAAGTACTTCTAAATAGCAAAAGAAATGACCAGCTTGCAGACTGAAGCACTAAGTTCTACCTGTCCTCACTCCTGCCTATTCTGCCACTTCCTGGACCTGTTGTAGATTGCCCAAGCTAAGAGGCCAACAAAGCTTGGGGACTCCTCCCCAAAGGCAGTGTAGATGACACCACAGCAGTTTTGTCCCTGTTCACAGACCTTTAAAAGTGTGTCCTGGCATGCTCAGGCACTCCCACATGTACACCATACACTGTGTCACCTGTGCTCTTGCCCTGATGCTGTAAACATTCCACTCTGGTACTATGAAACAGGAATTAATAATACCACAGAAACACCACCTGGAGTCCAGTGGGGACTCAGGACCAGGTGCCCTGCAGAGGTGGTGCAGCCAGTCTGATGCAGGAAGAAGCAGCTCCAACCAATTCCTCCTGTTGATGCCATTTAGCCATGCAGGCAACATTCACAGTCTGGTCTTCTCCCTCCATGCTTGCAAGAGAAATATGCTGAGCACATCCAAACTCAATTTTGTGCTTCTTTTATTATTCTTTACACATTGCCAGCCATCCACCTCCCTTGATCATTGAGATTTTTGTCACTCTGTTTATCTGTCTGCTGGTAGACAGCAATTCACTGACATGGTTCTGATTTGATAGCCCAAGCTAGATATCAGATGAATTCTTTTTAATGACTCTCAATCTACACAAAAGCCTAAGGGAATGTGTTTGCCAGGATAATTCTGCCTGAAGCTTCACTGTTGGCTTTCTGTAGGTGTGTTTCTTTTAGTCTCACTTATTTTTCAGAGGTTAGCTCCTACTGGCCAAACAAGTCTAGGGTAAAGGATTCCAGTGCACACATTTGCAGTGTGAGTTCCAGCAGGAGGTGTTCCCAAATGTTGCTGAGAGCCAAGTGTGTGCATGCATTGATCTGATACAGGATCACAGAATAGTTTGTCTAGCATCAGCAAGTCCAACTGTTAGCCCAGCACAGCCAGGTCACCGCTAAACCATGTCCTGCAGCACCACATCTACACAGCTTTGCAATCCTTCCAGGGATGGGGACTCCACAACAGCCTCGGGCACCCTGTGGCAGGGCAAATTTATCTCCTTCAGTGATGCAGGCCGTTTGCAACTTTGAAGATACAAAGCCTCATTCTGTTTTTCTCCTAGCTTCAGGAGTTCCCAGAGCTGCCTGTAATGCAGGCAGACTTGCTCATTTTTCACCACCCAATGGTTATTTCAACCCAGAGAGCTGAAAACTTGCTCGGTGGATGTAGCAATCTGCACCTGCCTGCCTGAGTTAGGCATCAGCAAAGCCACAAAGCAGCTGCTACCCTACTGCAGGGGAGATGTCCTCTCCTCGGGCTTCTCTTGGATTGGTTTCTTGCACTTGCAAATGACTTACCAATAGCTGCAGTCGCAGTCACTTGAAAATCTGAACTGTTTTAATTGCTGTAACAAAGCCTTCAACTGTGCCTTGTATCTTCTTGCTTAGATTTTTGGATGTTTTGCTCTGACTGAACTCAGCCATGGAACCAACACTAGAGGCATCCGGACTACTGCCACCTTTGATCCTAACACTCAGGTTGGTCCTCACCGGACAGGAATTGTCTCTGACACTCTTAGGCTCAGGTTACTTGCTAACAGGACAGAATGATTCAAGGATTTCTTTGATTAGGGAGAAAGAATTGAGTTCAGCTTGAAAAGCAGAAGGAAAGGTTAAATACATTGAGGGGGAAATGTTTTCAGGGAGCTTTGGTTGAAGAAAACCAAACCAGGCAGGTGTGTCACAGTCCCTGTGCTGAGTGTCTCAGTCCCCAGACAACTCTCTCTTCCCTTCATTTATTTCTAAGGCAAACAAATGGATTCCTGCTGCTTTTGCAGCCCTGGAGTTTTTTTTCCTGGCTATGAATATTCTCTCCCAAGTTGAACACAGAAGGAGCTCAGCTGTGGGAGTGGAGTACAGAATGAAACCCTGGCAGCTACTGGGTGTTTTCAGAGCACTTCCGTGGGCACAAACACAAAAGGGAATAGGCCTGTGCTGATTTTCTTATAATTTATATGATGTGCTCTTTGCTCTCTCGAACCACAGGAATTTATCATCCATACTCCTGACTTTGAAGCTGCAAAGTTCTGGTCTGGCAATATGGGGAAGCATGCCACACATGCAGTTGTGTATGCCCAGCTCTATACCCCTGATGGGCAGTGCCAAGGCTTGCATTCTTTCATTGTACAGGTAGGGGAGAAATTCTGCTCATCTTGCCTTGTTCTGAGGAGAGAGTGGGTTCAAATGAAAGACTTTCTGTTATGCTGCTGGTTTTTGGAGACTCTTTTAATTAATGCCTTCAGCATTCATTGCAGTTACAGGAAGTGAACTGGATTTTAAATCATCACTGGTTTTGTGAGGGGGCACCCAGGTCAGTCCCCAGCCTATCCTGGTCCATGGGGTGGTTGTTTCCCTGATGCCAGACTCTACCCTTGTCCTTGTTGGATTTCATTCAGTTTCTTCCTGCCCAACACTCCAGCCTGTCCAGGCCTGTCTGGATGGCAGCACAGCCTGAGGGGGTGTCATCAGTGCTCCCAGTTTGGTGTCCTTAGCAAACTGGCTGACTGTCCTCTGTGCCCTTAGCCAGGTCGTTGATGAGCAGATTGAATAGTCCTGGTGCCAACTGCTGCTTGACATCTGCAAGCTTCCACCACAGAGATCAGTTTGTAAGGTTAAAGGCATCAGAGAACCTGGCAATGCCATAGAGAAGTTGTACACTGCAAACTGAACCAGGATTTGTCATAAAACTGGGGAATACCTCACAGCTGATTGGCACATAAAAGTTCAGGTTTTTTTCCTGCTGTGTCTGTGTGCACCTGAGGAAGGTTCCAGTTCTAGTTGATCAGAGCAGTCATCAGTGTTAAGGCACATTTAACAGAGTGATCTAATTAGTGTCATTGCCAGAGTATTTTTGCTTAAGGGATGCTGAAGTGTAAGTCACATCCAAATGAAGTGCTTGGAAAGAGCTTTTTTTACTGTTAAGAACAGAGTACAAGTTGGGGATATTTATTTTCACTTTTTGAAAAGTTCAACCCACAACTTGCAGCATTCCACAACTGAAATGTTGTTCTGTTCCATTTCTGTGCAGATTCGAGACACAAAAACTCTCCTGCCAATGCCAGGTGTGATGGTAGGAGACATAGGGAAGAAAGTTGGGCAGAATGGGTTGGATAATGGGTAAGTGAATCTGCTTAGAGGAGGAGGCATTTGGGGTTACATCATACTGTAGTGTCAGTCCTGGTTTGACTTCTGAGCTGTTCACTTGTGGGTTTAAGTTGCAATTTTAAAAAGCAAACAGCAACCCAGGTTAGAAAATCTTGAATTCCAGTATTTTATACCTGGATCATCTTGGTCATTCTGCTGCTCCTACTTTTGGAGTAGGAGGTGTCACTGAGAGCCTCTGAATAATCACAGAGAGCATTGGGTTGGAAGGGACCCTCAAAGGCAGCAGGGACACCTCCAACTGCAGCAGGCTGCCCAGGGACACATTGAGTCTGATCTTGAATGTATCCAGAGATGAGACCTCAACCACATCTGGGAAGCCTCTTCCAGTACTTCCCCACTCTTGTTGTGCAGAACTTCCTGCTGATGTCCAACATAAATCTCCCCTGCTCCAGTTTCACACTGTCATCCCCTCATCACCACAGGCCCTTCTAAACAGTCCCTCCCCAGCTTTTCTGTAGGTCCCCTTCAGATATCGAAATGCAACTCTAAGGTCTCCTTGGAGCCTCTTCTTCTCCAGGCTGTTCCAGCCTGTCTTCACAGCAGAGGTTCTCTGATCATCTCAGTGACCTCCTTTGGATGCTCTCCAGCAGGTCCACATATGACTTGTGTTGGGGGTCCCAGACCTGGAAAAAACACTCCAGGGTGAGGTCTCATAGATGGGGAGGAGAGGCAGTGAGGAAAAGGAGGTAGATTTCTGCACTAAACCAACTATGATTTCAAAATTATATAGTGATTTGCATCCCTGTATTGGTTGCATAGCTCTATACAAAGTCAGAGACCTAAAATACTAAGGGTGAGAGAGAATCTCTTCTTTCTCTCCAATTTACCCTCTTCAGTTGCTTCAGTTCATCACAGTAAACAAAGTAGAGACACCCTAAGGGATCCTGGGTTCAAACGTAATGGCTTTGACTTGATGTCCAGAAGGTCAGAGGTCTGCTGTAGTTTGTTGACTGTCAGGTCACAAATAGCCTGCAGTGCCCAAAATAGCACTGGCCTTCATGTTTGTGCAGCTCATTCTCATGGATGCTTTGTTAGCTGAGGGCAGACAAAATAAATCAATCAAAAAGAAATACAGAAAGTTTAGGGGTTTAGGGGAAAATGTGAGAAAAGGTCTGGAAATGAAGGGTGGTTGGGGTTTGGTGGTTGTTTCTGCCTGCATCTCCATTCCATTCTAGTAGCCACCAGATGGCACAGCAGCATGAGCCATACTTCTGTGGAAACGCTCAAACTCGGCTGTTCACACTCAGTCTGCAGCGTATTTTGGTGCAGAACACAAGGAGGCAGAAGATTGTGCTTGGCACAGAACATCAACACGGGTGGCACGGAAAATTTCATTTGTCCTTTGATCTGCTGAGGCAGGGGGGGAGGAATGAGGCATTTCCTAAAATACATTCCTGCACATTCCTGGGAACAGCTGAGCAGTCTGAAGCAAGAACCTACATAACACCCTGGAAAGAGGAGGTACCAGTGACCTCCCACCTTCATGTTAGATGGAGTCATTTATCTTAGCTGTCCCACCACATAGTATTTAAGGCCATGTGGACTTTCTAATCTTTCTGCTTACTTTGCATGTGCTGCTTCAAAAAAAAAGTATCATTTTCTGCTAACAGCAGTGCCTGAGGAGCTCCAGTCATGGATCTCCATCTCTTAAGTCTGGATTAAGGCATTTTCTGCACTAGGAAAGCTGAAGAAACTCCCTGAGGTACATCAGGAACAGAGAACTTCCATTGCAGGAAGGCAATCTATTGGCATTAGGCTCCCTCATTCCTCACTCTTAATTTGCAGGTGCTGTCCTGAACTCCAGCTTTCTTAGTGCAGAGAATGTCTCAATCTAGACTTAAGAGATGGAAAGGTCTCAGACTAGATGCCAACACTGTTCACAAGAGCTAGAGAGCTGGTTTTCACCTTGCAACTGAGCCATCCAAAATGTCAGGACATGTACCTGTTGCTTCTCAGCAGGCCTGGATGGGCACAGGAGAGTTAGAAGATTCATAGCTTGTGGTGAGAACAAATTGTGCCACTGGAGAATGAGCTGTTAGTTGCATGGTCTGCAAAATGTCAAGATTCACAAGGAGGCGTTTCAGCAGCCACTGCCTTGTCAGGGCCTTCCCCTGTGTAGTTTAGTAGTAGCAGCAGTTTAGCAGTAGTAGTTGAGTGGTCTTAGCCCAGGGAAAGCAGAGCCTGCAGTGCAGGAGCATGCTGTATGAGGAAACATTCCATTCAGCTTCAACTGCAGATGTTGCTCTCTGCTGCATGCCTTGCCAGGTGTTGGATGCCCTTGTGGAGTCTGATGCAGACACTTGGGTCGTTCAGAGATGTTTCCATGCAGTGAAACTCAGGATGAATGGGCAGAGCGAAGAGCAGAATCTGACACCTCTGGCACAGATGCCAGGCTTCATGCCTGCCCTTCGGGAAGTTGATGCTACTATTTTCAGTGTGGGTACAGAGAGTTGAGCTCCTAAGCATTTACATAGGACACAGGGAGGAAATTCCAGAGCTCCCTTGGGAAATGACATTGACTTAGGCTGTGTAAGAAAACAGAGTAGGTGATGGTGGCTGTCACTTCTGGCTCTGGAAAAGAACCAATCTCCTGGGTCATTTGGCTGAAGGCTAATTTCCTGCTGATGCAGAGTGTGATGTTTTCAGTAAGAGCAGGAATTTCAGAAGTGATGTGGGAATTCAGTGTAAATCTAGTCAACTGTCCTGCTGCTTCTTTCCAAGTAACTCTCAGAGCTTTGCAGGTCTTTGTAACTTCAGCTACCCAGACAAAAATCACATTAAAAAACGGTCAAACATTTTTTTCCTTTTCTCTGCCATTTACAACCATTTGTGTAATCAGTACACCCAGTGGCTAAAAAGAGAACTCCAGTTTTATTTATGGAGAGCTTAAACTGGTTTTGTGTCTTGTTGACAAAGTATAAATCAAGCTTCCAGCAGGGGATGCAAGTGCTCCAGTCTTCACTTTCACAAATAAAAAATGCCCACCCGTTGCTAGTGCTTTGAGATGTGCTGGTCACTGAGCTCTCAGAATGGAAGTAACTGAAGCAAGAACCCACCCACTGCAAAATCTCTGGTTGGTGAGGATCCAGGGGATCCAGCAAAATTCATGGCAGCTGTAAGAGGAGTGATGGATATTAGAAGAAGCTTTTTCACTGAAAGGCTTCTCAAGGGCTGGAAGAGGCTGCCCAGGGAGCTGGCTGAATCCCCATCCCTAAAGGTGTTTCAGAAAGGCAGAGATGTGGTGCTGAGGGACACGCTTTAGCCCCAGCCTTGGCAAAGTTAGAGAGTGGTTGGACTGAGTGAGCTTAAAGGGCTTTTTCAACTAAAACAATGCAGTGATTCTAAGAATGCTGCTTGCAGGCAAAGGCTTCAGTCTGCTCAGCTCATGTAGGTAGAACTCTGTGGGCTAGAGTTGGTTTAGCTGTGGGCTCCACGGTGCAGACCTGCACACTGCTGGAAGAGCCCTGTGCAGCGTGTTTGAAAGTCATAGCTCTGTCTTTCTGTCTGCGAGGTCCTGATCTCAGTCACACGTAAGCTATGCAGAAGAGGCCCTAGCAGGGTAGCTTTCAACCCTATGGTCTTGTCATCACCAAGTGAAATGCAGCCATTTTCCAGCCCTGCTGGTAGCTGATATCCCCCTGACTGTCTTTATAGCTGCATTGCTGGAAGAGATTTCTGTGATTCTTTAAGGAGCTTTCCCCCTAAATGCATTGCCAGATGTGGTCCATGGCTATTCACTCTGCTTTCTGGGCTAATAACCATTAGAGACGTGCTCAGTGACTTCATGAAACCTGACCATTTGTCTTTAATATGTTCAAGTTCATCTTGGCCAGCATGGTTAACAACTGCCAACAGCAAAGCAGTTGGAGAAGGAGCATAAGAGCAGTTGGCAACGATCTCACCAGGGTGTCTGACTCCCAGGTCCTGTAAGGTTCTGCTTTTATTTTCATCACTGCTGCTCATAGGCCTGTAACTTACTTCTTTATGCAGATGTCTGATTTTTTATGGCCAATTCTGTCTCTCTCTTCAGCTTCTCCAAGGTTTTGCCATCTTAAGTGGGTTTATTTTGACAATGGTGTGGAGAAAATGATGGAAATCATCCATCTGTAATGGACAATATCAGGGGGAGAATCTAAACTGTTTTTTCAAGTCCCTTTGATTTTAAGAAACTGTTACATAATGATTGTAAGTCCTGTGTTCTGGTTCACTGGTTGTGAAGAAATGATACCATGAGGATGGTAATGCAGGTTTTAATCAAAATAATCCTAGGTGCCTTTTAATGAGGTAGAGAATTAGTCACATATTAATGCTGGAAAGAGTCTAATGAAACTTTCAACAAGATTTCTCACTCTTGCCAGCAAAAGACTTCCTCTAGATTTGTTTGTTCAGGGCTGTATCACAAAAGCTTGTGCTTCTCTCCTATGAACAAAGTCTGAGAGAGTTGGGGCTGTTCAGCCTGAAGAAGAGAAAGCTCCAGGGAGACCTCAGAACAGCCTTCCAGTACCTGGAGCAGGGCACAGGAGAGCCAGGGAGGTTTGCAGAGGCTTGGAGTGCCAGGAGAAAGGGTGATGCTTTCAAACAAGAAACCTGATTGATAAGACATTTGCAGGAGCTTCTTCCCCATGACATGATGATTCCCTGAGAAGTCCTGGAGGCTCCAGCCCTGTGAAGTGTTCAAAGTCAGGTTAGAGAGGTCTTTGAGCAGTCCAGTCTAGTGAGAGGTGTCCTTGCCCAGAGCAGGGACATTGTAATGAGATGATCTTTAAGGTCCCTTCCAACCCAACCCATTCTGTGACTCTGATGCTACGCAATAGCTGAAGCTGTTTCTGAGATACCTGCTGTTGCTCAAGACCACTGGGTTTGCTGTACAGGTTCAGTTGTGGGTTTTATTTGGGAGATAGGGAGCAGAGAAAGTGAATTTAACCAAAAGATCTCCTTTTGAATTAGGATTTTTATTTTCAGTGATATGAACAAGGTGGAAATCAGGATTTGGAGAATTCTGACTTAGCCTCTGTATCAAAGGGGTTGTGTCACTGAAAGTGGCACTTCCTAGTGCACTCCTGAGCACTGGTAATTGCAGTGAGTAGCTGCTTTGTGGCTAGGCTAGCATGCTTGTCTCTGTGGCTGGCTGAAGACACTGCATCTCTCAGGCTGGATAAATTCAGCATGCAGATATGTTTCCTTGGAAACAGCTCACAGTTCTATAGCACGTGCAGCTATGCAGCCCTTATGTAATTTATTAATGTGAAAGCCCTGGCTCTCCTGAGCCTTATTAAATAGATCAGGCTGCTTTGGCAGGGAAATGGAATTTGGTTTGATTACAAATGCAGCTTTTCAAGTGCTATTAGGTACTGAGATATTGGTGAGTGGAGCTGATGTTACTGCTCTTGTGCCAAGCTCTGTTGCCCATTGGGTTAAGGCAGTTAAGATCTTTTCTTCTGAAAAAGAAGAATCCTCAGGACATTTTGCCTGTTGTAATAACCTCCCTCTTTACTGGGGCTAGAGCACCACAAGTTAGAAAAGATTACCTATATCTTCCTTCTTAATATTCTTAATTGCAGGGAACAGAAACCCATGTCTGAATTTAAACCAAGTGAAATTCACCATTCAGTCCCTTCTCAGGGCACTGTTTTAGCTCTGTGCTCATTTGTAGTGCAGTAACATGAGTGACTCTCAGATTTGTGTTTTAGACTCATGAAAATCTGCAGTGTCTCCATTCCAAAGCAGGCTCCAGACTGGACTGAACGACACTTGAGTAGAACACATGGCTCAGCAGAATTGTGGGAGCCACAACAGCCTACATAGGTTCTAAGCAGAAGGAAGTTGTTCATAGAGTCACAGAATGTTTCAGGTTGGAAGGGACCTGCAGAGATCATTGAGTCCAACTCCCCTGCCAGAGCAGGATCACTTAGGGCAGGTCACACAGGAGTGTGTCCAGAAAGCCTCAAGAGAAGGAGATTCCAGAACCATTCTGGGCAGCCTGCTTTAGGGCTCCAGCACCCTCACATTGGGATGGAATCTCCTTTGTTCCAGTTTATATCCATTTCTCCTTGTTCTATCCTGGGACACTAATGGAAAGAGCTTGGCCTCTCCTTGACACCCACCCTTCACCTTCCCAAGCTCCTCAGTAGGAGAGAGCTCAGGTTAAGCAATTTAGCTGAACTCATGCAGACTTGAGGGTTCTGCTCAGGTTGCTGGGTTGTTTGTGCCCAAACAAAGTGTCTCTGGGCAAGGTCTCCATTAAGTAACTTTGCCTGTCCCTCTCCTCAAACACAATGCATCCATTCCATGAGCTTACTTCTTTACTTAGGAAGCTGCTGAAATGGCCTTCTAGGTTCAGTCAGGTGTTCTGGGTTTGTAAACTTTTGTTTTTTAAAACACAAACTAAAGAATTACACCAAATAATTTCCCACCTGGAGCTCCCTCTGCTTCCCTAAGGCTGAAAACTTTGTTCTCCCAGGCATACTCTAGTGAATACCTGCCTGGCTTGATGGGCTCTGCCTTCGGGTCACTGATGTGATTAACGTGCTGTTGTGTCTTTGTTCTGACCTCCTTTCTGTGCTGGGGTAGATTTTACAGTGCTTGTGTGTTTGTTTAAACAGATTTGCCATGTTCCACAAGGTCAGGATACCAAAAGAGAACATATTGAATGTTGCTGGAGATGTCACAGCTGAGGGGAAGTACTCAAGTGCAATCCAGGTGGGAATCAAGGTTTGGCTCATTAATAAAGATATGAAGGTGCAAGAAAGAGCCTGGGAAGTGCCAGATACCTGGACTTCAATAAGGCTATTGATGAATTTGGTCAGTTTGGTGGTTTTTTAAATTCTCTATCAGAGATGTCTCAACTCACCTTGCTGATTTTACTGACTTCTTGCTCTTTGGACTATCCCACTGACAAAGTGGTTTAGAGAACCTGCTTTGAGTCTTGCCTTAGCACAAAATAAACTGGCCAGTCCTCCGGACATCTGTGTTCCTGCAGGGGATGGAAACAGAATGTTAGCCTCACCATCCACTCTGTGCCTTTTGCCCTTTCAGGATGTCAAAGAGCGTTTCAGTGCAGCTCTGGGATCCCTGTCCACAGGGAGAATTATGATCACAGCCATTTCCATCACCAATTTAAAGCTTGCCTTGTCCATAGCCATTCGCTTCTCAGCAGCTCGCCGCCAGTTTGGGCCAACTGAAGAGGAAGAAATCCCAGTTCTGGAGTACCAAACACAGGTGAATGCTTTGGAATTCACATCTATGGGCTCATATGCAGTGAAACTCAAGATTCAGAGCTACTGCAGATCAACCCAGCAGCACTGGGTGTAGTGAAATTAAAGTTGCCAGCACCACCTGAAGAGTCATTAGAGTGCAACTGGTGGTGGAAGTGGTTCCTGCCCACTCAGGACCTTCTCCTGGCACAAACTTTTAACCTAAGTTCTTGGAATAGCAAAACTCAGAACGTTCATGTTTCTCTGAAGTGCCTAGAAACATTTCTTTCTACACCAGTAACCTCTTCAGAGCAAGACTGCCTGCTGCTCTTCATCCAAGGAAGTACTGGAATGGTTTAAAAAGGTCTCTGGTGTTGGGCCCCAGAGCTTCAGGGAGCTTTTACACTACTCACTGTTCATCACACATTCACCACAAGCATGAATTACACTAAAACCACTGTTACTTGCATATAGGTACAAGGTGTTGTGCTTGTAGATGGTTATTGTCTTCTCCATGGACCTCAGTTCTTCAGTTTGAGCACAGCAGACTGAGTGGGATGGTTCCATCTTGTAAGACAGCTGCATATAGATCACTATAAAGAATACAGAATCAGAAAATCACCTTGACTGGGAAAGACCTTTAAGACAGAATTCAAACATGTATAATTCCCAGGGTTGGTGCTAAACCATGTCCCTCAGCACCACATTTCTACCTCTAGTGGTGGGGACTCAGCCACCTCCCTGGGGAGCCTGTTCCAGGCTTTGAGAACCTTTTCAGTTTCTACTCTCCCACCTAAATCTCCCCAGCACAACTTGAGGCCACTGCCTCCAGTCCTACCAGTTGTTACTAGAGAATACCAACCTCCTTGCTCCAGGCTCCTGCATGTGAGCAATACCTGTAATATCTAGTGAAATATGAGATAGAGTCAAGTTAAAACCATTTTTAACACAGAAATTACCTTGCCCTGAAAAGTTCATACCAACCTGAGTAGGTTTATACCTCCTGTGAGCTTGGGTCTCCCATGGTTCAGGTGAGGCACAGTTGGATGAGGTCTGTCTCCCTCTGCATGAGAAATCCAGTAGGCTCCACGGTGTTCCAAAAGAAAGCTGAAAGCTACTGTTCAAACCACAGCATTCTTGAACTCCACCACCAAACACCCGTGAGCAATCTTATTGTAGCAACGTTACAGCAATCATGAAGGTTGAATGTTGGCCTAAGTCCCTAACTAGCCGGGGGGCCAGCAGGCCCCCCGGCCTTTTTGGAATCCCACTCCCATTCACCCGGTGCAGCACCGTGGGGAACTTACCTGCGGTAGCGGGAGCAGGATCCCTCTGCCCAAATGGGCAAACTTGAGCTACTGCTCCTCCTGGGGCCAGTTAAATAGGGCAGTGGGCAGGGAGTGCAAAGTAGCCACACCTGGGGTGGGAGGAGACTCCAACAGAACCCAGGTGATAAGTCATAATGATACTCACCTGGAATGGGTTGCTCAGGTGGGTGGTTGGGGTCACATCCCTGGAGGTGTTTAATGTCAAACTGAAAGAGGTTATGGGACAGCCTGCTCTAGGGTAGGGTGTCCCTGGGCATGGCAGGGGGGGTTGGAACTGGATGATCCTTGTGGTCCCTTCCAACCCTGACTGATTCTATGATTGGAAGAAAAAGGAGTGGGGGGAAAAATGCAGGGTAGGGTTGGAAAGGGGCAGATGTGGTGGGAAAGGGGAGGTGGTGCTGAAAGGAGGGAGATGAAGATGAAAAGGAAAGAATGGAAGGAGACAAAGAAGAAAGGAGGAAGATGGGGGGAAAGAGGAAGATGAAGAGGAAAGGAAGGAGATGGAAAGAAAAGGAGGGAGATGGGGGAAAACAGGAGATGGAAAAGAGAGAGAGAGAGATGGGGGAGAAGTGGGATTAAAAAAAAAAAAAGATAATAAAATAATAAGTTTTCAATAAATTCCATGTCCCTTTCATTCCAGCAATGGCGCCTGCTGCCTTACCTGGCTGCCACATATGCCTTAGATCACTTCTCCAAATCCATCTTTGAGAACTTCATGGAATTTTATGCAGGCTTATTGACAAAGCAAAGGAGTCAGAGACAGGTGAGTTATCTACACAGTTCTTCTTCATGGAGTTCTTATTATCATAAGCTGGAAGCTTATACATGCAGCTCCCACTTTTTAGGGCATCTGACAAGAACCCAAGAGCAATGTCTCGGAACTGTGGGAGATAAAAAGCACTGATTGAAGCTGAAGTCAGAAAAGCATCCAAATTAATTTTGGTGGAGTGGTTAAAGACTTCTTGGTTGCCTTGGGATTTTAGGTTATGGGCCCTTGCAGGATTCTTTCTCATAACTATATGCTGATAATGCAAATTCAGCTTCTGTTGTCAGTGATACTGCAGGGGACACGTATCAAAGGCTTGCTGCTGTGATGCTGTTCTCAATTCCTGCACAGACTGTGTGGGTCAGCTTTGCATTTGCAATTCAGATTCATGCACTGGGGTAAATATGGTTGGAGAAAAATTAAAGTGAAGACTTCTGAGTCTTAATGCTGAATTTCTGACACACAGACCACTGGAAGTCAGCCCTTCACAGAGCAGACAGTCCTATCTGTCTGTGCAAGAGCTGATACTCAACCAAAAGAGCCCCAGGACATTTTATTTACATTGCAAAATGTTGACAGTATTAATTGTTAGGACCTACACATGGGCTGGGTATTGCTCAGCTCTCACTTAAGACACTCAGGCTTTTTTTTTTTTCATCTCAAATAGAGCTCCTAAAAGATTGGTGTACTAATGGCTGGGGATCACAGCTTCTGTTCTTTGCACAAGCCACAGAAAAATCTGTTTGGTGTTTTCAATCTGATTATTTTATCTCTGGGTGTCTCCAGTGCAGTCTTAATTGTGGCCTTCCAGGATCTGAAGTGACCTACAAAATAGCTAGGGAGGGACTTTTTAGGCTCTCAGGTAGTGAGAGGACTAGGGAGAATGGAGCAAAGCTGGAGGTGGGGAGATTCAGATTGAACTTGAGGGGGAAGTTGTTCAGCATGAGAGTGGTGAGAGCCTGGAATGGGTTGCCAAGGGCAGGTGTTTGGGGCCACATCCCTGGAGGTGTTTGCAGCCAGGCTGGCAGAGGCTGTGGGCAGCCTGGTGTAGGGTAGGGTGTCCCTGGGCATGGCAGGGGGGTTGGAACTGGCTGATCCTTGTGGTCCCTTCCAACCCTCAATGATTCTATCATTCTGTGTGTGCTGGCACAGCTAAGATATGTCCAGTACCTCAGAAAAATCATTGCTATCCCATATAAGAAACTTCCTGTGGAAGGTTTTTCAGTTGTGACAGGGTTTTTTTTTTTGTGGCAGAGTGGGGTTTCTTTTTGTGCCATCAAACCCCATGTTTTGCCCTTGCACAGAAAACTTCCTGTATGTATTCCCAGTTACTCCTCTCTTCATTATAAAGCACTACACAGCTATGGCTTTGGCTTTGTGTTAAAGTTGCTCCTGACTTGTAACTTGTTTTTCACAAAAGGCTGATATGGGACGTGAGATTCATGCCTTATCTGCTGCCAGCAAACCACTGTCTTCTTGGACTGCTCAGCAGGCAGCCCAGGAGTGCAGAGAAGCTTGTGGAGGACATGGTTACCTTGCCAGTAAGTCGCAGACAACTGCACACAGTGCTCAGAAGAGGAATGGTTATGTTGAGGTGTTCTGTGAGTGTTGTTGCATCACAGTGTCTGAATGTTAGCAGCGTGTTTAAGAAAGGGCCTTTTTTCCTCTTATCTCTGATTTTCAAGTTCACTTTCTACTTGATAGCACAAATTGCTAAGCCCATGTAGCATCTGCACTGGCATTTAGACAGGCTGCCCATGTGATTCTGTCTCAGTTCCAAAAGTAAGGATGGAAGACTCTATAGATGAAAATTCCCCTTGTAAGGTCAGTGCCCAAATATATTAATTTTCTTAACTAAACAGTGAACTTTCCAGCTCAGTGGTACCAACAGAAAGGAAAAAAGAGCAAATATCTCCCTTGCACCTAGTCACAGAATGGTTATTTAGCCCCTCCTAGCTTCCATGGACCCCCAGCAATGTGTGAAACTCTGCCCTTGTTCTTGCCCAGTGAATCGCCTGGGTGAGATCCGCAACGACAACGATCCCAACTGCACCTATGAGGGAGACAACAACGTCCTGATCCAGCAAACCAGCAACTATTTAATCAGCTGGATGGGCTGCATAAGAGGTAAGCTTCCATTGTGGCTGCATCCAGCCATGTGTGGCTAATGGAATTAGGAGGTAATTTCATCCTGGAAGCAATTGAGGGTCGTGGGTTGGTTTTGTGGAGCATACAAAATGTGCTGCTGGTTCCATCATATGATACTCTCACAGTGCACTGATACTTGCTGCAGGAGAGCTGCTTTCTCCTAAGCCTGGCAGCAGCCAGCTGGATGTTTCGCCATCCCTAAGCAGGCTGAGTTAGTATCTCACTGCCTGAGAAGTGAAACTGCTCCTAAAACCATTCTGAGTCTGGATCCCCTCTGCTTATTGTGCTTGAAACAGTCCCCATCACCAGGCTTGGCAGCAGTACCCAGCAGCACCTTCTGTAGCTCGCTAGGAAAACCATTCTGGTTCCATGTGCTGGCAGGGAGCTTCACCAAAACTGGAACACTCAGCAATAGGAGCTGACTCCTATGTGACCTACAGTGATGTCAGGTCTTCCAGCTCTTGTCCACCAGTCCTCATTTGGCTGGAGTAGGCCAGAATGGAATATATTTGATGTCCTAATTGCAGCTGGCCTGTCCAGTGTGTGCATGGCTTCGTAGCAGGCTTTTGGTTCCAAAGGGTCTGATTGCTTCTCTCATAAAGCAGTTACTGTTTCCTTTGATATTTCAGATAAAGCTTCTTTTGAGTCCCCTTTTGGAACAATAAACTTTTTGCAAGACTACCATCATATCCTTGGCTGGAAATTCACAGCCAGCAGTGCTGAAGACTGCATGGACTCCTCAGGTAGCCTTCTGCTGTCGTTATGCTGGTCCTGCAATCTTAAATTCAGAGATCTGAGACTCAGCCTCTGTTAGATATTTGCCATATTAACTGTTTGGCGATTTTATTGGTGTTATATGCACTTGCATCTACTAGCACCATGCATTATTTGTGTTTCAGAATGTGTCCTGTTTTCCCCAGCCTCAGTTCTGGCGTGGGGGATGCACTTGATGTTGCACTTCCATTTTTGTTCCTCTAAAACTGCATTTGTGATTCTGAGTGTTTGCCAGTTACTGTTGTTTGTAGGTGAAACTGTCGTAAGGAGCATCAGTTCTCACTGATCATTGAAATATCTACTTCTTATCACTGAAATACCTACTTCAAAACACCATACCAGTGATTTAGAAGCAGGTTGGGAAGGCCTTAATGTGTCTGCTTTGGGTAGTTGCTTTTGGTTGCGTGGGGAAAACTGAGTAACAGTGGAAAGAAAATTCCCTGCAGATTTTCTGGCTCACTCTGTTCTAATCAAATCAAGAGTGACATTAGATGCCATTCCCATTTTTGTATCCACTGTCAGCACAGAGCAGCCCTTGGAGGCAAAAAATTAACAAAGAAATCAGCAGATAATGAGTCGGTGACAGGGAATTGAGCAAGAGGGAGTCTGAAACTGAGAACATGCTGGGGGAAGAAACTCCAGCCTCAATATACAAGGAGCAATTTTGCTCATTCCTAAACACTCAGGAATCTATATGAAGGGCCCAAATATTTGCAGAAAGGCTGATCTTTGGCTAGTAATGCACAGTACCCAGTGGGACAGCATCAAAATAGCTATGGGACAGATGCTGAATAACTTCTAAACACAAAGGCTCATAAGAAAAAAGACCAGATCAGAATAGCTCCTTGCTTGCTCGCTTCTTTGTTGTGTGTCTCCAACTTGTGAAACCCAGCAGGACACAAACTGATAGGAACGTGTCCAGAGAAGGGCTACAAGGATGATCAGAGGGCTGCAGCACCTCTGCTATGAGGACAGACTGGAAGAGTTGGGGCTGTTCAGTTTGGAGAAGGGGAGGCTCCCAGGTGACCTTCTTGTGGCCTTCCAGGATCTGAAGGGGGCTACAAAAAAGCTGGGGCAGGACCTTTGCAGTGCAGGGAGCTGTGTGCTTCCACGAGGTCATAGAATCAGTCAGGGTTGGAAGGCACCACAAGGATCATCTAGTTCCAACCCCCCTGCCATGCCCAGGGATATCTACCCTAGATTAGGCTGCCCACAGCCTCTGCCAGCCTGGCTGCAAACGCCTCCAGGGATCTGGCCCCAACCACCCCCCTGGGCAACCCATTTCAGGCTCTCACCACTCTTATGCTGAAGAACTTCATACTCACATTCAATCTGAGTCTCCCCACCTCCAGCTTTGCTCCATTGCCCCTAGTGCTGTCACTACCTGATAGCATAAAACGTCCTCAGAAAAGACTTGGCAGAGCTGCATCTTAAAGGGGAAGGAAAAAACAAGCTAGAAACTCTGCTGTGGCTGTCCCTTGGGGTCAGTCTGGACTAGTGTACGGTCAGGCTTGGGGTGTCTTCACTGCACAGTTACAGTCTGACTTACTGCTTACATCTGCACTGATGGGCATCTGCACTCTGCACTAAAGGTAGTTTAATGGCAGTTTAATGGCTTGATTAATTAACACTTCCACTCTTTCTCTCTGGTAACAAAAACTGAGCCTGCAACAGAGTCTGCACAGCACCTCTTGCCTTAAAAATGTGACTATCAAAGACTTGAGGTTTCTGTTTTCTTCAGTTCCCTTAGCAGCATATCAGTGGCTGGTTTGCTACCTGCTCCGAGAAAGCGACCTGAAGCTGAGCAAGGAGAAGCAGTCTGGGAGAGGTGACTTTGAGGCAAAAAACAACTGTCAGGTAATACTTACTCAGTATTTTTATTTGCTGATGTTCATCCTGTTGGTTATTGTCTTCTTGTGTCATGAAATACGATTTGCTCAAGCACAAAGCAGCAAGTCAAGTAACAAAGAGGCTCTAACACCTCTCTAAGTGCTTTGTGTTGACCGTGGTAGCAGGAGAAGAGTGACAGCAGAAGTCTTGCAGGATGCATATGCTGGGTGATGCCTGTGTTTTTGGTAGCACAACTTCTGAAGGCTAAATCTACTGCTGTTAAATCTACTGGCTGGTTATTCCATCTCCATCTGCTCTCCTGGCCAAATACATACTGTAGGAAAGAATCCTGCTCTGGCAGGCAGGTAAACTAGATGACCTAATGGGTCATTTCCATCTCTAATTTCTACAGTGCAAAGCACTCATGAAAGATACCAGACTGACAGCACTGGAACCTGAAAAGGAAACCTTGACAATCCACAGAAAGCAGATTGACTCCCACCAGAAAGCTTTAACAGCTAGGAATGGCATCACTCCAGATTTCTGTGTTTATCCCCAAGCTCCCCAAATTCTTCCCTTACCTCCATGAGCAAAACTGGCTCACAGCCAAGGAGAGGATGCTTGTCATTTGTCACAAGAGAAATCTGTTCCCTGAAGGTGGCCACTGTCATTCACCTCATCTGCAAAGCTCATTAAAAGACACCAGGAAGTCACCACAGTAAGCAGTGCACCTAGGAAGCTTAGCTTTAGCAGGAGATGGGCTGTGTGAAACCACTGCCAAAGTGGAGGAAATCTTCCCTGCTCTCACCATAGAAGCAGGTTATTAAAGGAACTCTTCAGGATCAGATTCAGAATGGGACTTGCCAGAAATTCAAATTTGATTGCCTGTCAGTTGGCCAGCTCTTGGGAGGCTGGTCCCAGGGCCTGTGTGTTAGAGAAGGTGGCTTGCCCAAAAATACAAAGGTTCTCTTCTCTTTCATGTACCAATCTGCTAAAATTTACAGGTACTTGGGCACAGAACTGGTTTTGAGTTAGGCTATACCTTAGGTCCTCTGCCTGCATTCACCTTCAAGACTGCAGGATGTTTCATTTTTAATGGCATGCCTCAAAAACATCTGAAACTGATTTCCCAGCTGTGCTATAAAGATGTGTACTTAGTGATTTAAAACTTTCTGGGCATGAAGCAGCCCTTTCCTGTCGGCCCTGTGACTGACTAATGTATGATACTTGGGTGTGCTGTGGGAGATCTGGAAGAGGCTCCTAACCTATCCTTGGATTATTTTGGTGTGAGCGTAGTCAGATGCACTGACTTCATAGAGGCAGTGCTGTTTTGCACCAGCTAAGGGCTGGTTCCTTGCATTTTGTCACTTCCTTCCTTCCTTCCTTCCTCTTGCTCAGGTGTACTACTGTCGGTCTTTAGCCATTGCCTTTATTGAGCAGACAGCCCTGCAGAGGTACCATGACTACACTCATGACCCCAGCATCCCACCTGCTTTGCAGCCAGTGCTGAGGAATCTCAGTGCTCTCTATGGACTCTGGTCTTTAAGCAAGCATCTGGCTGTGCTCTACCAAGGTGAGATAAGCCCTCTGAATATTCTGTGCACGTCACATTGTGAAAGTCCTTCCTGGCAGCAATGGGGACCCTAATGGGGATTTAGAGTAGAGCGTTTTCTTGCTTCCCGTGTGATTGAAAACACTCAGCCTGGAGTACTGTGTGCAGTTCTGGAGCCCCCAGCACAAGAAGGATGTGGAACTGTTGGAGCCAGTCCAGAGGAGGGCCACGAAGATGATCAGAGGGCTGCAGCAGCTCTGCTATGAGGACAGGCTGAGAGAGTTGGGGCTTTTCAGCCTGGAGAAGAGAAGGCTTCCAGGAGACCTTAGAGTAGGCTTCCAGTATCTGAAGGGGGCCTACAGGAGGGCTGGGGAGGGACTATTCACAAGGTCTTGTAATGACAGGACGAGGGGGAATGGGTTCAAACTGGCAGAGGGGAGACTGAAACTGGATGTTAGGAGGAAGTTCTTTACAATGAGGGTGATGAGACACTGGCACAGGTTGTGCAGGGAGGTTGTGGCTGCTCCCTCCCTGGAGGTGTTCAAGGCCAGGCTGGATGAGGCCTTGAGCAACCTGTTCTAGTGGGAGGTGTCTCTTTGTATGGCATAGGGGAGTTGGAACTGGCTGAGCTTTGCCATCTCTTCCAACCTAAACCATTCTATGATTCTATCCTGGACAGCATTTTCAGGAGCAGGAATCTGGAGTGACAAAGTGATGAAAATGCTCTCACTTAGCCCAGAGGTGATGGACAGCTCACAAGTTCTGCTGTGGTCCAGTGCTGGAGGGAGAGCATGAGGGCTAGGCAGCAAGATGCTGTAGTGTAGCTATTAATGCAAACAGCTCCAAGTGCCTTAGATTAATTGGTTTGAAGTCAACTCATTAATGAAGGAATCACTTCAGCTGCATGGGAGGACCTGGCTAGTCTCTTGAATACTGAGATTATAAACTCCTTTGTGGAGGTATCATGTCATAACATCCTAGAATGTCTCAAGTTGTAAGGGACTTGAGAGATCAACTACTCCAACCTCCCCTCCAACCTCTCCCCACCTAGACTTGGCTGCTCAAGGCCTCATCCAGCCTGGCCTTGAACATCCCCAGGGAGAAGGCAGCCACGACCTCCCTGTGCAGCCTGTTCCAGAGTCTCACCACCCTTGTACTGAAGAACTTCTTCCTAAGATCCAGTCTAACCCTGCTCTCCCTCAGCTTCAAACTATTGCCCCTTGTCTTGTCTCCAGACACCCTGATGTACAGTCCCTCTGCAGCCTTCCTGTAGGATCCCTTCATCTCTGAAGTCCCCCTGGAGTCTTCTCCTCTCCAGGCTGAACACCCCCAGCTCCCTCAGCCTGTCCTCATAGCAGAGATGCTCCGGGCTTTGGATCAGTGTAATCTTACCTGGTGTAAACTTCTCTGTGTTATGTTTGCAGGTGGCTATGCTGCAGGTGAACACGCAGGGAAGTTTATCCAGGATGCCATTCTGGAGCTGTGCTGCAGGGTGAGCTTCCACTGCTGTCTGCTGTGATGAAATAATGGCATAGTTTACAAACACTAAGGAAGAGCTGCACCAACTATTCTGTACCTCAGTGGGTCAGTTAACAGAGGATTCCATTAATGGTTTCTGTATAATGTCCTGTAGAGCTCAGTAGCTCATTGAACCGGAGGGAATGGCCTCAAACTGTGGCTGGGTGGATTTAGACTGGACATTAGGAAACATTTTCTTCCCATCAGGAGTGGTCAGCTGCTGGAATAGGCTGCCCAGGGAGGTGCTGGAGTCACCAACCCTGGGTGTGTTTAGAAGTCGTTTGGATGTGGTGCTTGAGGGCATGGTTTGAAGGTGAACTCTGTAGAGTAGGGATAATGGTTGGAGTTGATGATCCTGGGGATCTTTTCCAACCAGAATATTCCTGTGATTCATAGAATCATAGAATCAGTCAGGGTTGGAAGGGACCACAAGGATCATCTAGTTCCAACCGCCCTGCCATGCCCAGGGACACTTTACCCTAGATCAGTCTGCCCACAGCCTCTGCCAGCCTGGCTGATGTTCTTCTCAGGTTAGCAACGTTTCAAGGAAGACTTTGGGTGCTGTGTTTTTAAAGTTCAGAAATGCTTGGGTTTAGGTGTGGAAAGAAGGGCATCTTGACTAAAAAGTGTTTTAAAAGCCATGAGCAAAGGAGAAAAACATGTAAAATAGTGTCACTCTGGGAGGAAAAGAAAGGAAACTAGACCTAGACAACTTAGAGGGGATTTCTCTGAAGATATATTATGAAAATAATCTCCATGCTGCTCTGCATTCCCCAGGCAGCCACAGACAGCTACAGAGCTTACCAGACGCATGTCTTTTGTTTTCAAACAGCTGAAAGATGATGCAGTTGCCTTGGTTGATGTCTTTGCTCCTCCCGACTTCATTCTCAACTCTCCCATTGGTAAAGCTAATGGAGAGGTAAGAAAACCCATTTTACAGTTTGCAGATTTAATCACTGGGAGATGGATTCCAGTCCTGAAAGACTGGAACAGTCTTGGACACACTCCCCGTGGAGCTGGTTGAATTTCAGAGAGGCAGAGATCAGAGAATCATAGAATGGTTTAGGTTGGAAGAGACCTCAAAGCTCATCCAGTTTCAACACCCTGCCACAGGCAGGGAGACCTCCCACTAGAACAGGTTTAGGTTGGAAGTGGCCTCACAGCTCAGCCAGTTCTAACCCCCCTGTCCAATAGGCAGGGACACCTCCCACTAGAACAGGTCACTCAAGGCCTCATCCAACCTGGCCTTGAACCCCTCCAACCTGCCTGGCCAACCTTTGCCAGTGTCTCACCACCCTCACTGTAAAGAACTTCTTCCTGACATCCCATTTAAATCTCCCCTCTGCCAGTTTAAACCCATTCCCCCTTATCCTGCCATTACAAGACCTTTTGAATAGTCCCTCCCCAGCCCTCCTGTAGGCCCCCTTCAGATACTGGAAGGCTACTATAAGGTGCTGAGGGGCATGGTTTGGCTCCGTCTATGATAGAGTTAGAGAATGGTTGGACTGGATGATCTTGAAGGTCTTTTCCAACCCAGACAAGTCTCTAGTTCTATGATAAAGGGTCAAGCCCTCTATTAGTTCAGAAGAAGGACTCTGCACTTGACATCACTGATTGCTTTTAGAGCACATTAATGTTGCTTGGCTGCTGTGAACGTGGCCTTCCTGGCCTGCCTCTCCACAGCCTCTGTAATGCTTTCTGAAGCTTTAAGCTTCACTTCGCTCCAAGTTGCTCCAGTGACACTTCTGCAGATTCCACTTCACCTGCACGATTATTTTTTTTTAACCATTCCACATAAAAGTGCAGATTGCCCAGGATGATGAATTATCAATCTGCTTATGAGAGGGGAATTCCTTGTGCTCCATTCAAATTGGGTCACATCTGGGAGAGAAGTTATTTTGCTTTCCAGAAATGCATTGAACTAAAGGTAAAACCAGACGTGCACTCAGAGCCTGCCTTTGGGTTTTGGATGGAACAAAGCTTAGCTTCATATAACCTTGTTCCCAAATCTCTTACCTTTGATAAAACAACTCCTGTCATGTTGAAAACAAGAATGAGGAAGGTTGTTGGTTTCCTGCTCCTAAGCCAAGAATTGACTAAATGATTTACACAGATGTCTGATGTTTACAATGCTTTGAAACTTTGTGCTTGATCTTTCTGGTTTATTCTTGCCTGGACATAATTGTTCACATTTGTTATCTAGAAAGTCAATCACAATCTCATTTCTACCAATAAGTCAGTTTTTTTTGTCTTGCAGAGGTTTGTTTTATTTTCTGTATGAATTAATCCTTTTTTTTTTTTTTTTTTAATGATGATTATTTTGCAGTTATATAGAAATATGTGGGCAGAGGTCCTTCAAGGCAGCAAAGCTCTGAGCAGACCTTCATGGTGGGCAGAGTTCTGTATTAATAAGCCTGTGGCAGGCAGGCTGAGGTCAAGACTGTAAACCAAGCAACTTGTAAGAGGCTGGATGGGCCTGAGATGGATTCAGACATGAGGAGAAGGAGAGCACGTGTCAAGCACTGAAAATGAAAGAGAGTTCTGTAGAGAAGTGCCAAGTTGTAAGATGACTTTGAAACCAAGTCCAAGCTGATCTCAGGGACTGTTAACATAATGAGAGGAGCAAGAGCAGCACATCTGCACACTCTTCACGTTGACTCAGCTCAATGCATAAAACTGAAGATTGGTTGTGATTGCTGCTTTGCAGAGGCCCTGTCAAAGCAAGGTTCAGTCTGCCTTTGCTGTCCTATTACAGAAGTGAAATACTTCAAAACCATTTCCCACCAAAGATTATGAATAAGATGAACAAAAGCAAAATTAAAACAAAAAAATTGGAAAGAAGGTGGGGGGGAAAAGAAGAAATAAAACCCAACACCAAGAACACCAACAGATGAACAAAAGCAAAATAAAAGTGAATTGGAAAGAAGAGAGGGAAAAAAAGAGAAGAAACAAAACCCAGCACCAAGAACACCAACAGGTGAACAAAAGCAAAATAAAAGTGAATTGGAAAGAAGAGAGGGAAAAAAAGAGAAGAAACAAAACCCAACACCAAGAACACCAACAGTGCTAAACCTGTGCTAAGGGATGGGAATCATTTCCAGCAGCCTCTTTGAAGTCTCTGAAGCTGGTCTGATTTTCTTCAGATGCCTCTGTCTTAAACTCCTGGATTGCTCTCTCGGTGGAGGGGAGGGCTGGGATTAGAGATCATCTTGCCTAAATTGTCTCTGATTCTGTAGATAAAATTAATTGAAAACCACTTGTTTATGCCTCTCATTTCAAGCACGTATGGCAGTGGAAACGTGTGAGACTTCTCTGTGTCCTTGTTGCTCATAACATTTCCAGTCCTGCAAAGCCAGCACCAAGCCTGGGGTGCAGTGACACAGAAATTGTTCTGTGGTTTGGGTCAGAGTTTATTCAAGTGAATTATTGCAAATAATGGCCTTATAAGGATGTGTGTCAGTGGCAGGAGCTATTGAACGCAGGGGGACAGTTCTCCTTCTGCTGCATGAGCTATCAAGGGTTTGTATCCCCAAATGGAAGAGACACTGACAAGGTTTTGACAATCCAGAGCTGTTTATGATTTACATATGCTGTGAAAGACAAATTTGTTTTCCATTTATTGTATCTGTGAACTGAAGCCATGTTAAAACCTAGCTCCTGCTGCCCTTGCTGTTGGGAGCAGTCTGCTCGAGCCAAAGAGATTTCTTTTGTACACCAAGACCTGAGTGGTGTTTATGGCTACTCAGGGCTGAGTTATGAATTGGGCTATGAAATAAATGCAAGTTCAGTACTTGAGTGTTCAGTTCTGCCTGAGCAGAGTCAGAGCCTTGTCCCTGTGGAGTGCTCTGATCCCAGCTGTTGGTGCTAGGTTATTATATGAGCATTTGCAGGTCTTTACAGACTGTTCTAATGTGACCAAGTGGTTCTGTAGAGGCTTATTTGGTTCTTTGGTTCCATCTAAATATGACAGAGCTCAGGAAATGTTTAATGGCTGGAGACTATATTGAAAGGCCATCATTAAACAGGTGATTCTTTGCCAGAGACAGGCAGTGTTTCCTGTGTGCCTTCTACCTCTCCTCTTTCTTCTTTTCTAATGAGACACTAGAATTCAGGATGTTCCAAGAGAAGCTCCTTGCCAAGATGTTGGAGTGTAGGAAACAGTCAAGAGTTGAGCCTTCTTGGCTGTAAAAAAACAACAGTATAAAGCATTTGAACTGGTTTGCTGCTTTAATACTGCCCAACAGGTGCCATCATCCCATGGGAATAAAGTAGATCATTACACTTATTACCTGGGATTAGATAGTCTGCACTCCTGGAGTCCTATCATCTGGTTTGTGTGTCCAGAGGGAATCAAACATTTTAGGCCAGTGCCTCACCATCCTCACTGTCACAAATTTCTCCCTAACCTCTAGTCTAAATCTGCCCTCTTCCAGCCTAATCCTTAATCTGAGTCCCTTAAATAACTGACAGGAGAGCACAGCATGGCTCTTCCCTGGGCCAATCTCCACAGAACCATTCTGCAGTCAGCCACAATTCTCAATTCTTGCTCTCTATGCTAAGCCAGGCCCTGTGTAATCAGATGACCTAAATATTTTTTTTTCCTCTCCACTCAACAGTAAGCCAGAGGTTCTAGAGGTCTTCTACAGCCAGCTTCTCAGAGCAGCAGTCATGTTAAGTGTCAGCATTTCATAGCTGCAGCATGGAGTGAGAAATATGTCATGAAATTTGGCATCCAATTGTCCACTAAATCACAGGGCAGTAATTCAACAACTGCCATAAGATGTCCCAGGAAGTTTGTTCCTCTTTACAGGACATTTTAAAAAAGGAAAAGTCATTTCCTTCATAGTTCACGTGCCGAATAAAGTTGCTTGTGTCATTTCTGCTTGGTTGGGGAGCTGGGTCAAAGGCTGTCAGATAGCTTCAGTCCAAAACAATTCGGCCATGGGAATCTGTCCTTTCAAGCTGCCACAGGAGGCAGCTAAATTTGTAACCAGAAAGTTGAATCCAACTATGCCTCAAAAGAGTCCCAGCCTACTGCTTCTCCTGTGTCCAGGAGGGTTTCTCTCCTGAGTAGTGGCATTTCCCTTCTCTTTGACTGTCAAACCACCTGCCTAGGGGGTTTCACACTGCCCTGCTTTGGGCAGAATATTTCTGCTGGTGTGACTCAGTGAAAGCAAAAAAATACCCTCTTTTCTATCAGAGAAAAAAAGAACTCGACAGATTGTTCCTGTGTGTTGGGACACTGAATGCTCACATCTCCCTTGCTGGGGTGGCAAAGAGGAAGGGATGAACATTTCAAATAGAATAGAGTAGAATAGAAATATAATAGAACAGAATATGAATTAGAATACAATACAATACAATGCAATACAATACAATAGATTGAATAGAATAAGCCATGTTGGAAGAAACCTCCAAGCTCATCCAATCCAACCTATCACCCAGCCCTAGCCAATGGCACATCCAGGCTTTTCTTGAACACCTCCAGGGATGGGGACTCCACCACCTCCCTAGGCATCCCATTCCAATGCCAATCACTCTCTCTGGCAAGAACTTCCTCCTAACATCCAGCCTGTACCTCCCATGGCAGAACTTGAGACTGTGTCCCCTTGTTCTGTTGCTGGTTGCCTGGGAGAAGAGACCAACCCCACCTGGCTACAACCTCCCTTCAGGTAGTTGCAGAGAACAATGAGAACAATGTGGTCTGCCCTGAGCCTCCTCTTCTCCAGGCTGCACACCCCCAGCTCCCTCATCCTCTCCTCATGGGACTGTGCTCCAGGCCCCTCACCAGCATTATCATCCTTCTCTGGACATGTTCCAGCACCTCAAATTCTTTCTCTTGAATTGAGGGGCCCAGGACTGGACACAGTACTCAAGGTGTGGCCTGACCAGTGCCAAGTACAGGGGCAGAATGACCTCCCTTGTCCTGCTGACCACACTATTCCTGATCCAGGCCAGGATGCCATTGTCTCTCCTTCGGCATGAGTGGTGGTGGGGTCAGGAAGAGGTCAGGTGGAAGCCCAAGCATCACTCCAGCAGCAGTTCCATGGTTGCAGGTGTCCCAGAAGTGCTTGTTCTCTGCAGACCTCATGGGCTCACACACTGTCAGTTCTGCCTGGGAGTCTCTTTCCTCCTGCAGGAAATGATTACTGTGTTCTGCAGCAGCTTCTGTTACCCTTTGTGCAGGTATTCTCTTTACTGACCTCATGTGCTTTCAGGCCTGAGTGGTGATTCAATCCTAGCACATTCTGCCAGCAGGAACAGCCTCTCCCTCAGTACAGCCACATGGAGATCACAGAGCCTTGTGCTTCCTCTTAGAGCACCATGCTCCCACAGCCCTCAGCAATGCTTTGTTGTTCCCATCCCTCATCAGCCTAAGATCAGCTCATTTCAGCTCGGTTCACTGGGCTAAAGAGCACCATAAGCAGAAGGGAGCTCACTGCATGAGGCATTCATGTGACGGCATCACCTGAGACAGGCAGGTCCAGCCAAGGGCAGGACAGCTGTGAGCACAGCAGGCTGCCCACAACAGGCACTGGGTAAGAGAAGCAGAAAGCTTCACTCTTCTCCAAGCGAGTCAAGTCTGAGGTTTGACAAATCCAAGATGAGCATTTCCCATCCTTTCCTTTCACAGGCAAGAGGAGAGACAGATGCAGCTTTTGCTGAGAGCAGCGCTTCCTCTGGCCACCCTGCCTCTTCCCTTCCCAAATTTTTGCACTCTTTGCATTTCTGCAGCATTCCCACATCAAGAATCTCTCTGGAATAAATGCAGTTTCCATCAGGGCTTTCTTAAGGTTGGCTCAGGCATTCTGACAGGCTGCCCAGAGAGGTGGTAGGGTCACCATCCCTAGAGGTGTTCAAGAAACCTGTGACAGGGCACCTGGGGACATGGTTTAATGGTGTTGGGTTGACACTGGACTTGATGATCTTACATGCTCCAGCATGTCCACATCCCTCTTGTCCCAGGAGCTCCATAACTGGAAGTAGTACTCCAGGTGGGGTCTCACCAGAGAGGAGTAGAGGGGGAGAATCACCTCCCTCAACCTGCTGGCCACACTTCTCCTGATGCAGCTCAGGCTCTGCTTGGCTTTCTGGGCTGCAAGTGCACACTGCTGCCTCATGTTGAGCTTCTCATCCACCAGCACCCTCAAGTCCCTCTCCTCAGGACTGTTCTCCAGCTTCTCACTGCCCAGCCTGGATTTGTGCTTGGCATTACCTTGACCCAGCTGCAGGACCTTGCACTTGGGCTTGTTGAACCTCCTGAGGTTGGCTTGTGCTCACCTTTGCAGCCTGTCCAAGTCCCTCTGGATGCCATCCCTGCCCTTCAGCCTGTCTGCTGCACCACACAGCTTGGGGCCATCAGCAAACTTGCTGAGGGTGCTCTCAATGCCTTTGTCCATGTCACCCACAAAGATGTTGAACTTGTGTGTGCAGTTCTGTCCCCGTGCTCACAGACACCAGGTGGTGGCCTGCTGCAAAGGATGCAAAAAAGGAGAAACTGCATTGACTTGAAAGCTAAAGGTAAAGTGTGGTCCAACAGCAAACTTAGTGTCAAAGGGGAGGTGAAAATAGGCTGAGATTCCTGTATCATTGGCTTGTCCAGAAGTGGAAGAAAACATTCATTGTCAATACAAATCTAAATTGAGGTATGATTGGGAGGGATTTAAGGAGATGCTTTACCTGAAGGAAGGGTCTGCACAAAGCCCTGTGCTTTGAGATGGCCAAGCAAACCTCCATGCTTTTGCTGCACGCTGTCCCCGGGTCCTTTAAATCTGCTGCTCAGAACAGCTGGTGCTGTTTGAACTGCCCTCCAAAAAAAGTACTGCCTCTGAGTGTCATTAAATAATGATTTTTGTCTGAGCCCACACAAACACTTGGCTTTTTCCATCAGTTTATCAATGCTGAGTGCTTGCACAGCCCAGGGCTGAGCACTGGCTGCGTTTCACTCGAGTGATGGAGGAGCCAGGAAAAACATCTCCTGGGGAGTATTCCCAGTTGTAAATTTATTTTTGACACATATAGGGTGGAATTGGGTTTCTCTGTGTGTGTTTTGATCTCTGCACAAAGTCTTGTTAAAAGAATGTCTTCCAGCTCCCCAGAAACTGCAGATCCTGCTCCAGTCCTAAAGCTGTGGGTAAGTCCTACAGCCAGATGTGTGGGGCAATGGAAGCAGAACAAGAGAGACAGGAGAAGAGGAGCAGCAGTCTGAAGAGGAGCAGCTGAGGGAACTGGGGTTGTGTAGTCTGGAGAAAAGGAGGCTGAAGAGAGACCTCACTACAACTGCCTGAAAAGAGGATGGAGTGAGGTGGGAGCTGGTCTCTTCACCCAAGCAACAAGTCAATAGGACAAGAGGAAACAAACTCAAGTTCTACTAGAAGAGGTTTAGGTTGGATAGGAGGAAGCATTTCTTTGCTGCAAGAGTGGTCAGGGATTGGAACAGGCTGCCCAGGAAGGTGGTGGAGTCACCATCCCCGAAGGTGTTCAAGAAACAGGTGGCCATGTCCCTTTGGGATGTGGTTTAATGGCCATGGTGGTGTTGGGTCAATGGTTGGACTCGATTTCAGAGAGTTTTTCCAGCCTAAACAAATCTCTCTGTGACTCAGAATTTTCACTGAGTATTTCTGTAGAAACACTACAGATAGCACCACCAATCTGATCTTTGAGAAGATCATAGAATGGTTTAGGTTGGAAGGGACCTCAAAGCTCAGCCAGTTCCAACCCCCTTGTGCCATAGGCAGGGACACCTCCCAATAGAACAGGTCACTCAAGGCCTCATCCAGCCTGGCTTTGAACAGCTCCAGGGAAGGAGCAGCCACAACCTCCCTGGGCAACCTGTGCCAGTGTCTCACCACTCTCACTGTAAAGAACTTCCTCCTAACATTCAGTTTTAATTTCCCCTCTGCCAGTTTAAATCCATTCCCCCTCATCCTGTCATAAGAAGACCTTGTGAATAGTCCCTCCCCAGCCCTCCTGTAGTCCCCTTCAGATACTGGAAGGCTACTATAAGGTCTCATGGAAGCCTTCTCCAGGCTGCAGCGCCCCAACTCTCTCAGCCTGTCCTGTGGTGCTAAGATCACAGAAAGGAAGAAGCAGACAAGTGCCTAACACCAAGGTGAAGCAGCTCAGCTCCCCACAGTCTCACCACACTCCCTGCAGATGCAGACCACACACCTCTCTCCCAGCAGACAGCTGCAAAGAGCTTTGTTCATCCAAGCACAACCCACTCCCTGGTCTCACCGGTGGGCTGTGTTCCAAGGTGACCTCACACTAGTCACCAGATGATGCTTTAGAGATGGTGCAGTGCTGCCCTGCTGCACTCTACCTGAGCAGGAAGAGATCACTCTTCTCCTGCATGCTCCTTCATGGTTCTGGTGGGAGCATGCTCAGGGTTTCAGGTTTGTTTTTTTTTGCTGTGCTGTTGGCTCAGTTGCTGTTCTGGGTTGTGTTTGTTGTTGTTGCTTTGGGTTTTTGTTTTGTTTTTTTTTTTCACCCCCTTAGTTTTTTCATTTGGTTTGGGATTTAGAATCACAGAATCATAGAGTCAGTCGTTTGTTTGCTTGTTTGACAGAGAGGGAGAAGAAAAATTTCCCTTTCTTTCTCTCAGGCTGTTTGTTTTGACAAGCAAGACAATAGCACAGAGTAACTTAGGCATCTTACAGCTTCTTCTCCTCCGTGTCCATCTCACTGGTGTCTCCTCCTGGTGTTTCAGTTGCTGAAGCAGGCCAGGTCCACAGCCAAAGTTTATCCCTGTTGCCAGACTCCCTCTTCATTGTGGGAGGATTCCATATGCAAGCAGAGGATGATTTTCCTCCGTGTTAAGAAATAGTCCTGGCACTTGAAACTGTTTGAGTCATCTTTCTGTTTGCTTGACTTCTCCCATCATAACACTATCCAAAGCTTGATTCACCAGCTAATCTCACAGGACAGGGTTTTAGATGCTTAAAGAAAAAGAAAAAAATCTTTTCTTGGCTTTTTGTTTGGTTTGTTTCATTTTGGTTTTTGTTTTTATGTTTTTTTTTTTACTTGACCTAAGAAAGCTGCAAGTTGAAAGAGTTATGTTTTGGTTTGCCTCAGCTGAGGTTAGAGCAGAACTTCTATAGGAAAGCAGATTGCTTAGATGCTCCATCTGCACCATGATCACTTATGGTTTGTTTTGCTTGGGAGGGACATGGTAGCATCATCATTAGTGGTGAAGTGTGTCTCATCACTTCTCAGAACCATCACAGTGCCTCTGACTTACCCCAGTGATTGTCTCCTAAGCATTCAAGTTCCCCCTCAAGGATGCAGCAGCTCCTCCACACAAACAGCTAAAAGGTCCCAAAAGGTCCCATGCAGATTCATTCATGTCCCTGCACCATGAGAAGTGAGGTTACTCAGAGGGTCTTCTGGTCAAATGTTGTTCTGCAGGAAAAGATAAACTGTATCTGTCCTAGCCCTTTAGTCTGACATTTTCTTGGACACAAATTCAACTGCCATTAACAGACTGCAGCAGGCAGGCACAGCTCTCATTCTAGGAATCCAGAGTTATTCCATCATGTCTTTGCTGATCCCTGGGGAGGGGGTTTACTGTAATGCATGAGAGACCAGGACCCCTCCACCCAAATTCTCATTACAAAGCTCTCTCAAATACATCTCCCAAACCTTGCAGTTTAAGTAGAAAACAAGGATTCATGACCTGGGAACAAAATAAGAACTGTGCCAGTTGCCATTTTCAGCCAAGGTTTTTTATAAACCTTTGTAAAAGCTAATGGGAAGCTCACCTGGAAACCTGAGAGCTTCCTCATTTAGGAAGGAAGCTTCAGAGAAAATAAGTAGCCAGTACTTGGCATCAAGGATGGCATCATGGAGGCTGGAGTAAACATCCTATAAGTGAGTGGAAGATTTAAAAATTAAGAACAGGCTATGATGAGACTTCTGAGCAAAGAACAAGAATTTAGGGCTTAATCTTAGATAGAAGACAATGGAAAGACAAAGAAAGCAAGCTCCAGTGCTAAGGGTAATGCACCTAGTCTGGACTACTGTGTCCAATTCTGGTATCTCCAGCACAAAAAGGACATGGAATTGCTGGAACAGGTCCACAAGAGGCCATAAGGATCATCAGAGGCTGAAGCACCTCCCTATGGAGACAGGCTGAGAGCATTGGGGCTGTTTGGGCTGGAGAAGAGAAGGCTCTAGGGAGACCTTAGAGCAGCCTTCCAGTACCTCAAGTGGGCTACAGGAGAGCTGGGGAGGGGCTTTTGATAGGGCTGGGAGTGACTGGACAAAGGGTAATGGCTTTGAGCTGGAAGAGAGGAGATTGAGACTGGAGATGAGGAGGAAAGTCTTTCCAGTGAAGGTGGTGAGACACTGGCACAGGTTGCCCAGGGAGGTTGTGGATAGCCCCTGCCTGGAGGTGTTCAAAGACCTTGAACGACCTGGGATAATGGGAGGTGTCCCTACCCCTGTTGGAACTGGATGATCTTGAAGGCCCCTTCCAACCCAAACCATTGTATGATTCTATGACCCTCTCTTGGCACAGAAATGATGGCAGAGGTTCATTGGCTGGGGACAGAAGAAAAGAAGTGACAACTGCACCCCACTCTGAGTGACCTTGACTGCGTGGGAGAGAGGGAAGTCCAGAGTTTGGGCAGAAATCTCCAAGGAGTTTTAAAGATAGGTTGCACAGAAAGCCCAGACTGAGTGACAAGAGCAAGCTCTCATCCACAGACTCTCCTGGAGCCACCAGGAGATGATGAGCCTCCAGCTCATCACATCTGCTGCACGCCCTGTGCCCTTAGTTTTCACTGGTTTTGCTTCCATGTGTATCTAGGCAACACCTGCAATAATATTATTGTCTGCAGACCTCTACAGTCCAGTGCTGCCTTGCAGCGTGTTGCAACATTTTTTGCCTTAAAAACACAGATATGATGCACACAGAGACCTACAGACACCAAGTGACAAAGTTCAATCCATGCACGTGTGCTCAGATGCAAAAGCAAGCAGCTTGCAAGCAGGCTGGACATCAGCTAGCAGTGTCCAGCTGGCCAAGAAAGCCACCAGCATCCTGGCCTGGATCAGCAATAGTGTGGCCAGCAGAACCAAGATAGGGATTGTGCCCCTGTACTGGGCACTGGTGAGGCTGCACCATGAGTATTGGGTTCAGTTTTGGGCCACTCACTCTAAGAAGGACATTGAGGTGCTGGAAGAGGTCCAGAGAAGGGGAACAAAGCAGGGGAAGGGTCTGGAGAACAGGGATGGTGAGGAGCAGCTGAGGGAACTGGGGCAGTGTATACATGCAGCCCAGACAGCCAACTGTGTGCTGGGCTGCAGCAAGAGCAGTGTGGGCAGCAGGGCAAGGGAGAGGATTCTGCCCCTTTGCTCTCCTCTTGTCAGACCTCACCTGGAATACTGTGTGCAGTTCTGGAGCACCCAACACAAAGTCATGGACCTGTTGGAGCCAGTCCAGAGGAGGCCACAAAGATGCTGAGAGGGCTGCAGCAGCTCTGCTATGAGGACAGGCTGAGAGAGTTGGGGCTCTGCAGCCTGGAGAAGAGAAAGCTTCCAGGAGACTTTAGAGTGGTCTTCCAGGATCTGAAGGGGGCTAGAAGAGGGCTGGGGAGAGTCTATTCACAAGGTCTTCTTATGACAGGATGAGAGGGAATGGATTTAAACTGGCAGAGGGGAGATTAAAACTGAATGTTAGGAGGAAGTTCTTTACAGTGAGAGTGGTGAGACACTGGCACAGGTTGCCCAGGGAGGTTGTGGCTGCTCCTTCCCTGGAGCTGTTCAAGACCAGGCTGGATGAGGCCTTGAGTGACCTGTTCTAGTGGTAGGTGTCCCTGCCTATGGCACAAGGGGGTTGGAACTGGGTAAGCTTTGAGGTCCTTTCCAACCTAAACCATTCTACGATTCTATGTTTAACCTAGAGCAAAGGAGGCTGAGGGGAGATCTTATTGCTCTCTACAGATCCCTGAAAAGAGGCTGGAGTCAGGTGAAGATTTTTCTTTTCTCCTTAGTAACAAGTGATAGCACAAGAGGAAATGGCCTCAAGTTAAACCAAAGGAGGTTTAGGTTGGAGATTAGAAGAAACTTCTTCACTGAAAGGCTTCTCAAAGACTGGGACAGGCTGCCTAGGGAGGTGGTTGAATCCCCAACCTCAGAAGTGTTGAAGATAGAGATGTGGTACTGAGGCACATGGTTTATCCCCAGCCTTGGTAGAGTCAGAGAGTGGTTGGACTGGGAGTTCTGACAGATCTTCTCCTTTCCTTCTCTGATTCTTTTTGTCAGATTTCAGCCATAGGTGAATGTGTAAATCCGTGGGTGGGGGAGAGGACTATTTCCTTAACACAAAGTCATAAGAGCACCACAGCAATCAGCTCCTTCTGAAAGCATTCTGGGGGCTATTAAGGAGCTCTTGGTGAAGGGCATATCAATTAAAGGATATAATGAAGGTGCAGGTCATTATCTCAAGAGTTACACTGTGAGATATGGGAGAGGGAATTCTCTTCTTACATCCCAAAATTGCAGGGGAGCTGCCAGCACATTTTACACCTTGTGTTTGTGACAATCAGTTGGATCCACCTCCTCTGTCTAATGAAGTTGTGATGCTGTTTGGGAGTAATAAACTCACCCAGGGGAGTTACTGCAACAAATGCATCCTACAGAAGGTTTAATTACCTCAAGATGTTCAGAGCTATTGCCTTCTAATTAAAAAAATCAGAGGACCTAATAGCAGAGGCATGCCCAGCAAAACGATTTGTTGATCTGTGGTTGCTATGAAAATGCTGAGCTCTCTGGGTTGCCTCTGCATTAACTTGCAGCTGTGTAACCAGCAATGCCTTGGAAAGCTTGGAGGCTTCAGGCAAGCTACAGTTTGATGTGTGCACCCTCTCTAATTACTCTGGAATGATTACTTTGGGCTATCTCCACACTTCAGAGGCAAACTCTGTCTAAATCCCTTCCTTCTGCGCTTCCATACACAGGGCACCCACAGAGACTCTGCCTCATGCAGCTTACACACACTGAAAGCACACAGGCAGCCCTACCACTGAACACAGCAGTGCTCCCCCAGACTCACAGGATCACAGAATGTCAGAGGCTGGATGGGACCTCGAAAGATCATCCAGCCCAGCCTTATTGTGGCTTTCCAGGATCTGAAAGGGGCTACAAAAAAGCTGGAGAGGGACTCCTTAGGCTATCAGGTAGTGACAGGACTAGGGGAAATGGAGCAAAGCTGGAGGTGGGAAGATTCAGATTGGAGGTGAGAAGGAAGTTGTTGATCATGAGAGTGGTGAGAGCCTGGAATGGGTTGCCCAGGGAGGTGTTTGGGGACACTTCCCTAGAGGTGTTTTCAGCCAGGCTGGCAGAGGCTGTGGGCAGCCTGATGTAGGGTAGGGTGTCCCTGGGCATGGCAGGGGGGTTGGAACTGGCTGATCCTTGTGGTCTCTTCCAACCCTGACTGATTCTACAATTCTATGATTCTAACCCTCCTGCCAGAACAGGATCACCTATACAAGTCAAAGATCTTCAGTTTAGAAAGGGTCCAGAGACTTTGTGAAGCAGCAGTAGCAGCAGCCTCCAGTGTGTAGGAATCTGGATCCACAGCACTGGAGGTGTGCTCTGGATGCCTCTCCAAATATAGAATCATAGAATGGTAGGGGTTGGAAGGGTTCTCTGGATCTCATCAAGTCCACCCCTACTGCTAATACAGGTTCACCTAGATCAAGTTGCACAAGAACACATCCAGGAGGGTTTTGAAGGTTTCAAGAGAAAGAGATTCCACAGATTCTCTGGGCAGCCTGCTCCAGTCTTTGAGAATCCTTTCAACAAAGAATTTTTCTATAATATGCAACCTAAACCTCCTCTAGTGCAACTTGAGGCACCCTAAAAGTATAGAAGCTTCTCTTGAAGCTCAAGTGAAACCTCCTGGGCTCTAGTTTGTACCCTTTGCCCCTTGTCCTGAGAAGAGCCCAGCCTCACCTCCCACAAGACCAGGAGGCACAAAGCCCCATCCAATCTGGCTTTTAAAAACTCCAAGGAGAGGCCATCCACAACTTTTGTGGGCAATCTTGTTCTGAGTCTCACTACCCACACAGGGAAGAATTTCTTCATCCTCTTTCAGTTTCAGTTGTTGCCTCCTGTCCTAACACCACGAGCCCTTCTGAAAGCCCCCTCCTCAGCTTTTCTGCAGGCCTCCTTTAGGTACTGGAAGCCTTCTAAAAGGTCTCCCTGGAGCCTTCTCTTCTCCAGGCTGAACAATCCCAGCTTACTCAGCCTGTCCCCATAGGGGAGGGTTCTCCAAACTGCATTAACCTGTTTACTCAGCAAACAACTGGCCCAGCTCTTTCCTCCTCCCACTGCTCAATCTCCCATTTTCATTTTTGCTAAATTCAACATTTTGCTGATTGTGATGAAATACATTTTACCATCTTGCTGTCCTGCCTGCCCTGGCTTGCCTCATCATTTAAAGGTACTGTGGAATGGTGAAAGTCACCAACAGGAATAAACTGGTGTGTGTGTGTGTGTGCCATGACCTCTTCCTCAACAGCAAAAGAAACAGATTTATGGACAGAATTCATCTCTCTATGGACAGAATTCATCCTTCTGTAGATAGAATCCATCCTTTCCAGGAGACTCTGCTAATCATAGGAAGAAACCTCTGCTTGGAGCTGCCACTTTGGAACACTAAATTGTGTCCTCCATCAAGGTCACACCAGTGGCCCAGTGTGATCAATCAAAGCTCTGCTTTGCCTATCACCTCTCCTAAAAATATTCTTATCTCCAGGAAACAGCATCTGAGAAACCCACAGCCACTTGTTGCCAGCTGGCCCAACAGAAGAGCCAGAGGACAGCCACAAAGGGTGAAAAGCAGGACTTGTGATCTATGTGCACTTTTGGCCCAGCCTAAACAGTTACCATGGGTTTGTTTCTTTGGTTTTTGGGTTTTTTTTTCATATCCCACAAACAACTTCTCAGAAAATCACTTGCAGAAACACTGCCTCGTGGTCTTCCAGAAACTGCATTCCAGGATCCTCCTACTCCTTTGAAACTGGCCCACTGCTTTGTCATGGGGTCTCAAGAGCTTCACCTCTGGGAAGGACATGGCCATGAGAGAACAGTTCTCTGCCCATCTCTTGCTTCTTTGTCATTTGGATGCCTGCAGCTGTTTACAGCCTTCCTCCTCCTGTCCAACAGCCATGTAGAAGGAAACCACCTCCACCATTGCTGTTCTTGGACCACACTGGTGGGCTACCAGCTCACACATTGTGGCACTGATCTTTCAGCCATTTTTTTTCTGCTCTGGTGGTATTAGCCCATCTTGTTACTCTGCCTTCCAACCCTTTAAATTCCCAACAGGAGGTATCTTTCTCAGTGGGAGCCTTATGCCTCAGATCAGGAGACAGATCCACCTCTATGAGCCTGCCTGCTCACAAGAGGCCAAGACCTCATGAGATGATGAAAAGAGGGTATGTGGGCCACAGGAGACTTGCAGTGCTGCACTGAGGGTGTCTGAGATGCACTCACCAGGATGCATGGCTCATGGCTCTCTCAGCTCATCTGTCAGCCTACTTTCCTAAACTTGTATTCTGGCTCAGGAGTCCTCACATCTGGCCTGTACAAAAAAAAAAAAAAAAAAAAAAAGAAAAAGAAATTCAGTCAGCATAGAGCTAAGGGAGGTGCACAGATGTCACAAAACATTGGGAGGCAGGGAGCCATGGCCCTTCAGCTACCAGCCCTGAGACCTGGGTGAGTACAAGGCACTCCACATCTTCCCTTGCTTTATTTCCCATTGCACCAAAAGAGCTTCAACCTGATGTGATCCTCTCAACATCTCCCTCTCTGCTGCCAAGTCAAGCCCAAGATTCCCAGCTCCCCTCTCATCCCACATCACTTCACCTGTTTCCCCTATTCTCCTTCCCACAAACACTGCTCTATGACACTCACTCTACTCCATACCACTCCAGCTGAGCACCACTCTAATTTTCCACACACTGGCAAACCTGTCTTGGCCCAAGGGCATTTACAGCCAGCGGCCCCTTGCTTTCCTGGCTTTGGGTTTTTGGTAAGACTCCTGGCTGTGTTTCCTGGAGTCAGATGGTGCAAGGAGAACCATCTTCTTCTGGGCTACTTGGTGTGTTGGCATTTAGCTACCTGTGTCTTAACTCCTTGCTGGGAACTGCCTGATGTGGTTTCCCCAAGGAGCCAAAGGGAACAGTAGCATCACCCTGCACATGCACAGCCCAAGGGGAAGCTCTTGCCATTTTTCTTACTACTTCCACCCATTGTGAGTAGCTAACCAAGGACCTCCTAAATGTCTGCCTGTGGGTACTGAGTAACTCCTATCATATTCTAGATTTTCCTCATACTAGTTCTAGAGCCACAGTGGGTTGAAACGCCACACACATGCAAAACCTAAGCACTCTTGAGTTAGACACCTGCACTGAATGGCAGTGGAGGCACAACCATCACAAGCTGATGGCTTGGACTAAGAGTATATAAATTGGTAGTTTCTGTGGCAAGATGCTTTTTTTTTGGTCCAAGATAAAGGTCAAGCCCATCTGGAAGACATAATGGCTGCATCCTATAGAGACTACATCAACTCTCTGGCTGCCAAGATCTCCTACAAACAGGCTCAGAGGGCAAATCTGCTGATTTTCCCAGCTGTCACTGCTTTATTTAAAGGGCTAAATCGGTTTTCAATTATTGTCCTGCAAGGAAAAAGCTGAAATCCATTGTGCAAGCTTTGGGCCAAATGACAATGGCTGCCTGCTACGTCCCTTTGACTTCTGAAAAGCCCCTTTTGGGTTGCCCAACTCATCTCCTTGGACTACAGATCCTGGTGAAGTGGGCCTCAAAGTCTTGTGGGCATTTCACACAACACATTTTCTCCAAGTGGTGGTAGCAAGAATCCTGCTTTGAGAGGGACAACTACGTGCTGTCCCCCTGAGCTGAATGCAAGCAGGAGGGTGGTCAGATCCACAGCACATCTGCAGTGAGCTTCTGTGAAGGGTCTCCACCAGCCACTGCAATTCAAAGTGCTCTCAGTTTACACTCACCTGACTGAGTAACTTTGAATTTAAAAACAAGGTCAGAACAGTCTTGGTCTGACTTTGGTCTGTGCATTTAGTTAATCACCTGTAAAGTGCTGGACAGCTTAAAAACTAGCAAAGACTAGACAGGAACAGGGGGAATGGAACAAAGCTGGAGGTGGGGAGATTCAGATTGAACTTGAGGGGGAAGTTGTTCAGCATGAGAGTGGTGAGAGCCTGGAATGGGTTGCCCTGGGATGTGGTTGGGGCCACATCCCTGGAGGTGTTTAAGGCCAGGCTGGATGAGGCTCTGTCCACCCTAATCTAGGTTAGGGGCAGGGGGGTTGGAGCTAGATGATCCTTGTGGTCCCTTCCAACCCTGACTCATTCTATGAATATCAAATGCAGAGGAGTATTAAAATGGAAGGACTTACTGCAGCTGGTTTAACTGGAGAGGCAGGAACTGGAGGACAGCATTAGGTATTGGTTTGTCTTTGTTCTTAGAATGAGAGCAAATTGCCATTGCCGTTGGTCCTTCTGCAGCAGCAATTTTATTCCTTGGAGTAACAAAGAAAGGAAAGAGAAAGATAAGAAAACAAGAGTCTCTAATTTTTTTTTTTTTTTTGTAATTTATGGCTCTAACTCAAAGAAGAGAAAACATCTGGTGAAAAAAGCTGCAGCAGAGGGACTTACAGCACTCCCTGGGCAGTAGCTGCCTTCTTGCTTACTTGCTTATGACCTCAACTAAGCTTTAGACTGCAGTGTCCTTAATTCAGCCCATAATGAGCTTTGCTTTGCCCCTAAACTCAACTGTTTGACCAGCAGTGCAGCTATATAAGGAGCAAAACTTCCTCCACCTATTGACCAACAGCCCTCTAAGTCTTTGGCTACCCTCTCCAGAGCAGGAAAAACTGCCCATCTACACTGTAGTTATGCAAACATTTTTTCTATTCTGTTTTTTTTTTTTTACAGATCAGGGAGAGTTAAACACTTGTGAAAATGCTGATTCAGCTCCTTTGCTTACAGTGAATCTCTGGAGATCATCACCAGAGGTGGAGGACTCTGAAATGCCTGCCTCATGAGGTGATGCAGAAGGGTTGATTTGATCTCCTAGGAACCCTGTGCTCTCAGAGATGATAAGGGCTGGACTCAGTTCCAGGAGAAAGGAGAAGGCAGCACCAGCATGTGAGGGGAGAGGCTCTGATGAATCAGCACACATCAGCCAACAGCAAGCCCAGAGCACAACCAACGTCTTGAGAAGGACCTGCTTGAGCAACAGGTGCACATGAGTCAGCAGTTACCAGGAATATTCACAAGTGCAGTCCCCAAAGTTCTTCACTGGCCTCGACCCCAGCTCCCCAGAACTGCTGATTCTGACGTGAACAAGCAGGTCTGCCACAAATACGAGTCAGGCAGGGTGGGAGTGAAACTTGAGCTCAGTCATACAATCATAGAATCAGTTGGGGTTAGAAGGAACCACAAGGATCATCTAGTTCCAACCCTCCTGCCATGCCCAGGGACACCCTACCCTACATCAGGCTGCCCACAGCCTCTGCCAGCCTGGCCAAAAACTCCTCCCCAGCCCTCCTGTAGGCTCCCTTCAGATACTGGAAGGCTGCTATAAGATGATCCTGCTCTGGCACAGAGGTTGGACTAGATGATCTTCAGTGGTCTCTTCCAACCCCATCATTCTGTGACTTATTGCAATCAAGATCAAAGTTCACATTCTGTGATTCTGTCATCCACAACCTCCCCAGGCAACCTGTGCCAGTGTCCCACCACCCTCATTTTAAAGAGCTTCCTCCTAACATCCAGTTTAAATCTCCTCTCTGCCAGTTTAAACCCATAAGTCCTCATCCATCATTACAAGACCTTGCAGTGAATATTTTTTTTCCTAATCTCCAACCTAAACCCGCCACAGTGTAACTTGGAGACATTTGCATACCTTCTATCGTTTGATACCAGGGAGAAAAGATTGACACTCACCCTGGCCCCCACAACCTTCTGTCAGGTAGTTGGAGAGAGCAATGAGCTCTCCCCTCAGCCTGTGTAAAACAAAGCAAGAGGCTTTTCTTGCCCCCAGAGGCTTTCAAAGTGAGTCCTGTCCATTATTCAGAGATACCTCGTGTTGCAGTTGGGCTACCAGCACTTGATGACTGATACCCTAACAGATAAGAAAGGAAGCAGAGACCAAGCACAAATCAACCACTACACCCAGGTCATGTGGGCAAACCATGAGGGAAAATTTATGAGCATTGGAGTAGCCCATTCGATGCCAATTGAAAGAGGACAAGCCCCAGGCCTCAGTTTTACTGCCTCTGAAAAACCTCACTGCTTCTGCAAAGGTTTTACTTCAAGTGTGACCTCTGAAATATCTCCACTCATGGGTTGCAGCAACAGTTCCCCAGCTGTGCTGTTATTCATCAGTAACCATAGAAATCCAAGTGCTGCCAAGTATGTGCTCTTTGTTTGTCTGCACGGCTGAGAGCTGATGCAGGGATGTCTTTGCCCCTCGTCACTGCCTTGTGAACTCACCCTCGGGCAGAGCCGATGGAGAGGAGAGGATGAAACTTCATAGAATGATAGAATCAGACAGGGATTGAAGGGACCACAAGGATCATCTAGCTCCAACCCCCCTGCCATGCCCAGGGACACCCTACCCTACATCAGGCTGCCCACAGCCTCTGCCAGCCTGGCTGCAAACACCTCCAGGGATGTGGCTCCAAACACCTCCCT
>VWZI01019557.1:151784-162947 GCA_013396835.1 Psilopogon haemacephalus
GTGGCCCTTCTCTGGACACCTCCAGCATGTCCACATCCCTCTTGTCCCAGGGGCTCCACAACTGGATGCAGTAGTCCAGGTGGGGTCTCACCAGGGCACAGTAGAGGGGGAGAATCACCTCCCTCGACCTGCTGGCCACACTTCTTCTGATGCAGCCCAGGCTCTGGTGGCTTTCTGGGCTGCAAATGCACACTGCTGCCTCATCTTGAGCTTCTCACCCACCAGCACCCCCAAGTCCCTCTCCTCAGGACTGCTCTCCAGCCACTCACTGCCCAGCCTGGATTTGTGCTTGGGATTGCCAAGAGGTGAGGGTGGAACTTGCTGCCACTGGAAAGGTCTGTCACAGGTGAGCTCAGTCAGAAGCTCTCCTTCTGCAACTGGGCTTTTGCTGCTGCTTTGTCAAAGAGCCTGTAGCTGGAAGTAGGATGCAGTGGAAGCCAGATCCTGTTAGTCAGTAATTGCCCTCCCTAATGAGAAACTGCCTTTGTTTGTTTGTTTCTGTTGAGCTGGAAGTGAAGCAGCACTGCTATTTTTAGCTAAATCATTTGTTTTGGAAAGAAGAAATAAAAAAAGTTGTTAAAAAAAAAAATCTCTCCTGAAGGGATGTCTTCAAGTGAGTTATTGGCTGGCTCTGATCCTGGAGTCCTTTGTGGGTGAATTTTGTTATTAAGGGTAAGATTCTTTGAACTGGCATCTGGGTTTTTTGGGTTTTATTCAGCAGGCAGTATGTGGGCACACTTCCAATGGGCAGCACTAATCATGTGTGAAGGTGGAAGGAATCCTTTCAGGGCTGCTATCCAGCCAGTCCCTGCCCAGCCTGGAGGAAATCACTTCTGTATCTCTACAGCCAGAATGGAAGTGTCACCACCCTGATCCTGGGCTGCAGCTTTCCAGTGGCAGCAAGTTCCATCCTCTCCTCTTGGCAATCCCAAGCACAAATCCAGGCTGGGCAGTGAGTGGCTGGAGAGCAGTCCTGAGGAGAGGGACTTGGGGGTGCTGGTGGGTGAGAAGCTCAAGATGAGGCAGCAGTGTGCACTTGCAGCCCAGAAAGCCACCAGAGCCTGGGCTGCATCAGAAGAAGTGTGGCCAGCAGGTCGAGGGAGGTGATTCTCCCCCTCTACTGTGCCCTGGTGAGACCCCACCTGGACTACTGCATCCAGTTGTGGAGCCCCTGGGACAAGAGGGATGTGGACATGCTGGAGGTGTCCAGAGAAGGGCCACAAGGATGCTCAGAGGGCTGCAGCACCTCTGCTATGAGGACAGACTGAAAGAGTTGGGGCTGTTCAGTTTGGAGAAGAGGAGGCTCCCAGGTGACCTTCTTGTGGCCTTCCAGGATCTGAAGGGGGCTACAGAAAAGCTGGGGAGGGACTGTTTAGGCTGTCAGGTAGTGACAGGACTAGGGGGAATGGAGCAAAGCTGGAGGTGAGGAGATTCAGATTGGATGTGAGAAGGAAGTTGTTGAGCATGAGAGTGGTGAGAGCCTGGAATGGGTTGCCCAGGGAGGTGTTTGGAGCCACATCCCTGGAGGTGTTTGCAGCCAGGCTGGCAGAGGCTGTGGGCAGCCTGATGTAGGGTAGGGTGTCCCTGGGCATGGCAGAGGGGCTGGAGCTAGATGATCCTTGTGGTCCCTTCCAACCCTAACTGATTCTATGATTCTAAGTCCTCCATCAAACTTCAATAAAAAGCATAGAGCTGGCACAGACATAGAGAATTTGCACAACACAGAGAGTTGGTGCAAATACACAGAACTGGCACAAACATATAGAACTGGCAGTAATACCTAGCTTCCCTCTGTCACCCTCTGAGGGATCACTAATGCCCATTTCAACATCTTTACACTAGCCTTTTGGGTTTTTTTGGGGAGGAAGCTTATTTTTAAATTTGCCTTGTAACTCACAGATAATTCCATGCTGCTGTTGCACCAGGAAGGTTGGATCACTGAAATGCTTAGTGTCTGAGAGAAAACAAACCAAAACAAAAAACTCCCAAAACAAACACTTCATGTTGGTTCAAATAAGAAAACCAGTTCAAATACCAGGAGGGCAAAACTTGCCAGCTCCACATTCCAAATTGAATCCAAAGGTCTATATTTAGCTCCTACTATTTGTGCTGCAATGATAAAACATTTCTTGTTGACTGCACAGCATCCTCTCAGTGCCCTGCTCAGCAGCACTGCTTTGCAGCTCCATTGTCCCTCTCTGGTTTTAGCTTGCTCACAGATAAGGGAATGGCAAATGCACAGCGAGTAAGTGATTCAGGCTGGTGTTTGCAGAAGGCCTTCCCAGCTGCTGCCCCAGGAATTGCTCTGGAAGCAACTTAAACCCATCCCAGCTCCCAGCAAACAACCCCTCTTGCAAAGAGAAATGTCAGGTCTGGAACGAACCTTTGCTTGGTTTTGGGGTAGAGCACATGAGTGCTTGGTGGAGCAGGAGAAGCAGGTCTCCTCAGCAGGTGCCTGATGTTAAATCACAGAATCATGGAATGGTCTGGGTTGGAAGGGACCTCCAAAGATCATCTGAAAGGGGCCTACAGGAAGGCTGGGGAGGGACCATTCACAAGGTCTTGTTATGACAGGACAAGGGGGAATGGGTTTAAGCTGACGGAGGGGAGATTGAAACTGGATGTTAGGAGGAACTTCTTTGCAGTGAGGGTGGTGAGACACTAGCACAGGTTGCCCAGGGAGGTTGTGGCTGCTCCCTCCCTGGAGTTGTTTAAGGCCAGGCTGGATGAGGCCTTGAGTGACCTGTTCTAGTGGGAGGTGTCCCTGCCCATGGCACAGGGGGGTTGGAATTGGCTGAGCTTTGAGGTCCCTTCCAACCAAAACCATTCTATGATTCTATGACATGGCCTAAACCACAAAGAATTTGAACAGTACCTCCTCCCAAAGCCAGTGGGAAAATAACCTTTGTTAATTCATTTGGTACCATGATGGTGTAGAGAACCTCTTCAAAGAATTTTCACTGCAACTTTTAGCTATGCTGAAACAGAAAAAAGCAAACCCAAACTGTCCCCTCCACAGCTTTGAGGTCCCTTCCAACCTTAACCTGTTCTAGTGGGAGGTGTCCCTGCTTATGGCACGGGGGAGTTGGAACAGGATGAGCTTTGAGGTCCCTTCCAAATAGACAATAATACAACAAAATACACAATAATATAATACTACCTGTGGGTGGAGCTTGGATCCAAGTGCTGAAATTGATGATTTGATGGTGAAATGCAGAGAGCTAGAGTTCCAAAAAGCAGTTGTTCTCCCCATGTGGTGAGGAGCAGCAGCAGGGCAGCAAGGTGCTGGGCAGGCAGGAGAGACCAAGAAACAACCTGTTCACCTCCTTTTATAGTAGTTTTGGCAGGAAGTGGGAGAGGGCTAAACACAACACCTTGGGGGCAGGTCAGACCAGCCCCAGGGAGGAGTCAGGATCCATTTCCAGGTAGGTTTAACCCTTTACACTGTCTGGACCAGATTTGGCTTCATCGCCTGCTGCAGGTCTTTGGGCTTTCACAGGACAAGGTCTGCAAAAGGAAAATGGAATCTGGAACACAAATTCTACCATCAAAATGAAGTGGAATGTGAAGTAGTCTTGTAAGGAGAGAGACTGATTCTTGCACCCAAAGTCTGGACCACACAAAGTCCTAAGTACCTCCCCCCAGGAGCAAGGGGAGATGGAAGGGATGAGGTAAATGAAGATGGATATTAGACCCTTCTTTGAGGTACAAGGAAGGAGCTACATTCTCCCCAGTACAGAGAGCAAGGCAAGCAAGGAGGGGTTAAGGCCAGATCCAGAAAGTCAGCTACAATTAACTAATAATCTAAATTCCTGTGTGTGATGTGGAAAACTCTCGTTCAGCTGCCATTAGCCCTGGAAACAGCCAAGCTCCACTGGTGGCTCCCTTTCTCTGTAAGGCCTCCCAAGTGCTCACTGCAATGGTCTGAGGCAAAGCCTGGTCAGGAGACCTCTCAGGCTGCAGGAATAGTGGGAAAACCTCAAACAAATTAACAAAAAGAAAGCCATCCTGCTTTTCTCATTTCCTAGCCCAATCCCTAGCCATTAGAACGTGACCCAAAATGTTAGTGTGGGTTTATCCTTCTCTGTTGCTCACTGCTCTTTAAAAGTTATCCCTGACTTGAGCTTCTGAAAGAGTATTTGGGCTCCTGATAGAAGTCCAGAGGATGCATCCCAACAGGGTGACAGCATATCCTGGTGGATCCCAAGAAGGGCCACGTGGGAGTGCTCTGGTGCTTGGCTGTGGCACTTGGCATACTCAACCCACTGTGGTGGCTGATGCCAGTCCAACACACAACCGTTGCCAGCCCTGTCCTGGACATCTAACTAAGAGGGAGCTGCCTACATGGGTGGGATGCCCAGAGGATCCATCCCAGCCCCTAAGAGACAGGCAATGCCACACTTCTCACTGTGCTATGGCCAAAGTTTCATGACTTTGGGAAGTCAGTGCTGAAATATTGGTTTAAATCTCCTGTTAGACCTACAGGCAGAGCAGATGCAGTATTAATCATAGAATCATAGAATCAGAAAAAGAATCAGAATCAGAAGAAGAATCTGAGTCAGAAGAAGAAGAAGGATCAGAAGAAGAATCAGAATCAGAAGAAGAAGAAGAAGAAGAAGAAGAAGAAAGAGGAAAACAAAGCTACAAATCTGACAACCTCCTTGTGACCACAAGCTGTGCCTGAATGCTGAATTTGCACTTGCAAAGACATTTCTTTTGCAATGGATAAAATTTCCTCTGGCCTGTTCTGAACTCCATGTGCCTAGCAGATTCACTTTATCAGTGCTCAGGCAGCATCTGATGTTGCTGATCCCTTTGCAAGACATTTGTTTTGTATGTCTCGTCCAAGTCCACACACCCAGGGATGTCCAGTAGGCTCCTGCTCCTCCTAGGCCAGGCTGGGTTTCCATTTGTTGCAGCAAATTCCTGAAAACATAGAGTGAGCTGGAAACCATCCTAACTCTGCTGCTGCTTCTGGGAATGACACGTAGTGACCGGCTGTGTGAAAGACCGAAAATACATAACCTCATTTTATGACAGGTTGTCCCAAAACAGCTTTGGAACAGTCCTGTAATGATTTGTATTGCTCCTCAAACTGATATCATGCCTTCATTCCATCTCAGTGTGACATCTGAGCAGCACCATGAATCACAGAAGGCCAAGCACTGCACACGCAGGCTTACTAAGATGCTGGAAAAAGAAGATGGAAAACAATAGCAGAGCAATCTGCAGGCTCCAAGGAGCTGTGGGGTCACACTTGGAAAAGTACAGCCTGGTCTTCTGTGCCCATGACCCATGAATTCAAGGGCAGTTAGGTGAGTTTGCTTCAGAGCACAGATAGGCTGAGTCAAATTCCCACTGCTGCAGGTGAGTTTCTTCACCAATAGACACAGCCATAGTCAACCTGCCTTAACCATTACTGGATCACCTGAGTTGCAAAGTAAAACCAGGGATGGAGAGGCAACCTGCTTCATCAGCACAGATTCTTCTGAAGTGTCTCAGAGCCCCATCTCCCCACTACTGTGCACATAAAACCAATGTTTTTGGTCCTAAATTAACTCCATGTATTAGTACAGAAGTACTACCAGGTTTACAACACACTCTCGTGGGAAGGTGTTCACCAAGGGAGCCTACAGGAAAGCTGCAACAAGGAAGCTGCACATAAACCCAATGCTTCTGGTGCTAAATTAACTCCATGTATTAGTATACACACTCATGGGAAGGTGTTCACCAAGGGAGCCTACAGGAAAGCTGCAACAAGGAAGCTGCACATAAACCCAATGCTTCTGGTGCTAAATTAACTCCATGTATTAGTATACACACTCATGGGAAGGTGTTCACCAAGGGAGCCTACAGGAAAGCTGCAACAAGGAAGCTGCACATAAACCCAATGCTTCTGGTGCTAAATTAACTCCATGTATTAGTATACACACTCATGGGAAGGTGTTCACCAAGGGAGCCAACAAGAAAACTGCAATAGGGCTTTTTACAAGTCATAGGATGAGAAGGAATAGACAGAATTTGGAGGAGGGCAGATTTAGACTGGGAATTAGAAAGAGATTATTTAAAGTGAGGGTGGTTTATTTAAAGTGATTATTTGAAGTGGGGATGAGAAGGAAAGGATGGAAGTTGGAGGAGGGCAGATTTAGACCAGAAATTATTTAAAGTGAGGGTGGTGAGACACTGGCACAGGTTGCCCAGTGATATTGTGGATGCCTCCTTCCTGGAAGTGTTCAATGCCAGGCTGGATGAAGCCTTGAGCAACCTGGGCTAGTGGGAAGTGTCCCTCCCATGGCAGGGCTTGGAACTGGAACATCTTTAATATTCCTTCCAACCTAAACCATTCAGTGAGTCTATGAACAGTCCAAGGGTGAACAGGCCAGTCAACATCCAGGTTGGTTTGGTGTTAGATCTGAATGTCCTAGGCTTTCACTATTCTGCAGCTGGATATCTGGCTGCAACTGAAACAGAAGTTTCCTGGCTGCAGTTTGATGTTGTTGTCCTTTTTTTTCCCCCACCCTGAAGAACTAAACCATCAAGATTCATCAAAGCATGGCAGTGTTATCCAAACCCCAGATCACAAACAACACATTTCTAAGTCCTCCTGTCAAGCTACCAACATCAAACACTTGGCTTGCTCGACACAAGTAGCTTTTGAAAGACACCACAAAAGAATCAATGCACCACATCTCTTTGAAGATGTTCACTTAAGGGCTGTGCCTCAAATGTAGAAGGGAGCAAAGTGATTTATAGCTTGGTCACAAAGAAAAAAATTGGTCAGCTCTCTAAACATAAAGGTTTCTCTAAACATGAAGGTTGGTGCCATTTTTGGTGTGCTGTGCAGAGATGAAGGGCTTGGGCTCTCCTAGACAAAAGGCCATCCTGCTTGAGCTGTGCCTTTGAAAATGGGATAACCAAAGCTGTGCTTACAACAAGCCATGTGCTTACACTTTGTATAGCTGATTTTGGCCAGGGAAGGAATTCTGCTGGTAAACCCCTTTTTTTAGTAATATACATTCAACACTCTGTCCAAACTAGCGTTATGCCAACACATAAACACACTGGAAAAACAAGAAGGCTGCTAAGGAATCCCAGATCCATAATTAAAGCACAGGCTGTCCACTCACACAGCTTTTTATGCCTCTCCTGAATGGTTGCTGTAAGGATGAAACGTACAGAAGTGGAATTCACTCCATCTTTCCTGCAGAAAACAATGTAGGGTATGGTCCACTTAATGTCTTGAAATAACATTAAGGAAGCCAAAAGTCCTGAAAGTTGGATTTGGTGTGTGACAAATTCCTAAATCAGCTTTCCATTGCATCAGATCCTCCAGGACTGGTAATAATGGCACTGCCTTTAGCTAAGGAAAACAGGCACTGAATATTGGAGAGCAGGGCTGATGGGGAAAGGCTGAGGCAGCTGGGATTGCTCAGCCAGAAGAGGAGGCTGAGAAGAGATTTTCTTGTTCTCCACAGCTACCTGAAAAGAGGTAGGAGTTAGGCCTGTGTTGGCTTCTCCCAAGGAACTAATGACAGGACAAAAAGGAATGGGCTCAGGCTGCACCAGGGGAGGTCTAGGTTGGGTATTGAGAAGAATGGGGGACTCTGTCCCACATGACATAAATCCCAGGCTGGATGAGACTCTGGATAGCCTGATCTGGGGTAGAGGTGTCCCTGCCCATGGCAGGGGGCTTGGAACTAGATGATCCTTGTGGTCCCTTCCAACCCTGACTTGATTTGATGATTCTATGATCTAGGGTAGGGTGTCCCTGGGCATGGCAAGGGGGTTGGAACTAGATGATCTTGGTGGTCCCTTCCATCCCTGACTGATTCTCTGATTCTATGGTTTTTTGATTCTAATTCCTTTACTGGAAGAGTGGTCAAGGCATTGGAATAGGCTGCCCAGAGAGATGGTGAAGTCACCATGCCTGGAGCTGTTTAAAAAAAAAGAGTAGATGTGGCAATTCAGGACATGTGCATGGAGATACTGGGTAGAAAGGTCTTAGAAGTCTTTTCCAACCTTAATGATCCTATGATTCTAATATTTTGAATATGTGTTCAAGGCAGGAGCTGGCCTGTTATGCTCTGTGTTGTGCCTAGAAGCTAAAGAGAATCTCAATAAAATGCAAATCAATCAGAGAATCCCCAAAGAACTTTGGATATGTTGGCAGCTCTCCTGCAGGGCAGATGCCATCAGTTGTGTACATCTAGGAGAATTCCCTGGGGCAGAGCAGTCAAAAAGGTCCATCCTACTCTTCCTTGCTTGCTCCATCCTCTGAATTATCTTTGCACGTGAAGATTTTTTTTCCCCCTGTTTCAACCTGCAGACACATCCAGTGCACACACACACACACACACACAGAGCATAAACCCTCTCTTACCGTTTTTGGGAGGGTGGTTGTCTAAAGGCTTTTTGGCAAGTGAGGGAATTCCTGCTACAGCTGTGAGTACTTCTCTGTGAAGATCTGAAATTCCACAGCTATCAGCACATTAGCTCCAGCCTTGGTGACTCGTAAATCTTTCTCAGCGTCTTATTTCATGAGGTCTAGTTCAAGTCTTAGATGGAAATTACATTTTGCAGAGACCGTATTCGTATGGTGCTGCTTCAAGAGAAGAAAATGGGGTTGGGGGGTTAAAGGTGGTCCAGGCAGGTATTAGCGACTCTTCAGAAGAGCAAAGATTTGCTTTGAGCTAGAGAGCAGGGCTTTGATAGGAGAAAAAAGAGACATTTTTATCACTAGTACTGATGTGAAACATCAGGGGCATTCAAAGCTCTAAGGGGAGAACACATCCTCTAAAATTTCAGCAGGTCAAGGGAGGTCATTATCCCCCTCTACTCCACCCTGGTGAGACTCCACCTGGAGTACTGTGTCCAGTTATAGAGCCCCTATTACAAGAGGGATGTGGACATGCTGAAGTGTGTCCAGAGAAGGGCCACAAGGATGCTCAGAGGGCTGCAGCACCTCTGCTGTGAGGACAGACTGAAAGAGTTGGGGCTGTTCAGTCTGGAGAAGAGGAGGCTCCCAGGTGACCTTCTTGTGGCCTTCCAGGATCTGAAGGGGGCCTACAGAAAAGCTGGGGAGGGACTTTTGAGGCTCTCAGGTAGTGAGAGGACTAGCGGGAATAGAGCAAAGCTGGAGGTAGGGAGATTCAGATTGGATGTGAGGAGGAAGTTGTTGAGCATGAGAGTGAACCTGGAACCGGTTGCCCAGGGAGGTGTTTGGGGCCAGATCCCTGGAGGTGTTTGCAGCCAGGCTGGCAGAGGCTGTGGGCAGCCTGATGTAGGGTAGGGTGTCCCTAGGCATGGCAGGGGGGTTGGAACTGGATGATCCTTGTGGTCCCAACAGAGCTGCAAAAAGCAAAAGCCTTCTTTTAAACCCAAAACACAAGTTGTCTGCTGCTTAGTGGACCACCTGCAGCGCAGGGAATTCCTCTGGGGCAGGTAGAAAGAGGGTCCAGATCTCCTGAATATACTGAAAGCAAATCATTTCCAGACCACGGCAAGGGTTTCAGCATTAACAAGAGGGGTGACGTAGTGCAAGCAGGTAGCCTTCAGAGGGATCAGTCTCCCACACTGCATCCTTAAAGTCAGCTCTACAGCTTCGACTGACAGTGTGATTACTCCTTCCAGAGGACATCCAAGCAGATGCTGCTGCCAGCACATAGTGTTTGTACAAAGTTGGATGGGTGGCACAGGCTGCTTGACTGCAGAGTGGTGGCTCTTTGATGCCTCCATTCTCATGACTAACTCACCCACCCTGGCAAAGCCAGCCACACTGACTCAGGCACTGGCAGTGTGGGAAAACCTGGCATGCTGTTTATATCAGAAGACAGTCACAGAATCATAGAATCAGTCAGGGTTGGAAGGCACCACAAGCATCATCTAGTTCCAACCCCTCTGCCATGCCCAGGGACACCCTAACCTACATCAGGCTCTGCCCACCACCTCTGCCAGCCTGGCTGCAAACACCTCCAGGGATCTGGCCCCAAACACCTCCCTGGGCAACCCATTCCAGACTCTCACCACTCTCATGCTCAACAGCTTCCTCCTCACATCCAGTCTGAACCTCCTCACCTCCAGCTTTGTTCCATTCCCCCTAGCCCTGTCACTACCTGAGAGCCTAAAAAGTCCCTCCCCAGCTTTTTTGTAGCCCCCTTCAGATCCTGGAAGTCCACAACAATGAATACCCTTCTCTCTTTCTTATACATGAAAGGTTTTTACAGCTGGTCTGCTGAGCAAGGCTCTTCATGGAAGTGCCAGCAAAGGTCTTGGCAGTTGTGTTGTCTTGTCATGCACTAATACAGCAGGCAGAGCCCTCACATGGCCTGTCAAACACCTATTTGTGATTGCTTCTCAGCCTAAGCAATATCAAATGCATGTGTCCCAGTGTCTAAACACTGAACTGTTAGAGGATGACTTCATGCAGCCTTCTGGACAGCCAACTTTCCCCTGGAGTTATTAAAGATTCACTGGGCCAAGAGATAATTCTTCTGTTTTGGAGTCAAGAACTCCTTTGTGAGATCGGATTTGGGTTCCAGTCCTCGCTGTGAGAGCTGTTGAAATACCTTGCCCCATTGCTATGGGTACTGTGGAAATAGGATGCACAGTTCCTAAAGGCAGTAAAGCTGGAAGAGTCTGTTCCCATCTGTCAGGGAAAGCATCCAACCGCTGCAGTGTTGATTTCATTACTTTCCTTGCCCCATTCATCTTCTCTTGGCCAAACCTTACCAGTGTGACCAAAACCTACCAGAGCACCACTGGCAGACAACCTTTTCTTACTTTCCTTCTAATTTGCCCATATCACAATTAGCACAGGAACAGACTCCAAAGCATAGCAATAGGTCCCATTGCTTTACAAACCAGGTTTAACAATAATGAAACCAACAACAAACCTCCCAGCTCTGATGTAATTGGGCTGCCATCTTCTTTCTTGATAAATACTTCTGAAGAAATTTGGTGTTAAGCAATAATTTTCATATTCAACTTATAGTTACACTGAGTTCATCCTCCTTACTCATGCCCCCTGGGCCATCACTCCCCTGGCTGTTTTCATCTTTAAATAAATACTTTCAGCAGGTTTTCTTTCCCCTCTTAGTCACCACTTGGACAAATATGATTCTTTTATTTTCTCTTTTCTTTTCTTTTCTTTTCTTTTCTTTTCTT
>VWZI01019557.1:163481-188243 GCA_013396835.1 Psilopogon haemacephalus
TCCTCTCCTTTCCTCTCCTCTCCTTTCCTCTCCTCTCCTTTCCTCTCCTTTCCTCTCCTTTCCTCTCCTTTCCCAGACCTTTCAATGTATTATTTGCTTGGCTTCTCACTCAATACTCTTCAAATTCAACAATTATTTATTATTGGTGCAATCAAATTACTTAATACCTATCTGAGCTTTACAGATGAAGCACTAAAGCACTTGACTCTGGAACCATTTCATGTTAAAAAACAAGATTTATTTCTTGATCTCTGCTAAAACTTCTTAACTGACCCTAAGATTTCAAAACAACTTTCTCCAGCTGTATACCTCAGTCCAAAGCAAATCCAATTTAACCTTTTTTCCAGCTTTAACCATATTGATCCAGCCTGCAAGTGCTTCAGTCATCTAACTACTGCACTCCTCTGGTCTCTTCCCAGATCTATGGAAGGATGCTTCTAGACAGTGCATCCTTCCTCTTGGCCTTGACTCTTCTTCTTCAGGTACCTTTTTTTTTTTCTTTCTTTTTTTCAGAACTGAGAAAAGTAAAATGATCTAAGCCAGTAATAAATAGTTGGATCTAGGCAAGATGTCTTCTCCATCTTCTTGTAGGCTTTGGCAACTGCTTCGACTTCAGCGTGCTTTAGTTTCCAGTTAACAATATAAATAATGGCTCTTAGTACAGCTGGGCCTAGCACCAATTCTTTCATTACTCCTTATGTTCATCTTCCCATCCAAATTGGTACGTTGCCACTATCATTAACCTTGATTTATGGCCCCTTGTCTCTTTGCCAGCCTACTTGAAAGTGTAGTTAACCAAGTCATTTTTTAATTCCTCTCTGAGAGGGAGACTCCATGCCATGCTGTTATAAAGTCCAGATTGGGCACATACTCTGAATTCCTGTTGTATATTAATCCTGCCACTCCGTTTCACCAGAGGTGTCATTCTGAGGAGCACACAAAGCCTGGGCAGCGTTTAGAACCATCATTGCCAAGCACAGCAAAGCAAGGGAAATAGGTCTGACAGGTTGAAGAAATGACTCTAGATTTCAGGAATACTCCTTCTCTGTGCTGCACTACAGACCTTCTGGTTTATTATCATGCCGAGGAGCCAGCATGAAATTGCCTTTGTTCATTTTCCCCAGGAATTCTCAAGCCTGGGCTCTATCCATCTACATTATTGGAAACACTGTTCACTTTTTATCCCTGTTTGTCTTATGAATACCTTCAGGAAAGTTGGCATTCTGCAGGGGGAATCAGCTCAGTGTGATTATCCTTCCTTTATTCAATGCAGCCCCACCACACTCTAAGGACTCTCCTCCAAAAGTTTGTTTTCAGACAGTGTTTGCTCTCCAGAGGCTCGCTCTGTAAGGATCAGAGAGAGGGGGGTTTAAGCTTCACGCTGAAAATCCATCTCTGCTTGATTTCTTTCCACCTTTGTCTTTACTGGCAAAAGGGGTAGAGGCAATTGAAAATCTGATTCGTGTGTGCAGGAACTCTGAATCTAGAGAAGGAAAAGCCTCCTCCCTGCAGTGGGGCAAACAAGCCAGCACCCCATACAAGAGCACCTCACAGGCAGTGCAGTGGCAGGAATGATTTCCATCAGATGGATGGGACAAGGGAGCTAGAGAGAGGTGATTCCTGCCTACCCCAGCAAGAAGGGGAACATTTTATCCAGCTTTTAGGAAGGAAAAGAAACCAGTGTCTGCTTTTGTGTTCCACTGATAGAGCTAGAACCAGAGTCCCAAATGCATGAACAGGATCTCGGTGATGCGCAGCATCACAGCAGGAGTTCAGGCAGCAGCCTGCTAGTCCCCTAGCAACAACTGCATTTAGAAATCTCTTGTGACTTCTTCAGGATGATAAAGAATATAAATAAGGAGGAGAATAAATCAGCAAGCACTTAATGGTGTTTTTCATTCCTTCCTCAGGTTTGGTGAGCGTTGCACATGGTTTCAGAGTCTTTCCGATGGTGCTAACTACAGCAGTCAGCTGCTTCAGGGAGGGAAATAGTTTACCAACAAAGGCTGGGGCTGAAGAGGTTTTGCATTTTCTGATTCTGCAGAATAAACCCACACCAGCAGCAAGAGGTGAAGAAGAGCAACTGTCTCTGTTGCTAACTTTTAGTTGTCATCTTCCTCCACGGCATCTTAAAGTATAAAATAGCATCAGACACCCAAACAAACTGCTGTAATCTTATGGCTGCTGCTTACAGCTGTCTGTGCAATAAGAGGACAGAAATAGCTCAGGAGCCTTAAGCAGGTAACATAAATCCTCATAAAGCAGCCAAGAATGTTGTGCAAGGACATAAGGTGGAAAGGGAAAAGGTACATGAGAAAAGAAAGAGGAGTTCAGGAGAGGGTTGGGGGTTAGCCAAAAGCAGTAGAGGAAGCAACTTGATATGGCTCCTTTGGGCCTGGAACAATGAGTGCCGGGAGGGTGTCTTGGCTGATCATGAAGTACCAAGAGTATGTCATGGTAGCTAGAAGAGCTGGGTTACAATACAGACATTTAAAGACAGGTAATTGTCTTTGTTCCACCTAATTTATGATCTGAGAATCGTGGAACTGAAGAAAGGGAGACAGAAAGAGAGGGAGGGGAGGAGGAAGAAACGAAGAAAAAGAGAGAGAGAGAAGCCAATCCTTTTATCAGCTTCTTCACCAGCTTCATCTGCCAAGAAAACCCCATGTTGATCCCTCACTTTTTATTCCATTTTCTTGCCCCACCACAGTTTCAACACAAGCTCTGGAAAGCCTTACTGGGACCTATTTGTCTGAAACAACTGTGCTCTTTCTTCACTGTTTTCATCCCTTCAACAGCTGCTCTCCAGCAGCCCAGAAGGAATTTAGGTCTGCTAGATGTTAATTATTACACTGCTCTCCTACTCCCACCTCCATGTGCACACCCTGACCCTGCCCTTCCTTATCATAAAAAACATCACAGCAACCACACTGCAGGGAGATGGAGTTACAGTAAAGATGTTTCTTCACACAGAGCTCCTTACTAACTGATTGCTTAATGCTCCCTCAGGAAAACCTGACTTCAGTGAGATTGGTCCCCACGAGGTCTGAGAAGGGATTTCAGAGCATGACCTGCAAAGCAGAGGAACTCCCACAAAATGCTTTTTTAGCAGATCAAGGTGGAGAAGCTTGCCAATAAACTGTTGTGGGAATCCTGACACCAACAACTGCAAAGTGTTGACTTCTGGCCCAGCTTAGGATACCCTGCAAGGTCAGACCTTACATTTATAAACCAGCTTAAAGCTGTAAAGCTTTTAGTGACACTTCAGGTTTGATTAAAAAAAAATTTACCATAGTTTTACTGTCATAGAATCAGAATTGCTTTGGTTGGAAAGGTCTTCTAGGATCATGGAGTCCAACCATCTACGTAAGACCATCATGGCCATTAAACCATGTCGTAGAATCATAGAATGGTTTAGGTTGGAAGAGACCTCAAAGCTCATCCAGTTCCAACCCCCCTGTGCCATAGGCAGGGACACCTCCCACTAGATCAGGATGCCCAAGACCTCATCCAGCCTGGCCTTGAACACCTCCAGGGAGGGAGAAGCCACAACCTCCCTGTGCAACCTGTGCCAGTGTCTCACCACTCTCATTGTGAAGAACTTCCTCCTAACATCCAGTTTAAATCTCTCCTCTGCCAGTTTGAACCCATTAGCCCTCATCCTGTCATTACAAGACTTTGTGAATAGTCCCTCCCCAGCCTTCCTATAGGCCCCTTTCAGGTACTGGAAGGCCACTCCAAGGTATCCTCAAAACCTTCTCTTCTCCAGGCTGCACAGCCTCAACTCTCTCAGCCTGTCCTCATAGCAGAGCTGCTGCAGCCCTCTGATCATCTTCGTGGCCTCCTCTGGACTCTCTCCAGCAGTTCCATGTCTTTCTTGTGCTGGGGGCTCCAAAACCACACACAGTACTCCAGGGGGGGTCTGAGGAGAGCAGACTAAAGGGGCAGAATCCCCTCCCTTGCCCTGCTGGTAATGCCTCTCTTGCTGCAGCCCAGCACACAGTTGCTGTCTGGGCTGCATGTGCACACTGTTGGCTCATGTTGAGCTTCTCATCTACCCAGACCCCCAGGTCCTTTTCCTCAGGGCTGCTCTCCAGCCCCTCGCCACCCAGCCTGTATTAGTGTCAGCATGACCTCATTTATAGATCTAAGAGCAGACTTCAGATGCTCTATAGGTGGAGTTGGTAGCACTGCCCACTATTAAACTTCCCCAGCACTTCCACTGACAAGACTCTGCCTTCAACAGCTTAAAGCCTTGCCAGACCTGAACCATTTAGGCTGAAACTCTCCATGTTGCTCAGAAAATTTTGCCTTAAGGCTGAATTTTACTGGCAAGTATCAGCCAAAATTATGCAACTGTTCAGCTTTCTCCAGGAACAGAACTGGGGAAATGAGATATTTATTTTAATTATTTTTTTTTTCAGCATTACAAGCACACAGATATTTTCCTGAAGGAGCTAGGAGTTTTGCTACAACATGTATTGGAAACACAGTAAAAGTAATTATTTTTTTACAAGCAGCATGTTTTCACTGCTTTCCACCAAATCTAGACTAAGTTTTACAAGACAAAGTTCTGTGAAACGACAGATTGAATGGGCTGAGCAGAGCAGCTTCTGTTTCAAAAGCCAACCAGTGCAACTTCTGTCCTCACTGAACATAGAATGATAGACTCATAGAATCAGTCAGGGAAGGGACCACAAGGATCAGCCAGTTCCAAACCCCCTGCGATGCCCAGGGACACCCTACCCTAGAGCAGGCTGCCCACAGCCTCTGCCAGCCTGGCCAAAAACACCTCCAGGGATGTGGCCCCAAACACCTCCCTGGGCAACCCATTCCAGGCTCTCACCACTCTCATGCTCAACAACTTCCTCCTCACATCCAATCTGAATCTCCCCACCTCCAGCTTTGCTCCATTCCTCCTAGTCCTGTCACTCCCTGATAGCCTCAAAAGTGTGTGTGTGTGTGTGTCCCCCCAGCTTTTTTGTAGGCCCCCTTCAGATCCTGGAAGGCCACAAGAAGGTCACCTGGGAGCCTCCTCTTCTCCAGCCTGAACAGCCCCAACTCTTTCAGTCTGTCCTCACAGCAGAGGTGCTGCAGCCCTCTGAGCATCCTTGTGGCCCTCTTCTGGACACACTCCAACTTGTCCACATCCCTCTTGTAATAGGGGCTCCAAAACTGGATGCAGTAGTCCAGGTGGGGTCTCACTAGGGCCGAGTAGAGGGGAAGAATCACCTCCCTGGCCCTGCTGGTCACACTTCTCCTGATGCAGCCCAGGCTCTGGTTGGCTCACTGGGCTGCAAGTGCACACTGCTGCCTCATGCTGAGCTTCTTGTCCACTATGAATCACTGTGATTGAAAGGGACCACCAGGATCATCCAGTCCAACCTTCATCCCAGTATCCTTAATCACTGAACCATAGCCTCAAGCACCACATCCACACTTTTTTTTAAAGTCTGAAGCTTCTCATCATGTTTTTTTTCAGTCCCCAGCTTTCAGAGTGAGAACTGGTTTGGCTCTTCCAGATTCCCTCCTTTTGGGGACAGAGACATTTTGGTACAGAAAAAGAAAAAAAAAAAAGAAGAAGTGATGCAAATGAAACATAAATTTGGATGTGAGGGAGCAGAGAGAAAAATGGAAGAGGGGACAAAGACAGGTCACTGAGGAAAATGACAGTCTGAAAATGAGTGAACAACGACTTAAACCTTTGCTGGAGGAATGGAACTTGGGCTGGCCAAGGCATAAGCAGGCCAGGAGAAGTGATGCAGTCATAGGAACATTCTGGAGAAGGTGAGACACCAAGTAACGAGTTGGGAGTCACAACAAACTGGGTTTTTTTTTTAGCCTGTAATGGATACTCAGCTTCCTAAACCTCTTCATTTGCTGTTGCCAGATAGTAGCTGTGAAACCCATTGGTGATCTGTGTGCATTTTCCTGCTCTACAGCTGCTGCCTATAAATTCTGCCCATTTACTTCTGCTGTAAATTATTACACTGCTTGACAGCACCTTGCTGAGTTCATAAAAAAAGGCATACCTCTGTTTCTTTTCAAGAAAAGCAACAGGAAATCAAGTCTAGTCAGGAATGGGAGTTGCACTTTAAGGTGGCACTGCCCTCTTTGCCCAAAAGTTGGTCACTCTTCTTCTGGTGGATTTAATTATCCCCTATGTTTGCATCACCACCATGAGTGTCTCAAACAAGTCTGCTCTGTATATATTTGAGTTCTGGTGGCTTTTTGCTGAAAGATGCTCAGACCTGGCTGGTGATGCAGGCAAGAGAGTTCACACAGTCCAGTCAGCTAGCTCCTAAAAACAGTGTCAGACCCCACCTGCAGCACTGTGTGCAGTTCTGGAGCCCCCAGCACAAGAAGGACATGGAATTGTTGGAGCCAGTCCAGAGAAGGGCCACAAAGATGATCAGAGGGCTGCAGCAGCTCTGCTATGAGGACAGGCTGAGAGAGTTGGGGCTCTTCAACCTGGAGAAGAGAAGGCTTAGAGGAGACCTTATAGTAGCCTTCCAGTATCAAGCTCTTGTAATGACAGGACGAGGAGGAATGGGTTTGAACTGGCAGAGGGGAGATGGAAGTTGGATGTCAGGAGGAAGTTGTTCACAGTGAGGGTGGTGAGATACTGGCACAAGTTGCCCAGGGAGGTTGTAGCTGCTCCCTGCCTGGAGGTGTTCAAGGCCAGGTTGGATAAGGCCTTGAGTGACCTGTTCTAGTGGGAGGTGTCCCTGCCTGTGGCACAGGAGGGTTGGAACTGGCTGAGCTTTGAGGTCCCTTCCAACCAAAACCATTCTATGATTCTATGACATGGCCTAAACCACAAAGAATTTGAACAGCACTTCCTCTCAAAGCCAGTGGGAAAATAACAAATAGGCCTTTGTTAATTCATTTGGTACCATGGTGGTGTAAAGGACCTCTTCAAAGAATTTTCACTGCAACTTTTAGCTATGCTAGAACAGAAAAAACAAACCCAAACTGTCCCCTCCACAGTAGTCCCAGGCTGCATTCTCCTTCTGGCTTTGTTCTCTGCTGGATTCCTGATGGCACAGTGGAGAGAGTGAGCTCCAGTTCTGCACAGCCCAGCCCAGGAGGCCAGGGCACTGCTGTCTGGCATGACCATGATCAGATGCCCTACATTCAGTGCCTGCTGGGACCAGCTCCTCAAGAACAGGGCTGTTGTATAAAACAGGGGCATCAATTTCACCCTCACCTATTTTTAAAGAAAAGCCTGAGCATTCTTTCCAAAAGCAGGTCTAACTGTCTAGCCATGGAAGACCCTAGGCTCTAAAATGGATGGATTCACCATCCTGCAGGCTTGCATCCAGCCTATGCTCCAGAGGGGGATAGTGTTCATAAGACATAAAACCTCCATTCTTGGTTTTTCCCATTGGTCAGCATTCATCTTCTCCTTGCTTAATACTCGTGTTATGTTTGCCAAGAGATCTCATTTCCCCCTGCTCTTCAAAGGGAGCTCCACACACACTGATGCTTTGCACTCAGAGGTTCAATGAACTAAAGAGATTCGTGTCCAAAGGTAATGAGGTCCTCTTAGGAAACCAAGTCAGACACCTGGGGGTTAAGTTCATATCATTAAATTTCTTGTGTATGTAACACAATTTGGAATCTCACTTTACTTGGTCTGATCCATCCACAGCCCACAGACCTCGTGTGACAAGCAGGAAGCATCTGAACACAAACTCATTCTCTCATTACAAGACTTTGTCAATAGTCCCTGCCCAGCTCTCCTGTAGGTCCCTTTCAGATACTGGAAAGGCTACTCTAAGGTCATCTGGAAGCCTTCTCTTCTCCAGGCTGAAGACCCCCAACTCTCTCAGCCTGTCCTCAGAGTAGAGCTGCTGCAGCCTTCTGAGCATCTCTGTGGCTCCGTCTGAACTGGCTCCAACACTTCCATGTCTTTATGTTGGGGGCTGCAGAGCTGCACACAGTACTCCAGGTGGGGTGTGAGGAGAGCAGAGCAAAGGGGCAGAATCCCCTCCCTTGCCCTGCTGCCCACAGCTGCTCTTGCTGCAGCCCAGCACACAGTTGCTGTCTGGGCTGCATGTGCACACTGTTGGCTCATGTTGAGCTTTTCATCAACCCAGACCCCCAGGTCCTTTTCCTCAGGGCTGTTCTCAGCCATTTGCCATCCAGCCTGGATCTGTGCTTGGGATTGCACCCACCTAGGTGCAGACCTTACACTTGGCCTTGTTGAATTGTTCTGGACCTTACACTTGACCTTGCTGAATTGTTCTGCTGAAGCCTGTGCAGCTGATCTGGGTGAGCTAGCTCAATCTGTAACCATTTCTCCTGGATGAGAATGAGACTAGAGAGGCAAACTATAGCCCAATGGATTCATCCACATTTTCCACCTCATGTCCTGGCTCTTACAAATGCACCCCCAGAGAAAATGGAGTTTGTATTCCACATTTGCTCAACCACATCCACTGTCAGAGTCATTAAAATGACCTCTGAAGAGCATCTTGCCCAGCCTCCCACTGAAAGCAGGGATGGTCACTACTGTTGGACCAAACCACCTGCCAGTTTGTACAACCTGGCCTTGAAAGCCTCCAAGAATGAAGGCTCAGCAACTGTGCAAGCACAAGTCAGCCTAACCAGAGAAACCAAGCAAGGTAAGGCTGACTGGAAGGCACCATCCCAGAGGGACAACCAGCTCTGGTTGTGCAATCTATCACTTTGTCTTCAAAGATATTCTGCAGATGCTTAGGGAGGATATATCAAAACAGGGAGTATGTAGAGCTAGCAAGAAGACAAAATGATGAAAGAGAAGTCTTTTTAGGAGTATTATGGCACACAAAAAAATGCAGACACAACCTGAAGCTCAACATCCCCAAGTCACAGGGTAATATTTTGCTGGGATAAAGATACAAGGACTGCATCTCACTGACTACTTGCCTGGTTCTTACTCTCTTCCTTCATAAGATGTCACTGGCTTCTCAGAAGTTTAGGACACTTGGCTGAAACCTTGGCTCTTTCTGTACCCTCTAAAGTTCATCACCTGGGTTCTCCTTCAAAAAATCAACAGATTAACCCCCACCACTCCCACTGGATCATGATCCTTAACCTCATATTATCAAGAAAACTCAGTGCTCCAAAGAAGACCTTAATCACATAGATCAAGACAGAAAAGGAGGCTTAGGCACTTCAGGGGACTACACATTTTCTGGCTGTCATCAGCTTCAAGTTATTGCATTTGTGTTTGGTTTGTCCTTAGATCTCTCTGTGCCTCTGCTTCACAACTTCACTAATAGCCCTGTGAGGCATGTTTCAACAACATATCTGAGATGTTCTATGTCTAAGATATGGTTAAACCACTCAGAGGTCACGCTAACAGATGCCACTAATAAGCATCCAGGTGGAAAATGGGAATGGCATGATCACAGATTTGAGGTCAAAAAGAACTGCCCAGCTCAATGTACATAATAGAGAATGAGAGACTAGAGTGAAGATGCCTAATTTAGCAGTATCCCTAAAGGGTGAAACAATTACTTCACCCCTAAAAGTCTGAGAAGCAAATGACAGCCCTTGGATACCAAATGCACTGACCAAGCCTTTGTGTGAAATTACAGAGACAACAAATTCCAAGGGATTCTCCAGCATAATTTTGCTCTTTCTGGGCTTGTTTTGTTTACACACCCTTTGGTTTCTCTGTCCCTGACTCAGACATTCATCATCCCTATTTCTGGGAAAATATTATTGACATTTTGTCCTTGGGTGTCTGTCACTAGAGAGGGGGAGAAGAGGGGGGGCAGGGCTAAACCATCTAATGCATGGAATGTAGGTCATGAAAAGCTGAGGGCACTCAAGATGTTTTTTGAGCCAGAAAAGAGGCTTTACAGGAACGGGGAAATAAGAAATTGGACAGTTTCATGTGATTTCATTTTAGCTGCTTCACTGAAACACCGCAGCTGCTCCACCAGCAACATCTCTCCAGCAGACAATGAGCTGAGTGTCCTTACAATGGTTCAGTGCTGGTGGGCAAAGAGCAAAATTCGTCAGTGAACCAAGGCTGCTTTCTCTGCAGAAACAGTGGGCACTCACCTTTCCTGTCCTTCAGTTCAGTCTGTGTGTGTGTGTGCACCAAAGCTGAAGCTGAGACACTATCTCAGCAGCTCCAGCTCCATCCAAGGCAGTCGGTGATGAGCACTTCACATCACTGACACAGGAATCTGGGACGCTTGGAAAGCACTTTGCAAGTTTTTTTCCATTCCAGTTCTTCTTTCTGGGCGGTCCTTACCAGAGCCTGCTCTGAGTTTTGGCTCTTCTCTGCCCAAAGCCGGCCAGAATCGTTTCAGCTCCACGACATTCGCCAGACACTCCATTCTTCAGGCTGTTCCTTTTCACCACATTACCCCAGATTTCCAACCTGCCTAATAGCACTTCCTCCCTTGCCTACTTTATCAAACTCCCTCCCTGGCTGTCACTACCTCTCTAAGAAAATCTGCATCATATTTTAAAATTGTTTCACACCTCTAACTCCTACTTTCGGACTGTAACCAGGCTAAAGCACAACACTGCTCTCTCCCTGAATCAAATGGGTACCCCAACAATGACTATACCAAGGGAAATGTTCACATCTCAGCTGATGGCACCAGGCTGGGTGGTGAGTGGCAGCCCTGAGGAAAAGGACCTGGGGGTCTGGGTTGATGAAAAGCTCAACATGAGCCAACAGTGTGCACATGCAGCCCAGACAGCAACTGTGTGCTGGGCTGCAGCAAGAGCAGCCGTGGGCAGCAGGGCAAGGGAGGTGATTCTGCCCCTTTGCTCTGCTCTCCTCACACCCCACCTGGAGTACTGTGTGCAGTTCTGGAGCCTCCAGCACAAGAAGGACATGGAACTGCTGGAGAGAGTCCAAAGGAGGGACACCAAGATGCTCAGAGGGCTGCAGCAGCTCTGCTATGAGGACAGGCTGAGAGAGTTGGGACTCTGCAGCCTGGGGAAGAAAAGATGTTGAGGATACCTTATAGTAACCTTCCATAAGCACCTAGGTTAAAAAAAAAAGAGGTTGATCACAAATTTGAGGTACACACATCCAAAAACTGCCCAGAGCAATCCTAAATCTGTGACTCAGTAGCCTGAGAAGCATTCATGGAGGAAATGTAATTTCCTTCTAGGAAAGCAGAAACCTCTCCTTTGTGGTGCTGTGTACCAGGTACAGTTTTAAGGACTAAAAGGAGCAGTGGTACATTTTTAATGACTGAATGGAGCAGTGGTACATTTTTAAGGACTGAAAGGAGCAGTGGAGCATTTTTAAGGGCTGAAAGGTGAAGTGGTGTATTTTTAAGGACTGAAAGGAGCAGTGGTGCATTTTTAAGGACTAGAAGGAGCAGTGGAACATTTTTAAGGGCTAGAAGGAGCAGTGGAGCATTTTTAAGGACGAAAAGGAGCAGTGGAACATTTTTAAGGGCTAGAAGGAGCAATGCCTTGGAAGTTATAAATAAACTACCATTGACTCTTCTTATTGGTCCCTTTGATGTCCTGCTCCCCTCCCTCTGTACTTATCAAGTGCTGTATGCAGAGCTTGCTTTGGATGCCAGCTGCCACAGCAGCTCAGGTGTTAGTCACGGCCTGGGCACGATCCTGAACCCACATCTCCCATATGGTCACTCATGTGCTGAGGTTTGGCTTGGAGGTCTGTTTTGTAACGGTAGCCAGGTGGTTAGAGGGTGTTCTGAAGGCCAAGGAACTTGGTGATTTGCCACCCAATGTTTGCACAAGAGGGAGGCACAGGATGTTTAACGTCTGCCTGCTGCACCTCAAGTGCAGTTAGCAGGAGCCACGGAATCCTCTCTCACCGTTTTAATAGCTCATTTGAGAATAACAAGGTGATTCCCTTTTCAACAGCTGTGGCCCAGAGATTACAAACTTGAGTCACTGAGTGCCAGGTTAGAAGAGGAGGTGTTAAATTTTTTTTTTTTTTGGGGGGGGGGGTGTTGGAATTTCTGATTGCAGAAGCCTAATCTTAAAGAAAGCAGCATAAAGCATGGTCAGGAAATAAGAGACACTCTTTCAAGGTTGCAGGCATGCACATTGCAGGCAATTTCTCAGTAAAAAGATCTGCTAGGAATCCTCAGCTGGGTCTGCAAATGTAATAAGGTCCAGGAGAGGAAGCAGTGTCATGGATAAGTGATGCAGAAGCATCTCTGCACTGGCAAGGGAAACAAGATGCCATTCAGCCTTTAGAAAAGATGTGATGTTGCTTCAGCAGAGTTTTAGCAGTGAAAGGGAAGAATTAAGAAGAATGAATTTTCAAGTGCCAATTCAGATCCACATCTGTCGTAGATTTAATTGGCCCTTTCAAGGACTCAATAAGGGAACTGTTGCAAGGGGTAGATCAGATTAGAATGTTATTGAACCTGCTCTAGTTGGAGGTGTCCCTGCTCACTGCAGAGTGGGGTGGTGAACAAGAGGGCCTTTAAGGGTCCCTTTCAAGCCAATGTATTCTGTGATCAAACTTGCATCCCACCTGAAAGTAACATATTCAAGGTCTGGACATGTCAGGTTTTCTGCACTATCCAGTCTGATGACAAGAGAACATTCTAAACTGACATTCAGCCCAGGGGAAGAAATTGGATGGATCTTTGTGGTCCCTTCCAATCCTGACTGATTCTGTGATTCTGTGATTCTACTCACTTCTTGGACATAATGGAACTCCAGATATGAGTGAGGCTGTCAAGGGTAAGTTCTCCTGGGTTATTAATCTATGATTCTATGATTCTATTCACTTCCTGAACATAATGGAACTCCAGATAAGAGTACGGCTGTCATGGGTAAGCTCTCCTGGGTTATTAATCTACGACTCTATGATTCTATTCACTTCTTGAACATAATGGAACTCCAGATAAGAGTAAGGCTGTCATGGGTAAGCTCTCCTGGGTAGTTAATCTATAAATCTATGATTCTATTAACTTCTTGAACATAATGGAACTCCAGATACAAGTGAGGCTGTCATGGGTAAGTTCTCCTGGGTAATTAATCCACAGAGAAGAAAAGTTCAGAGGTAGAGCAATTAGGAAGGACTTGCACCAAAGTGGAGAGGCAACTTGAATCAGCTGTATTTCATGTGCCTTCTATTGCTTGGTTTGCTACCAATAGAACAGCTAGTAAATGAAACAACTAAAGCCAGTACAGAATGTGAGCTAAACCTTGATCAAAAACCAACCCCAACCTTTAAATCCCATTCAGATAAGGCTTCGTTCTGAAACCTCTCAGGCTGTTAACTTCTAGCCCAGTTGCTCAGCTACAGCCTCAACCCTAACTTTTGAAAATTAACAGACTCCCCCAGGAATGCAGGATTTCAAATTGCAGTGCTGTTGCATGTCTTTTTCCACTCATCTACCTGATGTAAAACTAATAGATTAAAGTCAGATCACACAGGAGTTTGAGTTTCAAGAAAATCTGAATATGTCATTAAATGCAGAGATCACACAGGGAAAATTCTACACTTTGAGCCACGATTCTTCTTTTCAGTAACATTTTTGCAGCCCTGCCTGAGACTCCTCAGGCTTGGTCTCTCCCCTCTGTAACTCCTCTGGTGATGCAGTTTGTAAATATGCTAAGTACCAAAGCCCTCAAATATCCATAGCAGCACTTCCAGCCCTTTGAAAACCAAACCTCTGTCAGGTTTTCCCTTGACGAGAGGCAGTGTGACAGACACAGCAGCTACTCAGACCTGAACAAGGGCTTTTTGAAGCAAAAAAAAAACCCACCAGCACACCAAGCATTCCAAAGGAGGCTGCAGCAGACAGAGAGTGCCTGAAAATCAGGGCTCTGTCAGAGCTGTGCCACCTAGAGTGGTATTTGTATTATACAGATAACACTGATGGATGTTGCTTGGCTTAAGAAATAAATCATCTCTTTGACTTGGCTCACTAGCAGGTGTCCTAGTTAAGGAAAATAAGTCCCTGCAAGAATGACAAGTTCCCAAAGTGATGAGTTTTACAATTAAAACCATCCCATGCCAGATTTCACAACACTAAATGCTTGCAATAGGTAACTTGCAACAATGCTACAAGGAGGACATTGAGGTGCAGACCCAGGTCTGGAAAAGGGCAATGAATCTGGTGAAGGGTCTAGAGGAAAAGTCTTATGAGGAGCAGCCCAGGGAACAGGTACAGAGTGCCTGCAGCAGATACAGAGGGCCTGAAAATCAGGGCTCAGCCAGTGCTGTGCCACCTAGAGTGGTATTTGTATTATACAGATAACACTAATGGATGTTGCTTGGCTTAAGCAACAAATCAGACATCTCTTTGCTCACTAGCAAGTGTCCTAGTTAAGGAAAATAAGTGCCTGCAAGAATGACAAGTTCCCTGAGAGATGAGTTTTACAATTTAAACCATCCCATGCCAGACTTCACAACACTAAATGCTTGCAATAGGTAACTTGCAACGATGCTACAAGGCCCAGGTCCAGAAAAGGGCAATGAATCTGCTGAAGGGTCTGGAGGAAAAGTCTTATGAGGAGCAGCCCAGGGAACTGGGGTTGTTTAGTCTGGAGAAGAAGAGACTGAAGGGAGACCTCATTGCTCCCTACAAACTCCCTGAAAGGAGGCAATAACAAAGTGGAGATCAGTCAGGCTCTTCACCCAAGTAACAAGTGACAGGACCAGAGGCAAAAAAACCTCCACGTTGCACCAGGGGAGGTAAGATTACATATTAGGAAATTTTTCTTTATCAAAAGAGCTGTGAGGCACTGGAATAGGCTGCCCGGGGAGGTGGTAGAGTCACCATAGAATCACAGAACGGTTTAGGTTGGAAGGGACCTCAAAGCTCATCCAGTTCCAACTACCTGCCATAGGCAGGGACACCTCCCACCATCCCTGGAGGTGTTTAAAAGTTGTGTAGATGTTGTGCTGATTGGCAGTGCTGGGCTAACAGTTGGGCCTGATGCTCAGAAAGGTCTCTTCCAACCAAAACATTTTGATGGTTCTGACAGCAGCTAACATCTACAAGTGCCATGTGTTGCACTTCATACTACACTCTCCTCTGGGGAAAATAACCACAGGTTTTAAAAGCTTGATCTCTAGAAGCCTTCCCCTCTCCAACAGCCTCATATCTGAAGGAAACAGAAATCTGCTTTCCACTGGAGAGGAAGGCAGAAGGGATGGCAATAAATGGCTGTGGTTCTAGAAAGGGCAGGTCACAGGTACCCCTGGCAGGCCTTGCCTGGTCACTATGGTAGTTGCTCTCCATTTTTATGTGTTTCCTGCCTAATAAGGCTACAAGAGCCTGAGAAGATCTCTCCCTGGTGCTTGCTGTGCCTGTGCTATGGAAGGAACAAAATCACTGGAGCAGGGAGGTTGGCCATGGCTCTCAGGCTGTTACTAATGAGGTTCCTGGTATAATTTCCATACCCCCTCTGAGCTGATGCTATAAATAGCAATCAGTGCAGCCTTACATGGCTAAGTCTTGATAAAGCTTCTGATGGTGCCAAAATATCCTACTTCCCTGCACGCCAGATGCTTCTAATGAAGTGACTTCCCTCTCATGGCACTGTGTTTGCATTACCCTCTTCCCCCCTGGAACTGCTCACCCTGATGCTTACAACTGGGTCAGCTTTCTCCTCCTCTCTTGCCCTCTTGCCTTTGTATAAGTAATAGGATCATTATTCTCTGGAGCCACCCACAAAGAAGAAAGGATGTGTGTAGACAGCCTCTTTCTGAGAGAATTTCACACTGATTTAAGGCTTTGTTCCATTCAGGAGTTGCTTCCACTGCTATTCCAGGAAGCTTTTTTTTAATGGCCAATAACAAAGCACACAAAAAAATAATTAAAAAAAGGAAAACAACGTTGCTAATAACACAGGGACTTTGTGTCCAGGTGATGTGCTGTGCAGAACCTGCTCCCAGAGCCAAGTCCAGAACTCTACACTCAATCCTAAGGAGCATCCCATTAAAACTGTCTCTGGACACTTCTACAATGAAAGTGGTGAGACCCTGGCCCAGGGTGCCCAGAGATGTGGTAGGTGCCCCATCCCTGGAACCATTCCAGCTCAGGCTGGATGGGATTCTGAGCAATCTGATCTAGTTGAAGTTGTCCTTGCTGACTGCAGTGGTGTTGGGCAAGGTGATCTTTAAAGGCGTCTTCCAATCCAAAACATTCTCTGATCCTGTGACAGTTGCTGTGTCCTGATTCAGAAATGAGCATTTTTTCAGTTCTTTTTTCCTCTCTGTTTTTGCCATTTTGCCTGACAGTGACCTAGTTAAGCCGATTTCCTAGGAGATGAGCTTTGAGGCCTCTTCCAACCTAAACTATTCTATGATTCTATGTGGCTGAATGTCAGATGTTTCCCAGCATTTCAGGTGTTCTAGAATGGCAATACTGAGCTTCAGTTTATCATAGAATTATTATCAAAGCTCACCCATTTCCAATCCCCCTGTGCCACAGGCAGGGACACAGTCCACTAGATCAGGACGCTCAAGGCCTCACCCAACCTGGCCTTGAACACCTCCAGGGAGGGAGCAGCCACAACCTCCCTGGGCAACCTGTGCCAGTGTCTCACCACCTTCACTGTAAAGAACTTCCTCCTAACGCCCAGTTTAAACCTCCCCTTTGCCAGTTTAAACCCATTCCTCCTTGTCCTGTCATTACAAGACCTTGTCAATAGTCCCTCCCCAGCCCTCCTGTAGCCCCCTTCAGATACTGGAAGGCTACTATAAGGCCTCCTTGAAGCCTTCTCTGCTCCAGGCTGAAGAGCTCCAACTTTCTCAGCCTGTCCTCACAGCAGAGCTGCTGCAGCTCTCTGAGCATCTTCATGGCCCCCTCTGGACTGGCTCAAACAGTTCCATGTCCTTCTTGTGTTGGCAGCTCCAGAACTGCACACAGTGCTGCAGGTGGGGTGTGACAAGAGCAAAGGAGGAGAAGTTTAGGCTTACTTGAGATAGCTTCTCAGACTCTAGTCCTCATCATCTAATCTAATCAGTTCTTGGTTTTTCCTCCTGGGACAGGAACCACACAGCACTCACAAAACACTGAGTAAGGAATTCCAGTTCCCCCCCATTCTTGCTTCCAGTGCAATTAGCTAACAGCTTCACTGGAACTCAGAAAAGTGGTCTGGTGAGAGCTTAAAGGTCAGCTGGTCGGAATGGAACTAAAGCTATCTCCTGTGTGGAAGGATAGAAAAGAAAAAAGACATGGGAAAAAAAAACCCAGCAAACTAAACAAACCCCCTTTCCATAACATTTGTGTTCCAGTAAGGACAAAAGTGAAGCAATTGCTGTTCCCTCCTGCTCCTACTGAGTAGGCACACTGCTGGCTACACAGGGTAGACTGGCAGATACTGCCTGTATCCCACACTGGGACAAGGTCTTTAAAAGAAGATTTAAGGAGCTGAAATGGAGATGAGGGTTTACCTGCAAGCCATAGGACTGACCCCAGACCACCTCAATCCAGGACTGCTCCTGTTCACTGACTTCTACCTCTGTGGCTCCACTGTTATACTCTGGTCTGTGCTGGAGAACACCACAGAGAGAGAGAAAACTCATGAAGTGAAACCTTTTACTATTGATGAGGAGGAAGGAGTGGGGGGGAAGCATATTCCCAGCCTCTCGCTGGGTGCATTGAGCCATAAGCAAGGCACACAGAACTGCTCAGACTGAATTCTCCAAGCTTTTGGGAAATCTATCAAACCACAGACCCAGGCCAGGTCAGAGTGAGTCTGAGAGTCAAAGCATTTACTTAGAGCTCAGTAGTTAGCTGGGCTCTGGCTGTCAGCTGCAGCCTGTGCACACAGAGTGGAGTCTTTGGCTCTGAAGAGTTTGCAGTCCACAGCAGGGCAGCAGCCCCACTGCACTGCAGCCCAGGTCTGGTGGTTCAAAAGGGGAGCTCCTTTTTGCCCCAGAAAGGAAATCCCTAACAATAGTCCCATCAGAGCGATGCCTACTTTATTTAGAACTGGCAAGGAGAAGGCTGTAAAGGTTATTTTGTGAGATCTGATAACCCCTCCCTAAAGGAGAGAATTTTATTGCATGCTATTGAGGATCACATTAAAGCTATTCTATGGGACTCTCCTTAATCTTCCATTATTGGGCATATTACCTTCTGCATCACCATAAATGGGTTTAGAAAAGCCCCTGGGAAAAGAGCTGATCTAATTGCAGGAGTCAGAGGAGTCTCAGGATTGCAGGCAACCCGAAGATGCTGTGGGGTATTTATTGTTTTCAATCTCCTTTCTGTAATTTTTTCTGCTGTCCTTTATACTGATTTGCCCCTCTTTGCATGCTGCACTTGAATAGGCTGCACATGTGCCTGCCAAATGGATCTGCCTGAATGAACCATGTATGCATGGAGGTGTTTGCAGCCAGGCTGGCAGAGGCTCTGTCCAGCCTGATCTAGGGTAGGATGTCCCTGGGCATAGCAGGGGGGTTGGAACTAGATGATCCTTGTAGTCCCTTCCAACCCTGATTGATTCTATGATTCTATGCTTTACAGTGTGTGTAAGCTGGAGTTCATGAGCTGTGGGGGCTATCCTCGTAGGATAAGGGCTACTACAGACTTGCTACCAGTGGCTGATGAAATAGGTGTTGGACTGACAAACTTCATGCCCTCACTAGCAGAGATTTGAAGGTTGCATCAAGAGAAGTTAATCCTGGGCTGCATCAGGAGAAGTGTGACCAGCAGGGCCAGGGAGGTGATTCTCTCCCTCTGCTCCGCTATGGTGAGACCCCACCTGGAGTACTGCATCCAGTTCTGGAGCCCCTATTACAAGAGGGATGTGGACATGATGGAGTGTGTCCAGAAGAGGGCCACGAGGATGCTCAGAGGGCTGCAGCACCTCTGCTGTGAGGACAGACTGAAAGAGTTTGGGCTGTTCATTCTGGAGAAGGCTCCCAGGTGACCTTCTTGTGGCCTTCCAGTATCTGAAGGGGGCCTACAAGAAAGCTGGGGAGGGACTTTTTAGGGTGTCAGGTAGTGACAGGAGTAGGGGGAATGGAGCAAAGCTGGAGGTGGGGAGATTCAGACTGGACATGAGGAGGAAGTTGTTCATCATGCCAATAGTGAGAGCCTGGAATGGGTTGCCCAGGGAGGTGGTTGGGGCCACTTGTGTGGAGGTGTTTGCAGCCAGGCTGCTCTAGGGTAGGCTGTCCCTGGGCATGGCAGGGGGGTTGGAACTGGATGATTCTTGTGGTCCCTTCCAACCATGACTATGATTCTATGATTCTGTGATTCTATGATTCTATGAAGGAAGGCTTCAATACTCACACCATGAGAAGTCAAGCAGGGAGCAGATTGCAGTGCTCACCAATGCATTTTTCATGGCTTAGCTTCAAGCATATGTTTTCCTTCCCAGATTTGAAGATGGGGCCCTGGGTTTCTATGAAATACTCATGCTGGACCCACGGAGAGTTTATTTGCTAAGCAGACCCAGCTCCAGTGGCCAGAACTCTGAGGAGCAGCTGAGGATTAATTCAGGGGCTAGCTCGTTTACCTCTCCTCTCTTCCAGGCTCTTGACTGCACTGCATTGCCAATCATCCCCCTGCTGCAAATGAGCAACGTGGTGTTTACTCCCGAGACTCCACATGGAAAATGAGCAGGGCCCTTTTGATTCATTGTTGTAGCAGATTGTAAACCTCTCCTCTGTTTTAGAAACATTTACCATAGCAGCTGAAAAATGGTTTTTCAAATTACTGCTGCCTCAGCCGTGGGATTAGGTCTTGAGTTTAACCCAAAACACCCTCTCTGCCTCTGCAGCCTCCTTCTGTAATCCTCCTGATCTCTGCACATACACAGAAGAAAGTTCAACAGCAAACTGACTGGGGCAGGGGGGTTCTTTTCTGTTTTTTTCAGGGGAGCATTTCAGCCTCAACCCAACCTGTCCTGCACAGTAGGTGGCAATCATTACAACTTTCTACTTGTTACTGTTAGCACTGATAGAGGTGGGGAAGTATCAGTGAGAACGAGCTGAAGTATCTTTGGTCCTAACAGCAGAGAGACTTCTGCTACAAGCTTTAATTTCATGCAGCTTTCACATTTAAAAACAGGACATGAAGCAGAGTCTCAAAATGGGGCAGTTTTAGCTTCTGACACGTGCTGTGGGGAGAAACTGCATTTCCTTTCCTTATATATAGAGTTAAATGTCAAAATATGCCTGTGATGGCTGCTGGGTCTTTGTAAGATTTCTTTACCTACTGCTCACATAGACGGAGGGTCACTGCATCATCTACTTAATACCACATTTCTGGGCTTTATAGTATGTGAATTTGTGTATAGAATGTGAAGTAACAGTCATAGAACTGAATCACAGACTCATTTTGGTTGGGAAAGATCTCCAAAACCATCAACTCCAACCTTCAACCCAACACCACCATGCTCATTAAACCATGTCCCCAAGGGCCATGTCTACAGATTTTTTGAGCGCCTCTGTGCATGGTGACTCCACCACCTCCCTGGGCAGCCTGTTCCAATGCCTGACCACATCACCTCTCACCCTACCTTCTCTACAGGTTCTCCATGTGCTCTGAGCTGTAAGTTACCTTCTCTGTGTGTTTTTGGGCAGATAAATGAACATTGAAATGTGCCACTGTGATTTAGAATCCTAGAATCAGTCAGGGTTGGAAGAGACCACAAGGATCAGCCAGTTCCAACCCCCCTGCCATGCCCAGGGACACCCTACCCTATATCGGGCTGCCCACAGCCTCTGCCAGCCTGGCTGCAAACACCTCCAGGGAAGTGGCCCCAAACACCTCCCTGGGCATCCTGTTCCAGGGCCTCACCACTCTCATGCTCAACAACTTCCTCCTCACATCCAATCTGAATCTCCCCACCTCCAGCTTTGCTCCATTCCCTCTAGTCCTGTCACTCCCTGACACCCTAAAAAGTCCCTCCCCAGCTTTTCTGTAGACCCCCTTCAGATCCTGGAAGGCCACAATAAGGTCACCTGGGAGCCTCCTCTTCTCCAGACTGAACAGCCCCAACTCTTTCCGTTTCTCCTTATAGCAGAGTTGCTGCAGCCCTCTGAGCATCCTTGTGGCCCTTCTCTGGACACACTCCAGCATGTCCACATCCCTCTTGTAATAGGGGCTCCAGAACTGGATGCAGTACTCCCGGTGAGTTCTCACCAGAGCAGAGTAGAGGGGGAGAATCACCTCCCTTGCCCTGCTGGCCACACATCTCCTGATGCAGCCGAGGCTCTGCTTGGCTTTCTGGGCTGCAAGTAAGTTTGAATCCTTGAGATGAACTCGTGGGTGATCTTTGCTCCAAGGAAGATGTTTACATTCTGACTGTCTCTGCCCTAAATCAGGACACAAACGGGTGCTGTGGTGTTAGATATTGCCACCCACATGCAAACTCAGTCTGGTGGTCAGTCTCTAGGAAATGTGGTACCCCTGAGCCACACACAGAGAGCTCTGTCATCTGTGAGGTATTCCTGGCACACTACCTGCATCTGCTGGATGCCATAGGAATGGGACTGCATAAAGACACAGACAGTTAAATGAGCCACCAGCCAAGCACTGCTTACCCCAGGACAAGTTGGTGACACTTCAGGCCATGATTGCCTTTCTCTTCACATTCCTCTTCCTCCATGTTAAGAAAGCAGGATGGTGTGAGGCACATTTTTCACTCTTTGACTTCTTACTTTATATATATTTTTTTCCTGTTAAAAAAAAAAAAAAAAAAAAAGAAAAGAAAAGCCAAAACAAGAACCACAGAGGTTTGATTTCACAAAGGATGCATCTGTGACTGCACATGCAAAATCAAAACGTGTCAAGAGTTCCTTTGGGTCAAAATCTGTTTGTTTTTTAACTGCACAACTCCTTGCAACCTCGGTGACCTTCTGAAGTTTATTAAGCATCTCTGTGTTTAGCACCCCCAGAGTTCACTGATCTGACCAGGATGATAACAGATCATTTTTTCACCTGTAGAAGAGGAATATAGGCAGCATTAAATGAGACCTCTCTGGAGACAAGGAACCACTCTCTGTTTGGAAGAGACCTCAAAGAATCATCCAGTACAACCTTCAACCCAGGTTAGGGTCAATCCTAAACCACGTCCCAAAGCACCAGTTCCACAGGCTGCTTTAACAGCTCCAGGGATGGTGACTCAACCACTACCCTGGGCAGATCCATTCTCACATTTGATAACTCTTTCTGTGAAGAAATCCTTCTGTTTGCTGTTGATTTATCATCCACAGAAGCATGAGGTGTGCTTCCTCCTGCTGCTGCAGGACTGCATGAATTCTTGACCAACCCAGACATTAGAAAATCACCTGCAGAAGCATTAGCCCTGCCCTCTCTAACCTTGCTGTCCTTCTTGGAGATTAAGGAGCTTCCTGTGCTTCAGTCTCCCATGTCAGAACCTGAAACATGCCACCAGGCTTGACAGCTTCATCAACTGCCTGTGGTGGGTCCAACTTCCTCACTGCTATGCAAAAGCATGGTAACAGTGGCCACTTAAAAGCCAGCTTCAGGCGAGGCTCACATTTCTCCTTGAGAAAATATTGATTTTACTTCATTATCTACCATACCTGGAGGGGGGTAAAGCAATCTGAAAAGTAAAAGTTTTGCAAATATTGTTGCAAGTGAGACAAATCTGTGGTGCCCACCGGGGTGAGATGTTCAAGAGTGACAGGTTTTCTATTCAGCACAGCTATCAAACAGCTTCAGTGGTGTCACCAGGCTGTAGAAAGGCTTGCTTTATTCCAAAGAGGGTGGTGGTGATGTACAGAGGTTTGCCAGGCTGCTTCCAGAGGCTGCTCTTTCTCAGCTTGCCAGGATTTGCTCATGTTTCATCCTTTCTCTGCAGCTGCCCTTAAAGATGTGAGGCCAATAACACCCCGAAACCAAAGCAGCTCCTTCAACTTTCACACCACGCTCAGTTTCTGTTTGTGAGTGTTGAGCTCCATACCAACAACACTCAAGACACTGATCAGCAAGAAATAACAAAAATATCTCAGGAGCACTCAGAAAATTTGGAAAGGACCTCCAGAGATCATCAAGTCCAATCCCCCTGCCAGAGCAGTACTGTTATCTAGTGCAGGTAACACAGGGATGCATCCAGACAGATATTGAAGGTGTCTAGAGAAGTAGACTCCACAACCTCTCTGGGCAGCCTGACCCTTTACATTTAAAAAGTTCCTCCTTGTATTGAGGTGGAACTTCCTGTGCTGTAGTTTATATCCATTGCTCCTTGTGCTATCACAGACACAACTGAGGAGAGCCCTGTTGTGTAGCTGAAAGTGATCTCATCTTACCTGGGGGGTTGTACATCAGTTTGGGTGACCTGAGTCCTTCTGCACAGGAGGGAGGCTTTACAGTAAATACCTTTCAGAATACAGCTGTTTTTGAACATCTGCTTTCTAAGAAGAGGAAACGTACAACTTCTTTCCCTTGCTGCTAAGAGATATTTAGCAGGTAGCTCACACCAAGTGACCAGCAGCCTGCATGACACCAACCCTGAGGTGTGCTTACTCCTGCTACTGCAGGACTGCATGGCCTCCTGACCAACCCAGATGTTAGAAAGTCACCTGCAGAAGCCTTAGCCCTGCCCTCTCTAACCTTGCTGTCCTTCTTGGAGATTAAGGAGCTTATTGTGCTTCAGTATCCCATGTCAGAACCTGACTCCATGCCACCCAATGTTGACAGCATCATCAATTGACTGTGGTGGGTCCAACTTCCTCACTGCTATGCAAAAGCAATGTTGTGTCATGGTAACAATGGCCACTTCAAAGCCAGCTTCAGGCAAGGCTCACATTTCTCACCAACCCTGAGGTGGGCTTCCTCCTGCTGCTGCAGTACTGCATGACTTCCTGACCAACCCAGATGTTAGAAAGTCACCTGCAGAAGCCTTAGCCCTGCCCTCTCTAACCTTGCTGTCCTTCTTGGAGATTAAGGAGCTTGCTGAGAAGATGGCTGAAGGCTTCTCCTTTTCTTGTTGTGTACTGGCTTAGTTGCTAGGGCTTGGGTTTGCTGTGCTTCCCAAGCTGCTGCTGGGACTTCAAGCATCGAGTGATTGTGCCCAGCTATTTAAAGCTGCAGAGGTAGGAGACTGTTTCAGAGCAGAGCACAACTTCAGATGGAGGCATTTGAGAAGTCATTGAACTTAGCAGCTGTGGAGCTGCGTCACCAAACCCCTCGTGCTGCCCAATTATTTTCCTTGGCGACTCCTTCCCCTCAGAACTTGTTTTTTCCTGAGTGTGTCTCAGCTGGCTGTTTGGGAAGGCCTGGCCAGTGTTTGTTGAAGGAAGAAAGAGCAAAGCCTTGCTGCTGCTGCTGCTTAGTCTCCAGAGATCACTAGAGGGGAAGATGCTGTTTCATATGGACATATTCACACAGTCTCCAGGGGAAACTTTGGACAGAAAGGGAGGGGAAGAGGAAGAGAGGATGGGGGGGGCAGACCTGCTCTGTCTGACCTTTCTCCCTGCAGGGTAAAAATCAAAAGAGAAAACATAAATAAATATATTTTCCTCCTTTTTTTTTTTTTTTTCCCCCCTGCACTCCTGTACCCCTGCTCCTCAGGCATCCATTCACTGCTGGTCAATGCACTCTTGAGTGGGTTTTAGTAGACAAAAGCAGTGCAGCTTTAGCTCACATTTGCCAGAATATAGACAACTGGGTCACAGAATCATAGAATCACAGAATCATAGAAGCATAGAATAATAGAATGGTTTAGGTTGGAAGGGACCTCAAAGCTCATCCAGCTCCAACCCCCCTGTGCCATAGGCAGGGACACCTCCCACTAGAACAGGTCACTTAAGGCCTTATCCAACCTGGCCTTGAACACCTCCAGGGAGGTTGTGGAGCACAGAAT
>VWZI01019557.1:188356-259324 GCA_013396835.1 Psilopogon haemacephalus
CCTTGAACACCTCCAGCGAGGGAGCAGCCACAACCTCCCTGGGCAACCTGTGCCAGTGTCTCACCACCCTCACTGTAAAGAACTTCCTCCAAACATCCAGTTTCAGTCTCCCCTCAGCCAGTTCAAGCCCATTCCTCCTCATTCTGTCATCACAAGACTTTGCCAATAGTCCCTCCCCAGCCCTCCTGTAGGCCGCTTCAGATCCCGGAAGGCCACAATAAGGCCTCCTGGCAGCCTTCTCTTCTCCAGGCTGAAAAGTCCCAAGTCCTTCAGCCTGTCCTCATAGCAGAGCTGCTGCAGCCCTCTGAGCATCTTCGTGGCCTCCTCTGGACTCTCTCCAGCAGTTCCATGTCCTTCCTGTGCTGGGGGCTGCAGAGCTGCAGACAGTGCTGCAGGTGGGGTCTGAGGAGAGCAGACTAAAGGGGCAGAATCCCCTCCCTTGCCCTGCTCTTGCTGCAGCCCAGCACACAGTTGCTGTCTGGGCATCCAGCAAGGTCTTCTAAGCTGCCCTGCCTTAATCCCTGGTGGTTCTTTCTGCCTCGGTTTACAGCCCCTGGCATAACCCAGAGAGTTCTCCCACAGCACAGCCCCGCCAAGCTGCCTGCTGACACAAGCACTTGGAAGACCTGGATGAAAGACCAAATCTACTCTTTGCAGAAGACCAAAAGTTGCAAAAATAATCCGCTGCTGTGGGAAGAGGGAAGGGAAGGGAACAAACACAGACCTGGATGCTTTCCCCAGGCACGTCCAGTTAAAGGAAGATTACAGAACCCCGAGTCAATAAGGGGAATAAAGCAAAATAAACATGCTCCTTTCCCTTCCCTTTTTCAAGTCTTCCTCCCGCTTCAAAGCAGTCCTCAGACTTTACTCCTATGTGTGGGCACATACCCTTGCTGCCCATACACATCCCCTCCAGGGTAGGCTCTCAGCCTTGCAGGACTTTGAACACCAGGTCCTGGCTGGCGGTGCCTGGACCGAGGCAGCAGCACCTCCTGTGCCCTGCGGTGTCCTGTGGCTAAAGGAACTTTTCCTCGACCCACTGCCCTGCTGTTGTGCTATGGACCCGAAATGCTCATCCTAGCCTCCAGACTTCAGAGCTTGGGGAGGGAAAAAAAAACCAAAGTCCACTTCGTTTTGGATTTCTGCTAAACCGACAAAGCCTCAAGCAAGAACTAAGCGGCCACTGCAAAACGAAATGCGTGAGGCTGCTCTCTGGGGCATGTGGTGGGGCAGAAGTGCACAGCCAGTGGAGAAGAGCAAACAGAGCAGTTGCTGTGGAGGGCAAAATGCAGAAGTTTGAAACAGCCTCTGCGAAAGGGACCACGTGGAAGAGCTGTGCAGAGCAGAGCTGGTGCAGAGGCAGCCACAGGAGATGGATGGGAAGGAGGACTGCTGGTTGCTGTGTGGGCCTGCGGTGCACAACAGCCAACAGCAGGCAGCAGGTTGTGCAGGGCAGCCATGGAATCACAGAGTGGTTTGGGTTGGAAGGGATCTTAAAGATCACCCAGCTCCAATCCCCCTGCCATGGGCAGGCAGGGACACTTCTCACCAGTCCAGGTTGCTCAAGGCCTCGTCCAAGATGGTTTTGAACATCTCCAGGGAAGGGGCATCCACAACCTCCCTGGGCAACCTGTGCCAGTGTCTCACCACCCTCGCTGTCAATAATTTCTTCATGATCTCCAGTCTAAATCTGCCCTAACCAAGCTTCAATCCACTTTATGTTGAAAAGAGGCAAAGATGGTTTAGCCTTGGCAGAGTTAGAGAATGGTTGGGCTGGATGAACTTGAAGGTGTTTTCCAACCAAAATGACTCTATGACCTGATACCTTGCCTTCCTAACCACCTCTCTATGGATGGCACTGTACTATGCACTGTGGTATCTCACTCTGCTTTCTACTGAACAGCCTAAAAAGCTGTTTTACTGTGCTCAGCCCTACTTCAGGCACAGGTGGGCAGGGCAGAAGAAGCTGCCCAGCAGGGTCAGCTCACTGGCACAGCTCCCACTGCAGACCTTGCTGGGCTGTAGTGCAGAAGCTCCCTGAAACGCTCCCATCTCCTGGGTTCTCCCTGCTCGGCTCTCTCTTTTCCTCCTTTTGCTGATTAGGCCTTGCAGAAAGAGTGGAGAGGCTTCAGAAATCTTAGTGGCAATAAAAGTGTGGTCAGACTAATGAATATCAACAGCAGTTATGGCCTTGACCCAGCCTTGGCTTGGCAAAGCTGCAGCTGCCAGTCCACTTTTACTGGGAGATCCAGACCCCATTTGTTTAGCCTGCAAGACACAGGCAGTGACTGCTGACAGCAAAGGTCACCTCGGGGGTTTTCTTGCAGGCACTGACTGCTGTCTTGTTTCATCTTAGCCAAGAAACAAAGACATCAAAGTTGTGCTCCAGGCTTAACACCAACCGCTGCCATCAGCAGATGCTGACTCCATCTCCAGACCCAGCAATTGACCTCTGCAGCTCCGGCCAGCATCAGGGGCCTGAGTGGCAATTAATAAAGTCTGCTCTTCTGCTCCAGCAGCTGAGGGTCACCCCCCCCACCAGCTGGAATGACACAGATACTGCTGCAGCCAGAGGAAGTAGCAGTGCTTTCTGAAAGAACCTCAGCTGACCTGGATTCCCTGAGTGGGATCTGCTGCTCCACAGGTTAGGAAAAAGGACCTCTTGGTGGAACACGACTCTTCAGGAGCAAGGAGCCAGCCCTTCTCCCCTCCAGAGTGTCACAACTCAAAGGCCAAGGCACTTGGGCAGTGCCATTAAGAGTTTATTTTCATTTTAATACTGCCATGTCGCTTCCAGACTCTGTTCAGTGATGTTGTCACTAGAGTTGTCTGCAATTTGCTTCAGAATTATCAGTGTAACCAGGGAGCCAGAACACCTTCTCTTACAGTAGGAGAAGCTAACCACTCTGGGGGCCTTCTTACCAACCAGTTGGTTGGTCAGAAATCTGAACTGAGCAACAAACTCAGGGGAATATTTTAACCTATCTAACACTAAGCAGTAGGCATAGAGAATCAAACACCCCTCACAACATGGGGGAGTGGTCCCAGGGTGGCACCTGTGGCCATGACAGCAGCCCTCTGTCTGCCACAGCTCTCCTCAGCTCAGAACATGGCTTTTGCTTTTAGAATCATAGAATAGAATCATAGAATCAGTCAGGGTTGGAAGGACCACAAGGATCATCTAGTTCCAGCCCCCCTGCCATGCCCAGGGACACCCTACCCTACATCAGGCTGCCCACAGCCTCTGCCAGCCTGGCTGCAAACACCTCCAGGGATCTGACCCCAACCATCTCCCTGGGCAACCCATTCCAGGCTCTTACCACTCTCATGTTCAAAAACTTCCTCCTCACATCCAGTCTGAATCTCCCCTCCTCCAGCTTTGCTCCATTCCCCCTAGTGCTGTCATTACTTGAGAGCCTAAAAAGTCTCTTCCCAGCTTTTTTGTAGGCCCCCTTCATGTACTGGATTTTCTGCAAACTTGGATGCTTGGGTGCACCTTGATGGAAAGGAGTTAACCCTACTGCACGTGGAATACTCAGCAGTTACAATGAAGAGTCTTCTGCTGGAGGGGTGGAAACAGCTCTATTAGTGACAGGGTTGGGTGTCACACCATTACTGAAGGGGAAATGGCCTCAAGTTGAAGTTGGATATCAGGAAACATTTCTTCCCAGAAAGGGACAGGGAAGTTGCAGAGTCTCCATCCCTGGAGGTGTTTAAAAAGCATGTGGATGTGGTGCTGGGGGGTGGGTGAGGCCAATCTCTTTGTGGTGGTGTACAGTAATAAGGACACAAACTTGAGCATAGAAGGTTTCACCTCAACATGTGGAGAAACTTCTTTACAGTCAGGGTGATGGAGCACTGCAACAGGTTGCCCAGGGGGGTTGTGAAGTCTCCTTCTCTGGAGACTTTCAAAACCTGCCTGGATGCATTTCTGTGTGGTGATCCTGCTTGGGCATGGAGGTTGGGCTCAATGATCTCTGGAGGTCCCTTCCAACCTCTAACCTTCTGTGATTCTGGTTCTGTGATATGGTTTAGTGGCAGTGGGAGGACTGGGAACTCTAGGTGAGTGGCTGAGACCTGATGATGTCCAAGGCCTCTTCCAACCTCACCAGCTCTACAGCTCTGTGACAGCCTCGTTTAGAAGGAGCTTTACAGCAACAGGCATTTGTGTAAACTTTAATCTCCTGACAGTAGAAACATACACAGAGTCCAAGCCCGAAGTAGTGTAACAATTTTACAGCAAAGCTTACCAGTAAAATGCAAAACTGACTTGTCTCAAATTCTTTTTTTAAGAAAAAACAACAACAAAAAAACCAAACAAAAACCTGTGCACTTCTCTCAAACTCGACTTTGTTCAGCACATCCTTTTTTTTTTTTTTTTTACAGAACAAGGCAGTAATTCTATAAGAATCATTTACTATATTCCAAAACTCGCATGACCTAGGTGTAACACTCCGTAGCCTGAGCCCCCTTTTTTTTTTTTGGTTTCCTTTTTCATATTTACAGATTTCACCTCCCAGCAGCACAGAAGCACCCAAGAACAAACACAAGCTTTAGCCAACGCCAATTTCACATTGAAAAAGTTACGTAGGACAAACAGAAAACAGCAACAACAACAATAACAACAACAAAAAAAAAAAAGCTCAGCTGTGCCTTGCAAGAGCTTGGTTCTTGGGGTTGAAGAACCATTTCCCCTCTTGGCATGCTTCCCACTTCCCGTGGGGTTTTCACCTTTCCAAATGCAGTACTGGATCGGCTCCGAACCTGCAGGAAGTGGAAGTGGACCCCATTTTTAACCAGCTACCCAAAAATTTGGTTTTCCTCCTCCCCCTCCCCAGAACACAGTTCTCTGACAGGTGAAATCTTCTGTAAAGAGCATAACTGAACTCATCCCAGCTACTATGTACAGAAACGGCTCAGGCAGTTAAGTTAGTCCACCTTGTCATTAGTCAAGAGGAAGGGAAAGGACTGCAGCTGTAAAAGAGGTATCTAGTGTTCCAGGGTAAGAGAGTTTAATTATGGTGAGAGCTTCCTCACTCCTATTTACATGACAACTTCAGGCTCAATGTTAAATAGTAAGTCATCATTTCCCCTTCGAACTTCAAGTAGTAGAGGCGACTCGTTCATCACAGCCTCCTGCAGGTCACTGGAAGTCACCAAAGGCCGCCCGTTGACTTTAACAATGATGTCTCCATCTTGGATCCCTCCTCTGCAAGGACAAGAAGCAGAAGGCAGTCAGAGTGCATTCTCTGCAGAGGAAGAGAACAAAGGCTGCTCACCACCACTTGCAGAATTGCTTCCCGTGAAGAAAACCCCACATACCGATGAGAAGGTGAGTTTGGAACAACCTCGTGGACATAAATGCCACTTCTGACGTCAGGGAAATCAGGATTGCTGTGTTTCAGTTCTTCCACCAAGCTGAAAGAACAACAACATCGTGCAGCATTTAGAATCATAGAACCACAGAATGTCAGGGCTGGAAGGGACCTCAAAAGCTCATCTGGTCCAGCTGCCCTGCCAGAGCAGGATCACCTAGAGCAGATCACACTGGAATGCATCCAGATGGTTCTTGAATATCTCCAGAGAGGAAGACTTCACAACCTCTCTGTGCAGCTGGTTCCAGTGCTCTGTCACCCTCACAAGGAAAATATTCCTCCTCAGGTTCACATGGAACCTCCTATGCCTCAACTTCCACCCACTGTCTCTTGTCCTGTTGCTGGGCCTCACCGAGAAGATTTGATTGAAGCATTTGATTCCACTACAAAAAGCAGTGTTCCAGCATGATTGTTAACTTCTCCTCAAATACTTTGTGAGGAAAATGACTGACTTCAGTGATCACCACTTGTTTTTGTGATGGCAATGAACAGGACTTGGATTTGGATCAAGACAAGGAAGATTTCAGCAAGCCAAAGCTCCTTCCCTATGCAGAGCACTCTCTGTGTAATGGTGCTGCACATCTCCTGCAAGAACCTGACCTCTGCTACTTGCAGCAGTAGCACAGAGGGCACTGTAGAAGAGCACAGGGACAGCAGCACTCTTTCAGCTGGTCAGAGACACTCCTGTCCCAAAGAATCAGTCCAGTGATGGGACAGAGATCTGCTAATAATTTTGCTTTCTTCATTTTGCAAGTCATCCCTCATTTGTCTTTATCTAGACAGCACAGCTTTGGATATGTAGACAGCACAGCTCCAGGTGTCAGATAGCTCAGAACTGTGAGAGTTTTCCAAGGAAATTCAGCTTCCTCAGATATTCTTGAGGAACTGTTTGTGCATCCCTTTCTAAAGAAAGAAGATATGAACCAGCTGCAGAACAGTCAGAACCATCCCCTCCATTATAAGGTGACATCATTTCAGGTCTGTGCATAGTGGAAGTTCAAACTCACTTCCAGATAAATGACTTTGCTGTCTGCCATGAAAACCTTGGGGGGCTCAGATGGGAAGCAAGCCCAAATGGCTGCTTGCAGCTTCCTCTCATTGGGGTTTGCACTCTGGAAGCTAAAAATTAAACGTGCCAAAGAGAAGTGGTCTTTTGATGAGAACAGGCCTGGAGGTATCTTACACTGCTTCAATAGATGCCACAGAAGCAGGAAAACTTCTCATGGTGTTCACAACTATGCAGAACAACACTCTGAGTTCCTCTCCCAGTGATGCTAATGCCATCACAGGGATATGTTCCAGCTGAGGATCTGACCCTTTGGGGAGGATTGCAAGAGCTGAACTCAACAAAGAGAGATGTCTTTATTACAACACCAGCTGGAAACTGTCTGCTCCCATTCTGTAGTCTCCTGCCACTTTGGAAAGGTGCCCACTGCTGGGAAAGAACACAAGTGCTAAGAGCCCTCACAAGTTATGGCAGAGTACAGCTGGGGAGCAGCAAGAAGAAGCACTGTGAGACAGAAGGGACAGTAAAGCACCAGAGGAGGGTGTCTGTCTTCTGGCTTTGTTATGATGGAGGCATGAAGCTTTAGTTCTGCACTTCAGCAACTGCTTTCTTTCCAGACAACCTAACTTCACATCCTATGGCTTCCACTGGCACTGGTAAAAATACTGCCAAACTATTCAGGCAGCTGACCTGGCGTTGCCACTCATGGTCACCGGAAAGCTGCAGCTTGTTCTCACAGAATCATAGAAATATTTGTACTGTAAGAGACTAAAGTTCATCAAGTTCCAGCTCTCCAGTTGTGGACAGGGACACCTTCTACTAGATCAGTTTGCTCAAGGCCCCCATCCAACCTGGCTTTGAACACTGACAGGCTTGGAGCTTCCACAGCTTATCTGGGCAACCAGTTCCAATGGTGAAGAATTTCTTCCTGATGCCTGATCTCATCTTTTCAACCTGGTGTCACTTTGGCCATCTTTGTCAAGAACCAAACCCCATGTTCAGCCTCTTCCTCCTTTCCCTCAGCTCTCAACAGGGCACTCAGCACTGTCAGTACTTAAGAGAATGACTGAGGGTAATTCTCCAGGTCTCAGAATACTTTTCACCAGTATCACTGAACTGTCTGCAGGCTTCAGAGAAGCTAATGCAGAGTTCTGGAATCTGGAGAGCTGTAAAGAAAGCAGAATGCTGAAGCTCTGAAGCACTGCTGACCCCAGGCACAAGCACCCAGACCCCCTTGCCAAGGTACTCACGCAGGTGTTATGGTCAGCATCCTGATGCCAATGAAACGTTTCTTCCCATCTGAAAAATCACACAAAGGACATCTCAGAAACTGAGGCACTGACAAAAAGCACTGCTTTGATGAGTTATTAAAACAGGATGTGTGAGCTTTTAACAGGATTCAGCAGAAACCACACACCACATCTCCAGTTTTTGGTTTGGTCAGCCTTGGTGTACAGAAGGGCAATTCTCCACCCTGCAGGTGAGGGTAAGGGAGGAGCTCATTTACACTCCAGAAGAGTTTTCCTTCAGGAATTTCAGGACAGTGTCTGTGATCCAGTAGCACATGACCCCAGTAAATGGAAGATTTAGCAACCAGCTGACATTTCATTTGAAACTGCTCAAGACAATGAAATCACGTGGTGTTCTCACTGAAATGTAGAAATGAAATTTAAGGGAGTGAAAATGTCCACACTTCAGAGAAAGGACAATCAAGGACTCAGCTTCATTCTAACCCAAATGCCTTCTTATCACTTATCACTCAAAAAAAACCCAAAAAGTAAGCTTTAAGAAGACCCCAGAGATATTAGCCAAACTGATCATGAAGACAGTCAGGAGGCTGGGACACACCTCTGCTGTGGGGACAGGCTGAGACAGTTGGAGTTGTTCAGTCTGTAGGGAGGCCTCATGGCCTCAGCCTCCAGGGAGGTGTATCAGAAATCTGGGGAGGGACTTATTTTGCAGGGCTGGAAGAGGACATGTTCTTAAACTCTAAGAGGGAGATGCAGACTAGATAGATGTTTTACAGTGAGAGTGGTGAAACACAGGTTGCTCAGGAAGGTGGCAGATGCCCCATCCCTATGGACATTCCAGGTCAGGTTGACTGGGACCTAAAGATGTCCCTGCAGGGGGGACTGGGCTAGAAGACCTTCAGAGGTCCCTTTCAACCCAAACCATTCTGTCATTCCATCATCAGCCAGAGCTCTACAGAATTGTAAAGAGTGAAAACTCAGCCCTTCAGGAACTACACACATTTCTGCAGTTGACTTTTAGTAGTCATGATACTCCACAGCTGGCTTATGAAAACACTGCAGTCTGATGACATCCTGAAGTGAGTGCTTCAGTACTTAGTCGCATCCGGTATGAAACAATATTTCCCCTGACTTGTTCCAGCAGAAGTACTTCACGATTTTATTTGGGCTTCTCCATGTTCTCATGTGAGAAGGCAGTTTTGAGAGATGTACACAGTGTCTTCTAACTCCTATTCTTTCCAAGAAAAATAGTCCCAAGTCAAGGAATTAGTCCTGCATCTTACGCATGTCAAATATTCCCATTAGTGTCAGGGAAGATGTTGACTGCTAAACATTGGATTTACTACACTGAACATCTGTAACCATCAGCCTTGCCTCTCCCTGAAATGTTCTGCCTTGCTTCTGTTTTAAAATGAAACCAGTGAAATCCAAATCAAGTTACTCAAAATTGAAAGCTCAAAAGCTTTAGGCATGGCATACTGCAATCAGTGTTTCTCTGGTCTGCAAGGTTCCACTTGCCAGAAGGATCCAGCCATGGTGATTCTCCCACCTGAAACTGATTCCCTCCCTGCAATGTGGGCAGTCAAAAGATGAAGCTGACTTCACAAGTCTTGTAGAGACTCTCTTGGGCAGTCAAAAGATGAAGCTGACTTCACAAGGCCTCTAAAGACTCTCTTGGGCAGTCAAAAGATGAAGCTGCCTTCACAAGCCCTGTAGAGACTCTCTGGTGACAGTTTACTCTTTGCATTAAACAGTTTGTTGCTGGTCTTTGCACAAAACATACTCTGGGAGCTCAGGTAGGGATGTTTACACTAAAGGAAAGTGAAAATGAAAGAAGGGGCAAAAGAAACTGGGTTGGAAGAAAGAAAGCACAAGCAGGAGCTTGGGCAAGAAGAAAATCCCAGCAGAAATGCTGCAGATCCAAAAAGGAATTATTGTCCCTGTCCAGATTCCTCTCCTTCCCAACCTCCAGCCACCTTACCTGGCAGAACACAGGTGACAAAACTCCAAGCCTCCATTCCACTCCATTTAACCCAAGCCAAACATCTGGGCACAAGCCCCAAAGTTTTCATCAAGAGTGATTAGAGGGAATAGAATTGTCCAGTTTATTAGATGCAGCAGCAGAGACTGAAGAGGCTCAGACAAGCAGCTGTAGCATTTCTCATCCCCAGAGGAGAGCCCTCTTGACATCAGGGTTAAGTCACACTGGCAGAACATGGCACTTGGAACTACCACTGCCAGCTGCTCTGTGAATAAAAAAGTCCCCAGACCTGCCATTCTGACATCTCATGCAGGGCTGGAATGAAGTGAAGCTCTAAATCTAAGAAGCACACCACCAGGGTGAAACCCCAGCAGGAATTACAAGAAGGTTAATAAGTTAGATCAGGTGGAACGAATGTGAAACCCTTGTGGCTTAAAGCTGGAGCACAGCACAGCAGAGAGACAGATTCAAATAATTTCATTTCTGGAAGCCCCAGGCCAGATTAAACAATGGCTCCAGGGATACAAGGTCAAGTGAACCACCCTCAGCCACTACTTTAAATTTCAATCTCTTCTGTGTTAACAGAAAGTAAAAAACCCTAGCTGAACACCTAGAAGCACAATAATCAAATGTGTGTGTCCAAAACCATCCTCTCCATTTTCACCCCTCTCTGCTCCTGTTTATTTGCAGTTATATAGAATGGGCAGGCCTTTAGCAAGAGAAGCCTTCTGGGTCCTGAAGGGGGCTACAAGAAGGCTGCAGAGGGGCTGCTCCCAAAAGCTTGCAGTGAGAGGATGAGGGGCAGTGGATTCACGTTAGAGAAGAGCAGACTTAGATTGGATGTTTGGAACAAGTTCTGCACCATGAGAGGGCTGGAACACTGCAACAGGTTGCCCAGGGAGGTAGCTCAGGGCTGATCCCTGTAGATCCTCAATGAGGCTCTGGGCAACCTGATCTAGTGGAGGATGTCCCTGGGGACTGCAGAGGGCTTGGACTAGATGACCTTTGGTGATCTCTTCCAACTCAACCCACTCTGTGATTGTCTAATATATGCCTTCTCTACAGAACTGGTAGCTAGCTCAACAACTGGGATTTAAGACTAAGGTCAAGCTTAAGAAACAATATTATACGTATCTCCTGTCTGCCAGAGTCTGTCTGGAAGGAGCAGTTTCCTGAGGGGATGTTATCATCTTCAGGCAGTATGATGTTTGGAGCAAACTGGCAATGCCCTTAAACTTGTATGAGCTAATTGGACCACAAGGGCGGATCCCACTGCGTGTTAACTGGAGCAAAAAAGAGGTTTGAGAGAAACATCCCAAAAAATTCTGCCTGCATCCATCCCTTATGTCCCTACAAACCTGAGAAGTATGACCACAGGCTTAAAAAATGCAAACTAAGCCTCAACTACAGTGAAAGCATCTCCTAGAAACTCTCTTTACGCATCAAGAGCTTGAAATGGCTGCGCTTGGGCCCACAGCAGAAGCACAGAAGTGCTTCAGACAGACAATAGCAAAAAATGTACAAAAAAAAACCCCATAAATAAAATGTAGAACTTGGCTATGGTCCAGATATGTTAAGCAGTGGTGGTCACACAGAGTAAGTGTGAATCCTTCTGCTTTGATCAGGGGATGAGGAGAATGATGAAAAATCAGGCAGCATATTACAACCACAAGAGAGACTTGAACTTACTGGCTGGAGAGAAGCCCTGAGGAGAGGGACTTGGGGGTGCTGGTGGATGAGAAGCTCAAGATGAGGCAGCAGTGTGCACTTGCAGCCCAGAAAGCCAACCAGAGCCTGGCTGCATCAGGATGTAGAAAACTACAGATGAGGTGACACTCATCAGAGATGTGGCAGTTCATCAGATGCATAACTGTAACAGCTTTGACTAAGGGAAGTTTCTGACATCTGAGAGAACACTGAGAAGACAATGGGGGGTTAGGGAAACAATCCTGGCATCAACAACTGGATGAATTCAGGAGAAGACAAGATTAATATTAAAAAGATTCAAGAGAAGCAGCGGCAGCCAACAGTCATGACACAAGATGAGCAGGGTGTGGAGAGATGCACTGGCAAGCAAAAGAGAAAAAGGGAAGGTTTGGCCTGGCTGAAGCATTACCCAGATTAGCTTTGGCTACTGAAGGGTAACATCCCTCAGAATCTATGTGTACATACATCCACCTGTGTCTCAGAAGCCAACAAAGACTAACCTAGGTGAATAAATAAGGTTCTGCCATGCTGCCTGAAACAGAATTGTCAGCTACTCTGAAATATACTTTCCAAATGATAATTAAACAGCTTTCTTCATCAGCTGCCCCCCGCCCAGATCAAGAAGTGAAACCAACCCAATGTGGGGAATTCAGAAAACTACAGATGAGGTGACACTCATCAGAGCTGTGGCAGTTCGTCAGATGCATAACTGTAACAGCTTTGACTAAGGGAAGTTTCTGACAGCTGAGAGAACACTGAGAAGACAATGGGGGGTAGGGAAACAATCCTGGCATCAACAACTGGATGAATTCAAGAGAAGACAAGATTAATATCAAAAAGATTCAAGAGAAGCAGCGGCAGCCAACAGTCATGACACAAGATGAGCAGGGTGTGGAGAGATGAACTGGCAAGCAAAAGAGAAAAAAGGGAAGGCTTGGCCTGGCTGAAGCATTACCAGATTAGCTTTGGCTGTGCAGCATGTGGTTGGACACCCCTGGAGTGTGACAAATATAAGGCAGCCACATGAAGAGCCCAGAGCACTGCAGCTTTCAGTTGCTGGTTTATTCAGATTTATGTGCTCTTTGGTGCTGAGACTTTTCTTCTTTTCTGCCTCTCCCTCCCCCATGTATTTCTTCAGGCATTAGCACATAGCTCTTCCCTCACTGGGGCCCAAGTCTACCAGATCATCCAGTTACACAGCACTGACAAAGAATGACCAGGGCAAAATCCACATCACCCAAGGACACTGCACATGCTACACTCCATCTGTGGGCACCAAAGTTTCCACCTTATTCTCCACAGTGCACCTTCATCTCCTTTTCCCTTGGATAATGTGAAAGGGAAGGATAAGGCTCCCTGTACAAGCCACCAGATGTTCTCGAGATCATTTCAGTCTGTAATGACTCATCTGTGGCCTCACTCTCCTCAGAGACTCTGTTCCCCCTGGATTTTTACAGATCTTGTTTACTCCGAAGGAGTTTGAGTAACAAACCATCTCTGCTACTTCTGTGAAGCTGTTTTCTATTTCCAGGTCTGTGGTGTTCCACACTGTAAAATCATGCTGCTCCTCTCAGTAACAGGACCCCAGATCCATGTCCTCTGGCACCTCCCCAGCAGATCACAGCAGCCACTGGTTGATGTCAGTGCCTCCTGCAGGCCTTACCTTTACTTTGCTTGTCAAGAGACTCTGTGAGAAACTGAGTGATGCGGTCTGAAGGGATAGCGAAAGAAATTCCAGCTGTCACCTTCAGGGTGTTAATCCCAATCACTTCACCATCCTGTTGGGGAGACAGCACCCAATTAATTTTTTTCCAAAGTGACAGGGTTCAGCTCCCTGCCCAGCATTTCACGTTTAGAGCTGGTGTGAGACATTCTAAGGGTGTTGTAATCACTTCAGAAATAAACATTTCTTGCAAGGGAGGATCTGGGCTGTGATTCACATCCCGCTCCCATTGAATTGTGATGGCCAGAGAGATTACAGTACACTTTGTTCATCCAAAGTCCATCTCAGCAAGAGATTCCCTCCACCAGGCAGTGCAGTCACCACAGACACAATTCAGCAACCTCCAAAATCAGCACTGGTTTAAAGCAATCTATTCTAAAACCAGTTGTGCTGATTAACCAGGTCACATCCTTGCTGTGCATCCCAGGTTTCATGGTGTGGACGAGCACAATCAGACCCTGTTTTAGAATTATGAAATCATAGAATCAGTCAGGGTTGGAAGGGACCACAAGGATCAGCCAGTTCCAAGCCCCCTGCCATGCCCAGGGACACCCTACCCTACATCAGGCTGCCCACACCCTCATCCAGCCTGGCTGCAAACATCTCCCTGGGCAACCCATTCCAGGCTCTCACCACTCTCATAATGAAGAACTTCCTCCTCACATCCAGTCTGAATCTCCTCACCTCCAGCTTTGCTCCATTCCTCCTAGCCCTGTCACTACCTGATAGCCTAAGCCCCTCCCTAGTTTTCTTGTTTTCCTCACTGCTGTGCAAAATTTCCTCTGCTCTGTGGGCAAATGTGTATAAACTGAAATGTAATTTGCAGTTTACATTAGTTTAAGGGGTTTTAAGCCTCATGGAGAAGGACCTAGGAGTCCCAGTGGGAGCGATCCACGGGACAGCAATGTGTCCTTGTGGCCAAGAAGGTCAATGAGATTCTGGGATGCACTAAGAAAAGCGTGGCCAGCAGATCGAGGCAGGTTTTTCTCCCCACCTCTACTCTGCCCTAGTGAGACCTGGAATGTTGCATTCTGTTCTGGGCTTCCCACTTCAGGAGGGACAGGGATCTACTTGAGAGAGTCCAACAGAGGGCTACAAGGATGATGAAAGGACTGGAACACTGTCTAATGAGGTAAGGCTGAGAGACCTGGGGCTTCTTAGTTTGGAGAAGGGAAGACTGAGTCAAAGTCTATAAATATCTGAGGGCTGGGGGGCATGGACAGCCTCTACTGACTTGTGCCCTGTGCTAGGGCAAGGTGCAATGCATGTAAAGCACAGCAGAGGAAGTTCCACCTCAACATGAGGCAGAACTTCTTGACTGTAAGGGTCCCAGAGCACTGGAGTAGGCTGCCCAGAAAGGTTGTGGAGTCTCCTTCTCTGGAGACTTTCAAGACCTGTCTGGATGCATTCCTGTGTTACCTGCACTAAATTATGGTCCTGCTCTGGCGGGGGGGTTGGACTCAGTGATCTCTTTGGGTCCTTTCCAACCTCTAACATCCTGTGATCCTGTGCATGGTATTTGCCTGGTATTAGCTTTAATGGCTGGAAGCTGGTGTGACCTGTGAGTCTTGAAACAAAGCAACATACAAACCAAGCCACCTGCACTTACCAGATTAACTAGAGGTCCTCCAGAGTTGCCATACTGTGAAAAAAGAGACAAAGGGACAATGAATTTACTGTAGGAAAGGCCATTTTCATTTCACATAGTATCATGTTTGCAAGTAAATGACAGAGGTAATTTCTTAGGCAGCACTGACCAGACCATCACAGCAAATGTTCACAACTCTTACAAATGAGATTATTTTGATTTTCAGAAACAGGCTGTAAATCAGGAGCAGCAATTTACCACTCCAACAAGTCACGACTCTAAGTTTAAGAAGAGTCATCAAACAGTTAAAAACAGTATCTAAATTCTCCTGAAGACTCTCCGGACAAGGTTTTGAAATCATTCATTGCAATTTAAAGTTAGACTTCAGTGAGGTGCACATACAGCTAAGTGGCTTTGTTCCTAGTTTTGGTTTGTCAGTGTGTCAGCCTCTCCACAGGGTGCCTTCCACCTCCAACCACAGCATCTTGTATAAGGCAGGTAGCACAGAAGGGCTGGTTTTGTAACCACAGGCGTGCAGCTCTCTCTAGGGGAGCACGCAGAGCGGCTCTGAGCAGTCTGAAATTGCCTAATACCTAATGGCCTTCAGAGCAAACATCTAACAGGGCTACAGGAAATGAGATTTGGAGAGGTTTCTGGTTCATCATCTTCATGCTGGCTCAAGGAACTTGTTTTTGAGCAAGTCCAGTTTTCAAGTAGGTCTGCCCAACAGCCAAGAGCAGCAACTTACCGCTCAAAAGAAACAAAAGCTAAAGGGATGCATGACAGCAGCTTGAGCCACAAACTGTTTACACTTTGATAGCACTGGGCAAACCTTATCAATTCTCAGAATAAAACAGATTTTAAACTCTCTAGAACAGCTTAGAAGGTGGAGTTTAAACCAAGAGATCAGTTTCTCAGATTGTATCCTTTCAGTGAGCAGAGGCTGCACACTGATTTTACGTCTGACTGACACAGGAACCGAGCTAATGAACTTCCAGCCTTGCTCAGCATTATCACTTTTGCTTCACCTGTCCTCTGCCTGAAGGGTGATAACTTCAGCACAAGCAGTACAGCTTCTCTTAGGAAGGTATGGTCCTGGTTTCTCCTGCCCCATGTTCCTGCTGTCCCAGCAGCTCTCAGAAGGCAGCTGCATGCACATTCCTGCAGGGAAGTCTTGGCTGAGCCACAGGAATGCTCTGAACAGCCCAACTCTGAAACTCCTCCCGTTCTCAGGAGAGAACTCATGCATTAGCTAAGCACAAAGCATCCCTATGCCAGGACTAGCTTCACTTTTTGTGGTCTCAGATGGCAAAGCAATTCAAATCTGGTGTCATTTTCCTTACCTCCACCATTCCCTGTCCACATTCACTCATCAACTTTTGAGGGCACTAAAAGCCCAGGTAGCAGTCTGCTCTTGAGGAATCCTGAAGAATTCCAGCTTCTAACTCCATCTCTGCCACCAGCTCAGTGTCTGCTCCCAAAGAAACCATTTCACACACTTTTTCCTATGCTCCTAATACAACTAAGAGAGCCATTCCAATTCAATGTTGAGGTTCAGCTCCCGGATCAGACAGAAGCTTTTGGAAAAGGCTCCCTTTTATCCTAGCACCAGGAGCAATTCCCTCTTTCTTCCCCCTACAATTTATCTCTACAAGTCTGCGATGATAAACATTTGTGAAGTGCTTTATGTGTGTAAAACACCAAGAGTTATGACTTGTCATGTCAAATTTGACATTGAGGTGTAGTAAATCCTGAAAATGTTTTTCCTTTCAATGTATAACAGATTTAAGCCCTAACATTGCAGGCTATGTTCCTCCTCAGAGATGCGTGCAGTGCTCTTTTTTGAATGAGTACAAGTTGTATACACACCCAAGGACTTGACTTAAGCACTCTGGATCCCTCCAAGCTGCTCTGAAGGGACATAGCTTTCCTGTGTTTCTGGATAATATGCAGTGCTGGGACCCTTAACTCCAAACTGTACCTCAAACCTCATGTTATTTTACATCTAGATTCTTACTTGGAGCATGTGATGTGTAAAAGGAAAAGAAGAAGAAGAAGAAAGAAAACAGCCTTCTCCTTATGATCTTATCTGGGTGTCCTGACACAAAATTGAAGCAGAATCAACCTGACTACTCCATCTGCTTCTAATGCACGGAAACAAAAGAAGCTTTGGCTCCATTCTACAGCTTGCTTGGCCAGATCAACTGAACAAGCAGAGAAAAAGGCTGATTTACTGGTGGAACTGCATGAGATCTACGGGATGAAAAGGATCTGCCAAGTGTTGCATCTTCAGAGACAACTTCAGAGAGGGCAGTTTCATTTATCTTCATTTACCTTGCACAACACCAATACTGACCACAGCTTGCAGACACTGCATTGTGGAAGAGCCTATCATTGATTTGTTCAGTGGCTCCATCTCTCAGAGCACACATGTTCTGCTGAATAGGTGGGGAATGTGAAGGTGTGTTGGTTTGAAATAATTGGAGGATTTGAATTATAAATTAGACTATAAGCTGAGAAATTAAAGCAGTGATGATACTACTTCCCTCACAGTTTTACTGGGAAAGAAAAAAAAAAATTGTTTTAAGAGTTGTAACCCAAATATAGATAAGTCAGATGGTTTCAGACCTCTCCAGGCTGCGACTGGCTCCTTGCAGCCTTTTGTAGCTGATTCTGAATAATTCTACTAACTTCTTCTCTACTGCTAACCCCCCTGGCCGATCTACCTTCCCCTATCTGCTGCATCAACAACTGGTGAGATAAGATTGGGGAAGGGGGGAAAGGTGGTAGGGGTGGTTAGAAACCCCTCTCAGGGATTTTGATCTCTGGGAGGGCTGTGATGTTTCTGTATTACCTTTTTTACTGTCTATATCTGTAAATATCTGTTATACATTGTAAATATCTGCTTGGATATTGTGCATTGTTGTAAACATAAAGCTTCATTCCTTAACTTCCAGCTGACTGAGTCCTAGCCTGGGTTATTTCACAGTGGTTGGGGGGGCAGGCAACTGCCAAACCACCACAGAAGGTGCCAGGCTCTGCTGCTCACACCCCAGTACTCACATTGATAATTGCATCTGTCTGGATGTAGTCCATGTCCGAGTCCCGCAGGCCCAGCTCTTTGCCATCCCGCTGAGCAGTGCTGACAATCCCTGTGGTCACAGTGTTCTGCAAGGCAAAGGGACTTCCAATTGCCACCACAAATTCTCCTGGCCTCAGATCAGCAGAGTGTCCCAGTACCAACACCGGTAGCTTTTTCTAAAGTCAACACAGAGAGAAAGATTCATTTATACCTCAAAATAATCTGGCTGGAAAAACTGAGAACTAGCAAGAAGCTAGGAGCATCCACTTGCCATCCCATTAATGGAAAAGCCACTCGTTACCACAGGCTCCAAACTGAAGCCAGGTAGAATCAGTGTAGTGCAGAGTGTTACTGCTTTAAACCCTTCAGAAACCCACTGCTAGCAGCAGCACCTTGCAATTTCACCCAGGAAAAAGAGGCCAGAAAGATTAAAAAAAAGAATTTCCCTGTTTTCCAGCAGATTGTTCCCTTCTCCTCCTGGAAGCAGCACACAAACCAGCTGCTGACCAGCCCTCCCTACACCATTTCCCACCTTGCAGCCCAGCTATTGGCACAAAGCTGGGAGGATTAACCAACCAAAATAACCTGTGTCTTCAGGTGACAAGAGCAGAATCTGGCTACTTACTAATTGAGCTTCATTTTTTCCCTTGATTCTAGCTGTTCCTAGCACAGAAGACAAAGTCATTTAATTCTAAGACCTATATTTGAGTACCTTGTTTTCCCAGACACACTTCCAAGGACTCCATAAACACATTTCAGGCAATCCCTCTGTACCAAACAGAACTGAAACATGGTCCCCAAATTAATCTGCCTACCTGCTTATGGCTACCCACCTTAGGGTGAATCTTTATCGTTGCAATGTCTGATTTCTTGTCAATGTCTCTGATGGTTGCTTCATAGGTGTCCCCATTCTGTAGCTGCACTTTCAGCTGTTGTCTCCCTGATATAGCATTGGTGCTTGACACCACGTGGGCATTGGTCACAATTAAGCCAGAATCAGACATAATGAAGCCAGATCCACTGGAGAGGGGGACATTTCGGCCAAAGAGAGGGTGCCTGCACAGGGAGCAAGTAATTAGGACTCACGAGAGAAGCATAACTTAAAGAGATTACATTGGGAATCATTCAGCATCTTTCACCCTGAGAAGTAAAGCAAGAGCCATGAGCCTTGCAAACATTTAATTGGCAAAAAAATGGACAAAGAAAGGATCCTCTGCTGAAAATTGTGACTGCTTTTCATCAGTCAGGGAGACAGCAACTGGGGTTTGCAGACAACCCACAGGGTTTTCAATTCCGTCTTTCCAGGCTTCTTTGCAAAGAGGCTAGGTGGAAAAAAAAAAAAGAGGGAAAGAGGAGGAGTCCATCTGACCTCATCAACTGGTGCTTCTACAGAGGAGGCAAATGATGTCAAGAAACAACAAAGCTGAGAAATGGATTGATCATCTGAAGGGGAAGACAGCGCAACCTTGCAGCTGGACAAAGGAGTAAAGAGGTGACATCTCAGGGAATCATGAAGCCCAAGTATTCACAGCCAGGAAAAAGGAAACTGAAAAACTGGGAATGTGAAAGAAAGGAAATTAAAACCCACTAACAATGGATAAAAGTTGGTAGGGAACAACATTTGCTGCAATAGAGACAGTTAGAAGACTTCACAAACTGTTTATAAAGTATTACGACTTCACTTTATGACCTTCCATTTGTTAGGGGAAGAAAAAAGTGTCTGGGCAGGAGAAGATGAAAAAAGGTCCACAAATTCTTTTTTTTCTTCCAAGCTGTGGTCCTTATTAGGAAATGGTTTGAAAGTTCTGGGCTATTCAGCAGTAAAGAACTGGAGCCAATTCCAGGCAGAAGGCAGCATCACAATTAGCGCCCAGCAGGCTGCTGGACAAACATTTACTTATAGGGAAAGAACAAACAACCCAAGCAACATATGGAGAGAACTTAAACATCCTCTGCTGTAACATCCTCTCCAAAAAAGCAGTTAGCACGTGCACAAAGCTAGGGCTCAGAAAATAAAGTTATCTTGGCTTTGCATGTTAAAAGAAATGTTCCCATCAGTTCTTCAGACTAAGCACTCCAAGCAGAAAGGCACTGGTGTCATGGAGTAAATATACTATGGGGTGTAATTTGTTCTTACAGCAGGTTGATTTGAGCCCTCACTGTGAAACCTGCCTCCCTAGGTGATTTGGAGCACTCAGTGTTAAACTTGCTTCAGCACAGTGTGCCTTGGTCAGCAATTCAGCTCCTTTCTTTCCCCCCACCAGAACTCATTTCTGTTTAGATAGCTTACACCTGGCCAAAATGCTACGTTCCAACGCCCTCTGTGCCAGAATGAAATCACCTCATGCTGAAAGAAGAACGAGCAACAAGCAGCTACATTTTCCCAGCTTAACTTCTGGATTTCTGTCGAATGTTGGCCCATGTTTATTATCTCAGGCAAAAAGAAAAAATACACAACACCTTTTAGTGAAGGCTGAAGAGAGCCCCAAAGATGAGCCAGGCTTAATTTATGGCAGCCAGTATGTAAAGTGCTGTACAGAGCGTTAAGCCCAGCAGAACTGATCTACTGAACAGGGACAAAACACACCACTGGGGGCTTCTCTGGGTTAAAGGAGCTTGCTCTGAAGCAGTACTTGGGGAAAACAAAATTCCAACTGAAAATTACTACACTGGAGATTCTTTGTCAAGACAATGCAATTAAAATCCAAAGAAGTGCAAGTGTTACCTGAGGAAAAGTTCAATGTGGACAACTGCAGGTGCAATCTTTTCCACCACATCTGCTATGAAGTTGAACTTGTATCTTGGGCTGCTGGACTGTAGGTGACCTATACTAGCAGAAAGAATTGGATATGTTAATAAGACAATACCCACTTTTACCAAAGGTGTGAGGTAAATGTGCTTTGAATTGCTTCTCCTGCCAGGATAATTTCCAAACAGATCCTGGCGAAGGAAGCAAAGTTATTACCATGGTTCAAAACTTATCCAGCTTTTCCCTTGATCCTGGGAAAATCAAACATCAGCATCATTTGGCTGTAGGTTCTTTGATTTTCTTGAAAATCTGGAGTATTTTTCTCAGGACAACAGCTAACTATTAACCAAAACCCATGGGGCCATAGAATGCCAGGCTGAAGAGACCTCAGCATGTTTCTCAAAGCCAAGTCAGCTGCAGGTGCAGACCAAGCTGCTCAAAAGCTCTGCCCAGCTGGGACTTGCAAACCTTCAGGGATGGAGCCTCCCAAGACTTTCCATCCAGCTGGCCCCTCTGCTTCCCAGTCCTCCATGAGGTATCTAGTCTGAACCTCTCTTGCTGAGTTTAATGTGTCAGTTCATGCCCATTGCCTCTTACCCTCCCATACAAGCTACATAGCCTCGTAACTTCCTCACTGAGTACAGGAAGGCTGCTCTTAGGTCCTCCTGAAGCTTTCTCTTCTCCAGGCTGAACAAACCCAGTTATATTCTGTGAAAAAAAAGCTGAAGGATGTCCAGCCCCCTCAACTATCTTCTTTTCTTGTACAGAAAGGCTGATGTTAGGTCCTCCTGAAGCTTTCTCTTCTCCAGGATGAACAAACCCAGTTTTATACTGTGAAAAGAAGCTGAGGGATGTCCAGCCCCATCAACTGTCCTTTCTTGTATCTAGGGGTCCAAAACTAGATGCAGCACTCTATATATGGTCCAAAAAGTGCTGACTTACAGAGCTGCAGCATCTGGGAAGCTGTTAGGGTTTTTTGAAACAGGCACATTAGAAACCTGCTGTAAATGGCAACCTTTGCACCTGAAAGGCTTTGCAAACTCATATTTAAGCTGCTGCAAGCAGGTGGATGTAGCAATAGAAGAGTGTTCTGCCAAGAGCCAGTGCAGCCCTACATTAACCAGCACTACACACAGCATCTCTGAATGCTGAACAGAGTTCTGTGGGATGAAGATCTCAGGAGGGAGGAAATACCCACAGCGCCCTGGTTTCTAGTATCACAGCATCCTGGATTCTAACATCACAAGGTACTAACACTGCTCGTGGTGTAGTGTCATACTTCTCTGCAGTCCCTAATCCATGGGGACACATCACCATGCTAAGGACATATTACTAGGCTCAAAGAGCAATGCTCCTTGCTCACAGCCTGATGCTTGAGCAGGAACTATGTGGTCTAGGGAAGGGAGTAAATGAGTGATCAGACACAGCACTAACACTTGGGGCTTTTTCAAACCTGGTGCAAGAGCAAACTGCTCACCCAGGAGATGGGATTCTTTTCTTGCCATTCAGTCAGGATGGAGAGGCTCTAACTTCTCATTTCACATCAGAATCAACTCCTCAGAAGTTATGCTTTGTACCATCATGATTTGCTCTCAGTTCAATTCATGTTCCACATCAACATTTGTGTACCTGGTCTTTAAGGGTTCAGGGACTGCCTATTTCTACATCACATATGAGTAATGAATCCAGATGCAGATTCTGTCTCTACAATGCAAGTAGGCAGGAGACATCACACACAAAAAAGGAAAAACAGACATGAAAGGAGACATTTAAGAGAGTTCTCCTGCATTCTGATATAGTGGAGCTCTTAATTCAAGTATTATCTTCACTGGTCCTTATCTATTTTACTGACCACTAAACCTGGCAACTTGTAAGGGATGAATACAAAGATTACAGCATCTTGGGATGAATATAAAGATGACCACATCTTGGGATGAATATAGAGATTACCACATCTTGGGATGAATATAAAGATCACAGCAACTTGGGATGAATATAAAGATCACAGCAACTTGGGATGAATATAAAGATTACAGCAATTTTGGGATTAATATAAAGATCACAGCAACTTGGGATGAACATAAAGATTACTGCACAATGGAGTCTAACCTACCCAAAAAAAGCCACATCTCACTGATTCTATCCTTTGAATGAGTTCACAAGAGAATGGGTGACGGGATTAGTTGTCATGGTTCCTGCAGCCTCTTAGAAAGCTTTGTAAATGAGGTGTGGATTCATTTCTGAGACCAGGACATGGACTTTACAAAGCTGAGATGCCTCCATAGAAACTCACCTCCCTTGAATCACTTCCTGCAAGCTGAGAGTCATGTGAAGCTTTAACCATTACATGACATGCCAGGAACTCAAGCCGTGGACTTGTAAGATGTAACTGCAAGCTAACATTTACTCTCAGACTGTTTAAGGGAACTGGAATAGTGATTATCGTTAATTAATAATTAGGCACTCAAATGTTAAGTGCTGGTTTTCATCAGAAGTTCTCCATAACCTTTAAGAAGGAAGAATTGCAGCTTGATTAAGTGAAGAGGAAAGCCACAGCCAATACGGTGTAGGTTGTGCAAAGATGACCCTGGAAGCAGGCGGTGTAACTAGCAGTAGAATCAGGGTTTTATGTCAGACCTGTCATCTACCCCTTAGTTTGCTTTAGTTGGCAGACACTAGCTGCTGCTGCTGTCCTTTCTAAAACACTAAGTAAGTGTCTTCTTCCCTCCCCATCTCCCCAAGCTGCCCTTGCTGACTTGAAGAGCTCCACGCAGCTCTTGGACCTCTGCTGGCCTGTGGAAGCAAAAGCTCCGAGTCTCCAGCAGCTTTGTGCGCTGTGACCTATCGACCTACTGAGATTTGCCACTCATTTTCTCAAAGGTCTTCCAATCCCCACTCATTTTCTCAAAGGTCTTCCAATCCCCACTCACTTTCTCAAAGGTGTCTCCATCCATTATTTTCCACACTTTATTACTGCGTGTTCAAAACCACCTCACACTAACCAGAGCTAATTTCTCTTGGCAAAAAGCTGTAATTCAATCCAATTAACTACCTCTTGTATAACCAAGATGTCAAAGGTGCTGTCACCAGGCTGTACTTCAAGCAAAACCAAATTCACACTGCATGAGGCTTCAGCTGTCTCCACATTTCCAAAGAACCAGATTTCCCCAGTTTGCTCCACCACCACAAATCACCACCACAAATCCCCCTCTACCATCTGAACTAAGTGATTCAATCTTCAGAAGCTCTCCAGCTCCTCTCACAGAGCACTCAAAATCCAGATTTGGATATAGGAGCACTAACTGGAGTTAGTGTTCCTCTTGTTCTGTAAAATGTGATCTTACATTTCCAGCTCTATGAGCTCCAACTACGCTGAATTTACGGGGGCCAAAGGTAAGTGCCTGTCAGGTAGGAATATCCTCACTGATAGCTTAAGGTTTTTCTTGGACAGTAGTGTTACCTACAGCTCTGAGGTCACCTAACAGTAGGTTTCTTGCAGAAATAGACCCGCTCCAGTCTCATTAACACTGCTTCAATTTAGGAATTCCAATGAATTTGACAAATTAATCTACTAGGAGCAGACAAAAGAAATAATCAGCAGAAATAAAACTGTCATAATCCCACTGAAGAAAATAAAGCCAGACCCATTTGTATTTCCAGAAGGCTGCAATTTTCTGAGTATCTCCCAGGTCACTCCCTACAGAATTAAATCAAATCACGTGCAGTGCTTTCTTAAAAACAACTCATTGTATTAAAACCCCCAAATTTTGTGTTCATTAAGAACCTGTGAGCCTGGGAAACTCATTTTTAAAGGCTGTTCCCCACCCCCAACCCCCTTTAAAAAACCAACTTCAGAAAAGATGGGTGTTCAGCAGAATTATTATGTCTAAGGGAGGAGTGCAACCTGGCAGATCTGATCACCAGGGATAAACACTGTCCCCACTGTGCTTTCATGGGAAGAAATGAAAGACAAATAAAAGATTATAATGTCTCTGCTTAAAAAACAGAAACATCTGCTGGAAGCACAGGTTCATGGGCAGCTTTTCTGATGAATTCAGCACTGAGATCAAGTTGCATAGCTGTGCACTGACCATAAAGCCTTGGTGAGTTTAATGCCACATTATGGTTCAGGCAACTTGTTTATACAATGGATGTCTACCGTGCACAGACAAGAACAATCTGGGGAACCAGCACCAAAGGGGCTCCTCCTGTGCAGTGCAGCAGTCACACAGCCAGACTGGCACAAGCCTTCCAGCACAGACACCTCACTGCCTTCAGATGCTCGTCACTCCTCCTTCCCAAGTGATTCTCATAAGGAGACTCAAGGAGAACATCTCTTTCCAGGTAGCCAGCCTGAAAAGTGCAATGCTCTGATAGACTGCACAAGGCCCAGCCTCACCTGCAGGGGCTCAAAACAAACTCCGATGGAAGGAAAACAATCAGTAAAGGAATGTGACCGGAGTTTGTCTTTCCAGGCAGTACCTTGCAGTGCATTTCCCTAAATACAGCTGGAGGCTGTTTTGATGACACTACAGGAGACCTCAGCATCCACGCAAGCAACTGGAAACGGACAGGAGCAGTGGTTTCCAAAACTTCACCTTCTGAAATTGGCCTAAGACACTATGCAAGGCTCTGGCTATTTGAGACTGCTTTAATGTATGCATGGTTAAGTGGCACGACTAGCTTTGCCTTTCACTCTCCAGTCATCTGAGGCCAAATTGCTTTCAAGAACAGGGAAAAGAGTAATTTTAAACTCTCAGCTTTCTTATAAACCTCTCATTACAGCCATTGCATGTTATTGTCTGAACAAAAAACACACACAAAAAAAAAAAAACCATCATCGAGTTCTATTCCTGGCTCAACCACCAACTCGCTCTGACCTTGAGCAAGGCATTTGGTTTCTTTGAGCTCCAGTTTGTCCAGCTGTAGATCTGAATAAAAATAAAAATTCAAAACTTAACAGAGAAACAGATGCTTCAACTAAGCTGAGGTTTTCTGGGACAAGAAAAATAAAGGCAAAGTAAAGCAAACACTAAAACAGTCGCCTGGAAGAAAAAAAAAGAAGGAAGGGGAAAAAAAAAAAAATGTTACTTCCACTTCATGGCTCCAAATTCCTAAGCCTATTAACAGTAGATTCAGGAGGATTCCTTCAAGAAAATGTCATATATACCAAAGTCTAAGCACTCAGTAAGCCTTTAGCTGCAGGCTTGCTCACACTCTGATTATTTCATGTGGATCAGCTCCAACCAAGTATTAGGAGCTAACAGATGCTGATGTGAAAAGGAACAGGCAAACAGCAACTCACAGCTACAAAAGACTGGAGACACTGACCATCTGCTGCTCCAGGCTGGCATCCTGAGCAGCTCTTGGCTTTGACAAGGCACTCCTAAAAGGCAGTCCCTTGAGCTCCTCCCTCCCTGCACCACAGTTTACCTCTTCTCAAGAATGGGATATACGAAAGGTGCCCAACTCAACGAGAGGCCACAACAGTAACTCTTCTCCCTTCAACCTTCCCAATAATTTTGTAAGGCTTGCTACCTATGAATAAATGGAATGGTCAGTGGTTCACCTGACTTGATAGAAGCACTAAGGCAGGGTTTAAAGCTCTGTTATGCATATTAATTTTCTTTCCAGGAACACAATGAGAAAGGGAGCTGAAGCAACCCCTTTAAGAGATCTATCAGTATGTATGTGAAAAGGTGTTAGCAGTGCTGACACTTCCACTTCAACTGATCCACTTTGGTAACATTTTTTTTAAAAGACTACTAACTTCAATGATTACTAAACTGCCTGAAGTGAAACTTTCCAGCCTGAGGTTGCCACAGCATATCACAGTATCTGAGCATAGGTCCTAGTATGCTACTGCAAACATCAGACTGTGCTGTCACGTACATTTGCCTCCTGCTCACCAGAGCCTTGTAGCAGCATGCAGCACACCAAGTGTCTGCAGCCATGCCACCAAGGTGCTCACAGCCATGCCACCACGGTGCTCACAGCCATGCCACCATGGTGCTCACAGCCATGCCACCACGGTGCTCACAGTCATGCCACCAAGGTGTTCACAGCCATGCCACCAAGGTGCTCACAGCCATGCCACCATGGTGCTCACAGCCATGCCACCAAGGTGTTCACAGCCATGCCACCAAGGTGCTCACAGCCATGCCACCAAGGTGTTCACAGCCATGCCACCAAGGTGTTCACAGCCATGCCACCAAGGTGCTCACAGCCATGCCACCAAGGTGTTCACAGCCATGCCACCAAGGTGTTCACAGCCATGCCACCAAGGTGCTCACAGCCATGCCACCAAGGTGTTCACAGCCATGCCACCAAGGTGTTCACAGCCATGCCACCAAGGTGCTCACAGCCATGCCACCAAGGTGTTCACAGCCATGCCACCAAGGTGTTCACAGCCATGCCACCAAGGTGCTCACAGCCATGCCACCAAGGTGTTCACAGCCATGCCACCAAGGTGTTCACAGCCATGCCACCAAGGTGCTCACAGCCATGCCACCAAGGTGTTCACAGCCATGCCACCAAGGTGTTCACAGCCATGCCACCAAGGTGCTCACAGCCATGCCACCAAGGTGTTCACAGCCATGCCACCAAGGTGTTCACAGCCATGCCACCAAGGTGCTCACAGCCATGCCACCAAGGTGTTCACAGCCATGCCACCAAGGTGTTCACAGCCATGCCACCAAGGTGCTCACAGCCATGCCACCAAGGTGTTCACAGCCATGCCACCAAGGTGTTCACAGCCATGCCACCAAGGTGCTCACAGCCATGCCACCACGGTGCTCACAGCCATGCCACCAAGGTGCTCACAGCCATGCCACCAAGGTGCTCACAGCCATGCCACCACGGTGCCCACAGCCATGCCACCAAGGTGCTCACAGCCATGCCACCAAGGTGCTCACAGCCATGCCACCAAGGTGCTCACAGCCATGCCACCAAGGTGCTCACAGCCATGCCACCAAGGTGCCCACAGCCATGCCACCAAGGTGCTCACAGCCATGCCACCAAGGTGCTCACAGCCATGCCACCAAGGTGCTCACAGCCATGCCACCACGGTGAACCCTTGTTCAAGGATTTCTGCCGTTCAGAAAGGACCTGAGCACCAACCCCACTTCCCAGCGATCGCTGGCAGCCAGTTGAGGTGCCTCCGACCTCGTAGCCTCTTGCCACCCCTAGGTTCCACCCCAGCCTTCCCAGCTCACACGGAATCACTGAAGGCTGTTTGGTTGTAAGGGACATCTGAAGATCATCCAGTCCAACCCTCCCGCTAGAGCAGGATCATCATTTATTTTTTTCTCGGGGCGGAAAGCATCCCCGGCCCTCCGCTGTGCACCCCCTTCCCGGCGGGCAGCCCCTGCCATGCTCCTACCCGATTCACAGGCTCCCTTCTGGACCTGGGCGACGGCGGGCAGGCCGTGCTGCAGCGCCTTGCGGCTCACCGCCTTCAGCTGGCAGACGTTGTCGTAGGTCCGGCCGTCGCTGCCGCACACCTGGGCGCTGAGCTTGCACTGGCAGACCCCCTTGGCGAAGCGCTTGCCCATGGGGTAGCGGCAGTCGAGGCTGTCCCCGCAAGGAGGGTCCTCTTTGCGGCCGCAGGAGTCCCCCTCGCCCGCCGCGCAGATGAGGCAGCAGTTGCAGCGGTCGGGGACGTAGCCGCTGGGGCAGCTGGGGCTGGGGCACTTGGAGACATCGCAGCGGGTCGGGCACTTGGCTCGGGCCGCCAGGAGGTCGGCGGCGCCCGGGCTGCAGCTGAGAGAGAGCAGGAGCAAGGGGCTCAGCAGCGACAGCCGCATCCTCGGCGGGCTGCTGGCGCGGACAGCGGCCGAGAAGGGGTGCGAGCCCGCCCGGCCCGAGGCGGGGAAGGGGAAGTCGAGCTTTATGCACACACGGGCGGGGAAGCGTCTTCAGCACCCGAGCAGAGCTTCGGCGGGAGCAGCAGATGGAAGGAAAGGAGGCTGCAGGACAAAGCCGCAGAGTCAAGGCCAGCTCGGTCCGTCGGAAGCGCGGCAGCTCGGCTGCTCCTCAGGACCGGCTCACGGGGCTGAGGCGCCGAGCCATGGCCAAGCTGCCGCGCAAGGTGAACGTCGTGCCCGGGAAGCTGTGGAGCCGGCGCCGAGCAGAGCCGCCGAGTTTTATGTGCGACCTGCCCGCCGCCGCCTCCAGCCCCAGCCGCGGCAGCTCGGCGGCAGCACAACGCCGGACAGGCCCCACCCCGGCCGGGGCGGGAGGGCTCCCTGCGGGCGGGCCGGGGCGGGCCTGGCTGAGCGCAGCGCTCCGGCGGGACGGGCTGGCCTCGTTCCCTCGGGGAGGGCTCTGCTCCCGTCAGGTAGGGAGGCTGCTGGTAAATCGCCGCCCCGAGGGGTAGGGACCCGAGGTGAGGCTGGCTGCGGCCATCCGCTCGATGTAACCAGTTGTGACCCTAAGAGAATGCAAATATATCTAAGAGCATGCAAGTGAAGAGAGCATCTGCGATCCCTGTGAGTGCACAGGGGCTGAAAGCCAGCATGCTTGTCTTCAATGTTATCAACCTTAATAAAGGCATTTGTCCCCAGTGTCACCAAAGGGTAATCGAGGTTTGACTCCTGTTTTGATATAACCACAATGACACTTGGACATTCAATCCACATTGGGATGTGGAGATGCTGGAGTGTGTCCAGAGAAGGGCCATGAGGATGCTCAGAGGGCTGCAGCACCTCTGCTGTGAGGACAGACTGAAAGAGTTGGGGCTGTGCAGGCTGAAGAATAGGAGGCTCCCAGGTGATCTTCTTGTGGCCTCCCAGGATCAGAAGGGGGGGATCTCAGCCCAGGCTCTACTTGGCTTTCTGGGCTGCAAGTGCACACTGCTGCCTCATGTTGAGCTTCTCGTCCACCAACACCCCCAAGTTCCTCTCCTCAGGGCTCCTCTCCAGCCAGTCACAGCCCAGCCTGGATTTATGCTTGGATTGCCTCGACCCAGCTGCAGGACCTTGCACTTGGCCTTGTTGAACCTCATGAGGTTGGCTTGTGCCCACCTCACTTGGAGGCTTCAAACAAGATACAGGAAAAGAGAGTGAATATGGACAGATAAACACTGCAGCCTTGACTGGAGAGTTCACAGTCTAGGACAAGCGTAAAGAATCCTGGCAGCATCTTTCATAATTCATCAGTCAGCATCTCATTAATTTAGGATAATTAAAAAAAAATAATCTGAAGTTATTTTCTGCTGACTGTTGCTTCAAAGCCAAAATAAACCAGATTACTCCATTCCTCTCAGACAAGCTTATCTATAGTATTGCCACTGCTAGGACTGGGCATTGACTAAATTCTGAGGGGTATTGATCAGGCTTCTCTCTATTACAGGAGATAAAACAAGAACTGTGAGGGGTAGCTCAGTCTCTGCAATCAATTTGGTTGTTTGGTTTAAAATTCACTGCTAAAAAAATAAAAGAGTGATGCAGGAGAGCGAGGCTAGCAAAAAGAGTCACACCGAACATTGGGTGTTCCTCTTCTGAACACTGAGAGGTCCCATGGCTCGCTGCTTCTTGGTGAGCACCTTTCACTAGCATTTGAGTTCGCTCCAGATTCAAATGTGGCACTGGAAGCTATGTAAATGATAACTCATTCAGTGAAGCTTCTCCATCTCTTGGAAAAATGACCGTTTAATGGGCTCTGAATCACCTCTGTCTGCTGGAAATGCTGCTTCCTGCGTAGCTGGCAGGGAGGTGCCTCAAGACAAATCCAAGGCAATACAGGAAATGTTCCTGGTGACTCAATGGGTATCTGCCTTCTCCCGTGAGAGCCAAATTGTGATTTTATTCAAGTCCCAAAGGACAGTGAGGGATGTAGTCACTATGCTCTTAAGAGACTCTCAGGAACTAGATCCAAAATTCAGCTACTGCATTCTAAATCCTCCCCTTTGTCACAGTAAGGAAAAAAATCTTTGTTGGCTTTTTACGAATTGAATTATCATAGAATCATAGAACAGTTTAGGTTGGAAGAGACCTTAAAGATCATCCAGTTCCAACCCCCTGCCATGGGCCTGGACACCTCCCACTAGATCAGGTCACTCAAGGCCTCATCGAGCCTGGCCTTGAACACATCCAGGGAGGGAGCAGACACAACCTCCCTGGGCAATCCCTTCCAGTGCCTCGCCACCCTCACTGTGAAGAATTTCTTCCTAACAACCCATTCAAATCTCCCCTCCGCCAATTTGAACCCATTCCCCCTCGTCCTGTCATTACAAGACTTTGTGAACAGTCCCTCCCCAGCCCTCCTGTAGGCCCCCTTCAGATACTGGAAGACTACTATAAGTTCTCCTCAAAGCCTTCTCTTCTCCAGGCTGAAAAGCCCCAACTCCCTCAGCCTGTCCTCATAGCAGAGCTGCTGCAGCCCTCTGATCATCTTTGTGGCCCTCCTCTGGACTCTCTCCAGCAGTTCCATGTCCTTCCTGTGCTGGGGGCTCCAGAACTGCAGAACTGCACACAGAATTGTCCTGCTGTGTTTGTTCCCATCTCTTGGTAGACATGCAGGGAAGATTTCTGGTCTCTGGTGGTTCCTCCTTCTGTCTGGCTGTGTATGTGTCACTGGAGCCGTGGTGCTGTGTAGTGTACGTAGCCATGGCAGAGATCCAGGGTGGCAAATGATGCTACACAATTAATAGTGAAACGATGCCTTAGTGCTGCACTGGGAATCTGTATGCTGCTGGAGGAGGAAGTGCCATTTGGATGCTACCTAACTATAATGTATGACCCCATAACCATTCTGATGCAGGCTTTGGGGAAGAGGAGACTGAGGGCTGCCCTCATTTATCAATATGTGAAGGATGAGTGTCAGGAGGATGGAGCCAGGCCCTGCTCAGTGGTGTCCAGTGATAGGACAAGGGGCAATGGCTGCAAACTAGAGCAGAGGAGATTCCACAGGAACATATGGAAAAACTTTTTCACTGTGAATGTGACAGAACACTGAAACAGGCTGCCCAGAGAGGTTGTGGAGTATCCTTCACTGCAGACATTCAAAACCCACCTGGATGCATTCCTATGTGACCAACTCTAGGTGATCCTTCTCTGGAGGGAGGATTGGACCAGATGATCTTCCAAGGTCTCTTCCAACCCCTGACATTCTGTGAGCAATTACCTGACTATATTATTTTTCACTCTGTCTTATCCTAATCCAAACTGGGTAGCTGATTTTTGTTTTTTAATAGCTAAATTTAAATGACAAAATATCCCAATTCACACTGCTCTGAATCCTGTTGTGCTTGTTCATCTGTGCAGATTTACGTCTTAGGAGTGTCTCTGGAGTGAATTTCTACGTAAATCAAATTTCTTGTTATTGTTTCTTTAATATGGTGACAGTTCAGAAACATTCACCTTGGTTACAACAGAAAGTGGTTAAAGACCACTCTGACCTTGCCATTGAGGTCTCCAAATTTAGGAGCACATGTTTAATATTCATCCTCAGTTCCTCGTAGGAGGATTTTGAAAAGAGATCCAGAGCACACTTCAAACTGCAGTAACAAGCACTGCTTATTTATCAGATTGTCTGCATCTCATTTCCTAACCTAAACAGCCAAAGTCTGTTTGCACTCCTGACGTTGCAAGTCTCACAAGCTGATCCAAGAGCACATCTGTCAGTTTGGTTTCAGAACTGGACGCTGCAGAAGAAAGAAGAGGTAGAAGGGAGAAATAAGACTTTCAGAAACATATCAGTTCAAAGCGACAACTCCCTCAACTGTGCTCCTAAGCCAAACAAACTGTGCCTCAGAAACAAGATTTTGAGAGCAATTTCTTCTTTCCCCCATCCCCTAACAGCAAGTGAAAAGCAGAGGTCGTTTTTTCTTTCCTGTGTCCTGCTCAGACTGATGCCAACAGATAATTTTTGGAAGCATGAATGAGTTCGAAGCCGTATTCAAGAAGCACTCTCAAAGTACATTGCAAGCAAAAGAAGGTTTGCTGCCTTCTAGCAGCTACTCTGAACCCATTGCACTAGAGCAAGAGCAAAAAGGGGAAACAGCACACCTCAAAACAAACTGTGCCTCAGAAACAAGATTTTGAGAGCAATTTCTTCTTTCCCCCATCCCCTAACAGCAAATGAAAAGCAGAGGTCATTTTCTCTTTCCTGTGTCAAAAACGGGAAACAGCACACCCCAAAAGCAGCCAAGATTCTCCGCCTTGTTGAAATGCACAGAACCTCTGTGTGTTTTACAAAAAATCTAGACAACCCTCTCCACATTGCCACCTTCCTCACTGCTCACAAGCTCTGCCCAGGTTTGCATTTGCTGCTGCAGAAAAGACATGGATCAGCTACAGAGAATCCACAAGTTGTCAAATCGTGAGAGGTTTAGAAATATGCCTTAGATTTAAGCTTAAAAGATCTGCATTTGTTTAGTCTAAAACAAGAGAAGACAGAAAAGGGACAAGATAAGAGGATTCAAATATGTAAAAGGTTGCTGAAAGAAGAGGGTTACAAGCTGTTCTCCATGTTGGCTGGGAGGACTCGAGAGGAAAAAGACTCAAAATACTGCTAGGGAGCTTTGGAAGTGATGCTGTGAAAACTCTTTCTAAATATAAAGGGACTGAGCAAAGAGAGCAAAGTGCTGGAATTGAGTTTCGTGGAGAGGATGTGGAATATCTTTGATTTTTTTTAAAGAAATGTGCATAGCTGTTGCTCAGAAATTACTGCAGAAAGAACTGAGCTGAGCTGGGTAGGTACAATCTTGAACACTTTTGTTTCTGATTTTGTGACCATAACACAGACAAGCTGCCTGATTGAGGAGTACAGAAGGCCTAAAATGAACCTAGGAAGCTCACTCAGAAGTTCAAGAGAAAAAAAAAGACATGGATTAGAATCAGAGATGGAGAAGGCTTCAGTTAAGGCTGTTGCGGGTTAATAATTTCAGTAGTGTGATAAACCCACAAGGCAAAAGCCAAAGAGAAACACAGTGAAAGTGAAAAAGGTTGTGCAGCTGGAGCCTGAGGTCTGGGGATGATAAAGTGCTGAGATCAAAGAGGAGTCTAGAACACATGGGAGGGTAGAGGAAAGAGAAACATTTCCTCTAGGTGCATGTATTGTGTCCTGGAAAGGTTGGCAAGATTAGAGCATCTTGCCAAGAGGAGGCTGTAGGGTGAGTAATGGAATACCAAGGATGTTGTGCTTAACTCCATTTGGCAAAAGACCTCTGGTAGAAGAGTTCCATGTACGAATAGAATAGAATAGAATAGAATAGAATAGAATAGAATAGAATAGAATAGAATAGAATAGAATAGAATAGAATAGAATAGAATAGAATAGAATAGAAAGCCAGGTTGGAAGAGACCTCCAAAATCATCCAGTCCATCCTAACACCCAGCCCTAGCCAATGGCACTAAGTGCTCCATTCAGTCTTTGCTGAACACCTCCAGGGATGGGGACTCCACCACCTCCCTGGGCAGCCCATTCCAATGCCAATCTCTCTCTCTGTCAAGAACTTCCTCCTAACATCCAGCCTATACCTCCCCTGGCACAGCTTGAGACTGTGTCTCCTTGTTCTGTTGATGGTTGCCTGGGAGAAGAGCCCAACCCCACCTGGCTACAACCTCCCTTTAGGTAGTTATGGACAGCAATGAGGTGCCCCCTGAGCTTCCTCCTCTCCATGCTGCACACTCCCAGCTCACTCAGCCTCTCCTCACAGCACTGTGCTCCAGGCCCCTCACCAGCTTCATGGCCCTTCTCTGGACAGCCTGCTGTCTTTGTGCTCTCATTACTGATGTAACTAGGTACTCAGGAGATAATCTCAACAGTCACAACCCTTTCATGTCTTCCATCTCTTTCCTAATTTTTCTGTTGTTGGTACCATCCCCTCTTCTGTGGTTTTTTTTTTCCCTTGCTGGCAGAGTGACAAGGTTCAGAGGCCTGCAGATTTTATGACTCTTTTTATGGTGTCCTGGCATTGTGAAAGGGTGGTGTGGGTGTCACTGGATGGGTGTCACCCAATCTTTCTCTGGGAGGGTGCCAAGAGGGGTGAGAATGGGAAGGCTGAAAAAGAATCACAGAATAAAATGCAGAAATACAGAATTAATCCTAGAAACGGGAGTGAGAAGTTTAAATGCATGAAGAAGGCTTCACTCTACTTAATCCATGAAGAGACAAATTGTTCCTTTTCACTTGGAAACACTTAGGGGATTTACTCTTAAAATGGTGCCTGCCTGGGGTACATGATGCTTTTCTCATCAAATTTATCTAATTAAACAACCAGTCCAAGGAAGACTGCGGAAGAAAAGTGGATTTAGGATCCTCGCCAGCCTCAAGTTTTCAAACTCCTGAGCCTTTTTTTTTTCTAATGATGGATTATAAAAGTAATGTTCTCTATTTTGTTTCTTTTTTTAATGCTCTTTTTGTAAGCCTAGGGGGGGTGGTGTTGAGCTTCCCTCCATGGAATGAGGGTGAGAAAATAGTTTTATTATGGAGCAGAGGCTCTCCAGTTACTGCATGAAGTGTTTTAAGGAAAACATTACATTGTCAAAATTTCCCATAAAATTAAAAGAATGGAAAACTTTGGTTTGAGCTAGAGGTGTAGAAGTTGAAGGTAAGTGGAACTTCTTGTGAGGAAAGAAAAAGAAAACATTTTTAAAAATTGACAACATGAGCACAATGAGGATTATAACACTGCCTGAATATCATAGAATCGTAGAATCAGTCAGAGCTGGAAGTCAGAGGGCTGCAGCACCTCTGCTATGAGGACAGGCTGAAAGATTTGGGGCAGTCAGGGTTGGAAGGGACCACAAGGATCAGCCAGTTCCAAACCCCCTGCGATGCCCAGGGACACCCTACCCTAGAGCAGGCTGCCCACAGCCTCTGCCAGCCTGGCCAAAAACACCTCCAGGGATCTGGCCCCAAACACCTCCCTGGGAAACCCATTCCAGGCTCTCACCACTCTCATGCTCAACAACTTCCTCCTCACATCCAATCTGAATCTCCTCACCTCCAGCACTGCTTCATTCCCCCTAGTCCTGTCACACCCCGACAGCCTTAGAAGTCCCTCCCCAGCTTTTTTGTAGTCCCCTTCAGATCCTGGAAAGGCCACCTTGGAGCCTCCTCTTCTCCAGACTGCACAGCTCCAACTCTTTCAGTCTGTCCTCACAGCAGAGGTGCTGCAGCCCTCTGAGCATCCTCATGGCCCTTCTCTGGACACACTCCAGCATCTCCACATCCCTCTTGTAATAGGGGCTCCAGAAGGGTCAGTCCAAAGGGCCAGTGTCCTCTGACCTTATGCTAACTTATAACAGATCCTTGGAGAACAACAGAGCCAGTGTGAACTGCCACACATGCTAGAAGTAGCTGCTGCTTTGGAAGCAGCAGTTTCCCCCCAAACCTTCCACCACTACTGCAATTTAAACTGGAGTTCTCCACCTAAGTCTGTGACTCAGGCTCACTTTGGGGCAGAGGGCCAGACCACAGAGATGGTTGTGAGAACTTCTCACCCAGGCTATGGGCATTTTCAGCAGCTTAGCCCTGTGCCGGCACAAGTTAAGGAGACAGGTGCTGCTGTGAGACCAAGCTGTTTGCTGCAGGGTTTTATTTGCTTACCCTGGCACGTTCTGTGTGATGTCAGCACACGAAGAATGCTGCTGCAGATAAAGCAAATGGCAAATGATTTCACCAGCCTGTGCGTGTGACAGATGCGTGCAGTGTGAAGGAACGCTGCAGCTCAAGCTGTGGCGCTCCTCAGGACCCTGCTATTCCAGCTCATTAATCACATTTCTCTGGTTTGTCTCCACGGATTATTATCTGTGAAACCTCCCTAGCAGCCAGGGCAAGGCCTTCTGCTTGCCACCCCGCCACGAGAATGCCTGCTGGATTCCTCTGCGCCACTCTGGAAGCCACAGCGAAAGGCAGATGGATGTTGTGCCCCCTTGGGCGCCTGCTTCACACCCCTCTGCCATGCAGGGCCAAGTGCTGCCCTCTGTATGAGATCTCCCACGGTTTTTCGTCATGAAAAAAAGTTTTTCCATCAGTCATAGAATCATAGAATGGTTTAGGTTGGAAGAGACCTCAAAGATCATCCAGCTCCAACCCCCCTGTGCCATAAGCAGGGATACCTCCATCTCCCCAAGTTCTTTTTAGCAAACAGGTTAAAACTGTCATGGGGTTGGGCTTTTTTTGGCAGAGACTGGGTGAGAGAAAGGCAGATAAAAGATGTTTTAAGGTAGAGCCATTTGCATGAGGATATTGCTGAAGCATATTAAACTTAATCTCATCCAAGTGCCTGGGTGTCTGTAGATGGATATCTACAATAGCCTTGATAAAAGCAGTGAAGCTGATCCTGGGGGCATATCCAAGACTCAGGTTTCATAATACAATAACTGAAGTGTGATGCAGCTTGCTAGCTCAGAGGTTCTGTGGTGGGGCACTGCTTGGCATTCTCAGTTGGCCCAGCAAAGACTAAGCAGACATGTTCTTGTACAGTGAACACCAGGCACCATCTCATTCACTTGGTAGTCCTAAATCCATGTAAAGGCTTAGAAAGAAGAATATGCCTTTAAAAGGAGACCAATCTCTCTCTGCTGTTGAAACTGTATTTGCAATTTGGCTTCTCTGACAGAAGAGAGAGTAATGGAACGTGTAGGATTTATGAATTGTCCCCAGCAAACTTCTGTTTCATCTTTTAGCTGCATTTTTGGATTTGAAAATTGCATCTGCTCCTTGCCTCTTACTCAAAGAGACTTTTCAGAGGAGCTTAGATGCCACAGCTTTCTGAAAGCCTAACATAATGAAACAGCTGAAAGAGAAGCTTAAAAAGGAGGCAACTGAAAAAGAAATGTGTTCCCCACCATGACCATAACTCATAGCTCTACTTTGTGAGAACTCAAACAAGCTAATCCATCTGGTTTTGGTTTTCAGTCACAGATGAATTAATAGCCTCTCATTTAAGTTACTGCATGGAACCACTATGAACTTAAAGGAGCATTAGTCATTTTATTTGCATTCAAAGGGTTCTGGTTTTGTTGTTTTGGGGTTTTTTTTCTAATGTAAGGAATATCTCTTTGCTTCGGAAAGGAACATATCCTGCATAGCAAGGGTTACCAGAGAGGTAGGAAAATCTGTGTTAGCTGAAAAATTGATTACACAGACTCATTTGGGTTGGGCAAGGATCCTCCTGTGTCATCAATTCCATTCCACTGCACCAGGACCAAACTGATGATACCGATTGGTTTTGTGGGACAACGAAAGCATAACTTCAGCAAGAACAAACCTAGAATTATTTAAGTGTATGAAATGAAGGACCTCGAGCTGTCCTGGTCTATCTTCTACAGAAAACACCAGGAAGATTTGGAATGTTGTTTTTTTTTTGCCAACAGTCTCCTCAATATCCTACAGGGATAGCAGAAATTATACATTTACATTCTGAATATTTGTTTTGTCTCTTCTCACTCATTTCCAAGAGCATTACTAAAAGCTCTTTGGCAAGTGGTTGTGAGGGGATTGCTGGAGATGCAGCCAAGTCACAGGGCAAAGAGGGTAACGCAGGACCTTCGGTGTCTTTGCTCCATTAAGGCTTGCAGCAGTTAATGTTCATCGCTTAGGAAAGCAGTTTGAACTGTGGGAATATGCCTCCATTCCGCCATAGCCTGAGGAAGCAACTCCAGTCACAGAATCACAGAATTAACCAGGTTGGAAAAGACCTCTAGGACCATCGAGCCCAACCTAGCACCTAACCCTTCTCATTAACTAAACCATGGCACCAAGTGCCTCATCCAGCCTCCTCTTCAACACCTCCAGGGATGTGGACTCCACCACCTCCCCGAGCAGCCCATCCCAATGCCAATCACTCTTGCTGTGTAGAACTTCTTCCTAACATCCAGCCTATATCTGCCATGGTGCAGTTTGAGACTGTCCTCTTGCTCTGCCACTGGGTGCCTGGGTGAAGGGACCAACCCCACCTGGCTACAACCTTTCAGGTCATTGTGGAGAGCCATGAGGTCTGCCCTGAGCCTCCTCTTCTCCAGACTGAACACCCCCAGCTCCCTCAGCCTCACCTCACAGGGCTGTGCTCCAGGCTCCTCACCAGCCTTGCTGCCTTTCTCTGGACACAGTCAAGCACCTCAAGATTTTTCTTGAATTAAAGGGCCCATAACTAGACATAGGCACTGCAAGCTTCCTCCTCCAAGGGCTGTTTCAACTCTCTCTCGAGTCTGTCCTAGTTTTCCCATTGCTTCTCTGCAGCATTGGGTCAGACATCTTCACCCATGAGTTACAACTCTGATAGATAGGAGAATATTTATTCCATGCAATAACAGTTCCAGAAATGACCACGTTACAGTGGAGCATCGTGAAGAATTTTGCTGTCGTAGGAATTCTGGTCTTTCATTGTGGTTTTGACCTAGAAATTATCTGACATGCTATAGGCCAATAAATTGTTGCCATTTTCTGATGGTATCCATAGTTTACAATAAGCTCAAGCAGTTGGTTTTCAGTGTGCTCTTTTTTTTTTTGCCCCTGTTAGGCTCATCATGCCCTACTCCAGACTTCACAGGAAGGCAGAGACTATCTTAACAAAACAGTTGGCATTGCACTTACCACTGATGTGTTCTTCATTTTTAAAATGCCATTTGTTCAGAAGTCAATAAAGCAGCACTCAGGCTCAGGAGCAAGTTATCTGTTGTTGAATACAGTGAGAGTGGTGAGAGGCTGGAATGGGTTGCCCAGTGGGGGTGGTTAGAGCCACATCCCTGGAGGTGTTTGCAGCCAGGCTGGATGAGGCTGTGGCCAGCCTGATCTAGGGTAGGGTGCCCCTGGGCATGGCAGAGGGGTTGGAATTAGATGGTCCTTGTGGTCCCTTCCAACCCTGACTGATTCTAGGATTCTATTCTATGATTCTTTGGTTTCTGTTTTATGATGTGTTCCTGACTCATTCTGCTTTCACTGATGCCTCTGTGATGTTCTTACAAGTTTCAGTATGGTGTGAAGTTTTCTGTGGCCCACAGCTTCCAGTAATTGTTCTTTCTAATTTGTACTGGGCTGTGTCACCTTTGCTCTCAGACTGCAGCTATTTAGGGATGGGGATCATGATCTGCAGTCTGCACCTGAGCGCACACAGACATCTATGTCAAGGAATTTCTTTCCATCTCTTCTAAGGGCAATGTTTGGTTCTCTTTGCAAGCCTCAGGGATCTATTTTCTGTGTGGTTTCTGCTCTGTTGCAGACTGGGCAGTACTGGTGGAAATCCCAGAAGCTGTTTATGTGAGAGGCTGGGACTCGTTTACATAGACTGTTATTTTCACAACCAGCTTCAAAGTGCTCTCCTGCAGAAAATGAGGTTGGTTTTGCTTCCTTGTGGGCCAAGATTTTCCCATGGACAAATCCAATCAGCGCTGCTATCACTTCATGGCTCAGAATGGCTCCCAAGTCCACAGAAATTTTCCACTGGAGAGAAATCAAATTGTCCTCAGGAAGCTTTTTTTTTTGGATGTGTGAAACCCAAAGACAAAGCATTCTGGAAGCCACATCCCTTTCATACTCATGGTAACAGCCATTTTGCCTACAGGTGCACTTGGAATTCTTGGATCTTCAGGTGACATTTTCATAAATTTCCAGTGGAAAAATAGGACAGGGAAGAACCAAAGGAATTGATGCCTGCTCCTCTCACCTCCTCTAGTTACCTGGTCTATAGAAACACAAAAATAATTCTCCACTTTTCTAAAACTAAATACTTCAGCATCCCCATATTTTGCACGCAACTTTGTTGCCAAAAGGAAAGTATTTTTTTAATTTAAAAAAAATTAAAAATCCAAATCCTTTTGGATCCAGCACACTGCCTCCAGCAACAGCCTGGCTTGTTCTTCGTGGCAGAACCAGGGCCACATAAGGGCAACCTCGGTGGTTGCAAACCAGAGCCTCGGCGCTGTCTTTTCAGGTCACTACTCTCAGGCACAACTATGGATATGCATTAAAATTAAGGAAGCCCAGTAAAGAGGAATTAGAAGACAGTGGTTAGGACCAGAGGCTTCTGACAGGCATGTTCTGTAAGTAGCAGCAAACAGAAATACAAACTGCATGGAGCAATTAAAAAAAAACCTGATTGCTGCATCACGTCTAGCACCTGTGGAAGGGAGAAATCAGCCACTCAGGCTGTAAATTACATATTTTTTTTCGTTCACATAAGCAAGACTCAGTTCTTGCAGCCTGGCTCCTGAGCTTTGCCATTACCTCACTGAGGATTTGTGCTCACGGGCGTGTTTGTGTTTGCAGAGCAGTGGAAATTTTCTTTTTTTCTTTCTTTTTTTTTTTTTTTTTTTTTCCCAAACAAGCCTGAAAATAAAGCCTGCGTGGTTTTCAATTTTGAAAATATTTTCCTTGGCAGCAGAAGTGATAAACTCAGTGGCTAAAAATGGTGGACTTTCTAGGGTGTATTTCTTGGGTTATACCTGAAATAGGACAGCAAACTTAAGGACAATAAATCTCTCCACTGGCAAGACAAGTGCAGTGGTGTGAACTTTGCCAATTAAACACCAGAAAGCTGTCATCAGGCTACACTTCTGGAGGTGTGTAGTGATGCAGATCATTCACTGCAGGTATTAATTTGATACAGTGGAATGGGTGATGATATCTTCACAGGGGGACATAGTGGAGTGTTGCTGTAGGCAATGAAAGAAGCAGTATAGAATCATAGAATCAGTCAGGGTTGGAAGGGACCACAAGGACCATCTAGTTCCTGCCCCCCTGCCATGCCCAGGGACACTCTACCCTACATCAGGTTGTCCACAGCCTCAGCCAGCCTGGCTGCAAACACCTCCAGGGATGTGGCCCCAAACACCTCCCTGGGCAACCCATTCCAGGCTCTCACCACTCTCATGCTCAACAACTTCCTCCTCACATCCAATCTGAATCTCCCCACCTCCAGCTTTGCTCCATTCCCCCTAGTCCTGTCACTCCCTAACAGCCTAACAAGTCCCTCTCCTGCTTTTTTGTAGGCCCCCTTCAGATCCTGGAAGGCCACAAGAAGGTCACCTGGGAGCCTCCTCTTCTCCAGCCTGCACAGCCCCAACTCTTTCAGTCTGTCCTCATAGCAGAGATGCTGCAGCCCTCTGAGCATCCTCGTGGCCCTTCTCTGGACATGGTCCAGCTTGTCCACATCCCTCTTGTAACAGGGGCTCCAGAACTGGGCAGAGTACTCCAGGTGGGGTCTCAGCAGTAGAGTGACACAGTGGAGTGTTGCTGTAGGCAGTGAAAGAAGCAGCAAAGGGACATAGTGGAGTGTTGCTGTAGGCAATGAAAAAAAGCAGTTGTCCTGGAGCCTCCAGGGTGTTTGCCTCAGTTTTCATCAGCTTCAAACCACAGTACCCAAAGCTGGAATGCCAGTTGTAGGCCAATCAGCAAAGGCAGTTGGTGAGTAATGGAAGTTTACAACACTGAGGTCATTGTGCTTTTCTCACAACCGAGACCCAGCAGCATGGTAATTGCTTCTCTGGTTTGCTGCTGTCACTTCCTCTTGTCAAGGCAAAAACTGCTTCCAATCAGAACCTGCTTTTGGAACTGCAAAGCCCACGTATGGTTATCTGGAACCTGAGGCTAAGCACCAAGATATTCAGCAGTGGCGCCCTGCAAAGCCAGAGAGATTCCACCTTTTGTCACAGCAGTATTGACCTGTCAGGAACACACTGATAGAACTTCCTCCTTTTCCTAGCACCTTCTCCCCCAGACTAGCAGTGCTTGATCATTAGGAACACCAACTCCTTTCAGTTATTCCTTGTAAAGGACTGGTTTATTAAGACTGGAAGTGCTCTTTGGATTGAGATGTCAATAAGGCAGGGAGTGTCTTGTTAGTAGATGCTGATGGGACTCGAGCTCTGGTGATGTGGAAACTACTGTTCTGCCACAGGAGCAACATCCAGTCAAGAGATTCCAGCAGGCAAAATTCTAAGTGTCTGTGAACTTCAGATTGCTGCAAGCATGAGCTTGGAGGACTGGAGCCTTGGTGTCAGGTGCCTAACATCTGACCCATCCATTCCTCTGTCTTGCCCACACAAGAACACTTTTGAAGTACTTTTATTGAGGGTGATGGAATGAAAAGAGATTGAAGCCAACAGAAACACGTAACAAAAATTGCTGTAAAAGACTGTGTGGTGCCTGCCCCACTACTGAGCCTGATTCTTCCCAATAAATGTTGGACAGTTCTGGAGGCAGCTGCATTTCTCAGTTAAAATAGGGAGGGGGAAGTTTCACATTCAGCTCAAATAAAACTCTGCATATAAAACAATTCTGCTTATAAAAATGGTTTAGTAGTGGAAATTAATTGCTCAACAGGCCAGCAGCATGCAGTGGATGTCACTTGTCTGCTCTAAATGATGGATTTAAACTCCAAGACATTTGTATACAGCTGTTCATTAGCCTGCACTCCTCTCTCCACCTCGTTTTCCTAGTGGCCAGGCACACATACAAGAATCCTCAGTCTCGGTGAGTAACTGGTTTTTGCATCAGCCTGATGTCCTGTCATAAAAGCCTTTTTACCACCAGCACTGCCACTGTATGTCATGCTGTCCCTGCACAGCTAAAGAAGTTCTGTCTGCCCCTTTTGCTGTCATATCTGCTTCCATTCACAAGCACTAAGCTTGTCTGAGCACGAGAATAATACGATGCAAAACAAGCTCAATCTTCCACAGATTGTTTCATTGTTTGGCTCGGGTAGACCAAAGCCCATTCAGTGCCTGTAGGATGCAGGATTCCTTACTAAGCATCTATCCAGTGCTGTGGTACAACCACCATTCAAACCCTCCTCTGAACCCTTCATCCTGATTAAACCCTGTGTGTGCCCACGGCACTGGCACTGCTCACACACACATCAGCACTGACAGTGCCAGCCACACAGCTCTGCCCATACAGCACTGAAGGAAAGCAGGTTTCCTCTATCTCTCTTAGTGATGTAAGCATGGTTTGCCCCCAGACAACATGACCAAATGAAATAAGGCCTTCTCACTAAGTGGTTGGACAGCTTGATCTGGAAGAGTCTGAATCACCCTTCCTTTGGCTTGTGTCCCCTGGGCTCTGAGACATTTTCAGGTGGAGGTCTTTTGATCCCTCCATAGCTTAAGCTGCTCTGTTTTCACAGGATCCCAGGATTCCTTTGTCAAATTGAATCCTGGAAGCATTCAAAGGCAAGGGATCAGAAGGATCTCTATGGATCCAGTGCAACTCTCAGGCACAAACACCTACAACTGGGATATAAAATATATCAAAACATGTATTTATCTAAAGGTGATTTTAAAAGGCTGCAATGAAGGAGACTCTCCTTACGTAACAAATCCTGGTACTTCACGGCTCAGCTGTTATGAAAACACACAACAGAAAGCTTTTCCTTTCCCCTGCAGATGAGAAGAGCAATCTTCTTGCTAAAAGGCTCTGGTGAAGACTGTTGTATTTGCCCCCAGCTTGTTGTAGACTAAACAAGCATGATTCCTTCAACCCTTCCTCAGAGGTCACGTTTTCTTAACTTTTTATCAGTCTTACTGTTCCTCTTTGTACTCTGTCAACATCTTTATTGAGTTGTGTTGTGCCTAACACAGTTCTCCATCCAAGGTCTCACTGGACAGGGAATCCATTTCTCTCTGCTGTCAATGAAGCTTGTGATTTGAAACTCCCCATTTCTGCACTACAGCCAAAATGTTTATTCCTGTCTGACTTGCCACCCACGACAGTCCTTCAGCCTCTTCTGTCACCCAGTCAGCTGTCCCCCACTCTGCATTTGTTTTTCTTAAGTCAGGTCTTTAACACAAGTTTCCTTTCTCAAAGACATTTGAATTCTGAGCCTGCCCTCAGTGAGCTTTTAGCCTCTCTCAGTTTGCTATCAGGAGCAAGTTACAGACATGTAGATTCCCTCAAAACTGCCCCAGATTTTACCTCTGGAGGTTGCTGTTTGAAATCCTTTACATTTTATCATGAAGCAAATTACAGACTTGTAGATTTCCTCAAAACTCCCCCAAATTTTACCTCTGGAGGTTGCTGTTTGAAATCCTTTACATTTTATCATGAAGCAAATTACAGACATGTAGATTTCCTCAAAACTGCCCCAATGTTTACCTCTGGAGGTTGCTGTTTGAAATCCTTTGCATTTTATCATGAAGCAAATTACAGACATGTAGATTTCCTCAAAACTGCCCCAATTTTTACCTCTGGAGGTTGCTGTTTGAAATCCTTTCCATTTTTATAGTATTCTCAATAGCTGATCTCTAAGTGTGCAGCAAACCAGATGCTTCTTTACATTATGTGTGCTTGTACTAAAGGCTGCATGATGTGACTGTCTTAGATAATCAGACATTTATCACTTCATCTTCTGCCACTGTCCCATTAAAATTAAATAATAAAAAAAAAACTTCACTCTGCTCTTGTTAGACCTCACCTGGAGTACTGTGCACAGTTCTGGAGCCCCCCAGCACAAGAAGGACATGGAACTGTTGGAGCAAGTCCAGAGGAGGGCCACAAAGATGCTCAGAGGGCTGCAGCAGCTCTGCTATGAAGACAGGCTGTGAGAGTTGGAGCTGTGCAACCTGAAAAAGAGAAGACTTTGAGGAGACCTTGGAGTGGCCTTCCAATGTCTGAAGGGGGGCTACAGGAGGGCTGGGGAGGGACTATTGTCAGGTCTTGTAATGACAGGACAAGGAGGAATGGGTTCAAATTGGCAGAGTGGACATTTTAACAGGATGTTAGGAGGAAGTTTTTTGCAGTGAGGGTGGTGAGACACTGGCACAGGTTGCCCAGGGAGGTTGTGGATCACAGAATCACAGAATTTTTGATCCTATTCTGTGCTTCTGTGCTCCACAACCTCCCTGGAAGTGTTCAAGGCCAGGTTGGATGAGGCCTTGAGGAACCTGTTCTAGTGGGAGGTGTCCCTGCCTATGGCACAGCAGGGCTGGAACTGGATAAGCTTTGAGGTCCCTTCCAACCTAAACCATTCTACAATTCTATGAAAATCCTTATCCTGGCTCCCTGGCACATGAGCTCTACGAGAGTTTGCCATCATCTTGGTATTCCTTGGTATGCCATTGGTTAGGCCTTGTTCCTATTAAATCTCACCAGTGAGGTCCTTAGGGTTCCACAAGAGAGGTGGATACAACTGCAGGACTCCCAAAGTCTAAACACAAGGGCAGTTTAGGACTTGCAGTGGTGGTGTCAATTCCAACCCACAGAGACTCTGCTCTTTTCCAAGTGGACTCTTTGTGATAACAAAAAAAAAAGTCCATCCAGGAGCAGCCTGCATGCTCCTTGGGAAAGGGCATGTGAAATAAATCTGTACTCAGATTTTTTATTTCCATAAGTTCAATTATAAGTGCATAAACCTTTTGCTAGGGGATGATTTAAGCCTGTGCAATAACAAAATGGTTTATTTGCCTGGCGAGCTCTTCTAGAGCCTTTTATGAGTTTGTTTTCACTCGTGGAAGATGAAGCAAGAGAGTGAACATGATTTAAGTATGGACCACATGGAAAGTGATACTTGACTCCAGCCAGCAAAGATCCATCCTCCCCTTAATGGGTTGAGCATCTCAAAGGGAGAAAAAAAAAATGCCTTCAGGATATTTTCAGATGCTTTCTAAAGTTGGGTGAGCTTAATCCATTTTGTTTCCCACCTTTTATTCAGGAGCATTGCCTCAGGCTATGGATGATTTTAAATCTTGATATCCCACTGCTCCCCATAATATTAAACACAACAACTGTGACAGCAAAAAATTCAGATGCTGGCCCAAATTTTGTGCATGTTGGAGACATTTACAGGCAGATGACTGCACCTGTAGGCCTGGGGATCTCAGGGCTTGTCACTTTGGACCTTTATTTCTGGACCAGCCCCAGTGCCTCAATGTCCTTGTAGTGAGTGGCCTGAAAATGAACCCAGTACTCAAGGCTTGGCCTCACCAGTGCTGAGTGCAGGGGAACAATTGCTTCCCTGGTCTTGCTGCCCAAACCATTGCTGATCCAGGCCAGGATGCTGTCAGCCTTCTTGGCCACCTGGGCACACTGCTGGCTCCTGTTTAGCCAGCTGTCAACCAGCACCTCCAGCTCCTTTTTCAGTGGGCAGCTTTCCAGACACTCTTCCCTAAGCCTGGAGTGTTGCATGGGAGTGTTGTGACCCAAGTGCAAGACCCAGCCCTTGGCTTTGTTGAATCCCATGCAGCTGGCCTTGGCCCATGAGGCCAGCCAACAGCTAGATCCAGACAGATCTCAAGTACCTACCATCAGCCCCTTGTGTTAGACACACTTCAGGAAAGGCTCAGAAAGAGCCTGTGTTATTTTCAGACAAGCAGAGATGCTCTGTCACACTCATTCCGACTTCCAAAAAAATATTTTCCATGCAGTGGTGGAATTTCCTTCTGGTGGCTTGGCAAAGAAAGGGCACTTTGAACAGATTTTGTACATCTGCTACATCAGGAAAAACACCTGCTGGAAATTTTCAAGAGCTTTCCAGCACATAAACTCTCTAAAGGACATGGATTTGATGGGAGGGCAAGTCAGAGCAGTCCTCTTAGGAGGAGAGCCTGAGGGAGCTGGGGCTCTGCAGCTTGGAGAAGAGGAGAGTGAGAGGTGAATTCATCAATGTTCATAATATGCCAAGGTGAGTACCAGGAGAATGGAGCCAGGATCTCAGAAGCCTTCATGGACTGACCAACTCTGGTTTACCTTCTGAAGCTCAATGGGGGTGAATGTAGGGTCTTGCACCTAACCCAGGAGCGAAGCTCAGACTAGGATCCACGTGGCTGGAGAGCAGATCTGTGGAAAGGAACCATGAGAATGATCAGAGGACTGGAAGCCCTGCCATGTGAGGAAAGGCAGAGAGAAGAGGGCATCACATGTAGCATCAGAGGGCTGCAGCACCTCTGCTATGAGGACAGGCTATGAGAGTTGGGGCTCTGCAGCCTGGAGAAGAGAAGGCTTCCAGTAGACCTTATAGTAGCCTTCCAGTACCTGAAAGGGGTCAACAGGAAGGCTGGGGAGGGATTATTGACAAGGTCTTGTAATGACAGGATGAGGAGGAATGGGTTTAAACTGGCAGAGGGGAGATTTAAACTGCATGTTAGGAGAAAGTTCTTTGCAGTGAGGGTGGTGAGACACTGGAGTGTGTTGCCCAGGGAGGTTGTGGAGCACAGAATCGCCCAATGTGATCACATTGGGTGATTCTGTGCTCCACNCTTGTTGGTTTGCTTTTTTAAAAAAAAAAAAAAAAGATGTGTCAGCTGTTGTTTGGTAAGGAAGGATGCTAAAGGAGCTGCTTCAGGCTTTTGAGCTTCTCTCCCTACCTGCTGGCCTGGAGGGCACGGCTGGGCAGCTAGAGAGCGCCACCGTGTGGCCACAGGCGCTCTCCGCTGGCAAACTCCACGGCTTGGTCCTGCAACAGAGGAAAGCTCAAGGTTGGATGCATTGGAACCTGAAAAAAACAGACAAACAACATGAAGCAGGCTTAACTTCTGAGGAGGACAAAGCTGGGGACATAAGAAAGCGGCGGAGCTCTGCCTCTAGTTTAAAAAAGAGAGTAAGGGATACCAAATAACCAGGAATTCATCTGCCACTTTCTACTGTATTTCATGCAGAGATGCTTAATGCTCTTTTCCTTATGTTTGGCAGAATAAGCAAATAAAACATAGGCAGCCAAAACCCCCCTACCTGATTTCTGAGACTGTCCACGTCCATACTGACACTTCCATACCTTCATGCTTTGTCATGTCTCTTAAAAATAAGAACTTCACACAGAAGCTGTTAGGTTACAGGGGAAAGGCATCATTTCAAAGTTTAGCTGAATATTTAGTTGCAAGATTATCAGATTAAGACATCAAAATCCCTTTACAAAACATAGAACATGACCTGTCACCTCCACCAGAGCTTCAGGATGAAACTACTTTGAGGCACAAAGATTTAGAGCCATCAAAGGTCACAGCCTAGAATGTTTGCAGCTCGAGTGAAGTGGTTTGGTTTCCTGAATATAACATTGTTGTATGTAAGGAAATGCTGCAAGAGGTCATTTGCAGACAGTAGTGACAGCTCTGAAAAGGGTCAGTGAATAAAACCCCATGACAATTCAGCTTTGAAAACAGTGACCAGTGAAATCCACAAACCAAAAACTTGAATAGCAGCAGGGATTTCAGTTCTGGAAAGTATTTATAACAACAGGCACATGAGTGGGTGCAGGAATTGAAATACAAACCTTATCTAGTGCCTGGAAGCATTGCTGGAGCTGCATTTGATAGGAAGTGAGGAGTGATGTCTGGAGAACTGGATCAAACCAATTCTCAAAGACCCCACCTGAGCAGCTTGTAGAAATGTAGTTGATGTCATAAACCAGGACCTAGCTCAGGCATGCAAAGAAAGGCACAATCCTAGGGAGGGTTTTTGCTCTGCAATACTTTATTAAGTGTGTTTTGTATCTCTGCATTGATCATTTTCCAGTATCCAGCCAGGCAGGAAAGTTTAGTTAAAAAAAAAAACAAAAACTGCTGGGTTTGAGGTTTAACTCACAGGCTGCTCCTTAAACAAGTTCAACACTATATATAACCTGGAGACAGTGGAAAATTCACTGCTGTGTAAACTGGTACTTTAATCTGGGATGCTGGCTCCAGCTTGCAGCACAGGGGGAAGACAAGGAATGCATTCTGCACCCTCCTAGCCAGCCCAGTGTTTCTCTGGATGCTTCTGCAGCTGCTGGGCTGCGTTTTCCACAGGTGCTCACAAACTCTTACAACACAGATCAGGAGCTAGGTTTATTCTCCTCACGTTCAGCTCCGTTGCAAAGGTTCTTGCCTTCTGATAGAAGAAGAGAGACAGCTCCCGATCCACGAGGAAGTTATGGTAGATTATGGCAAGTCTGGTGGAAATCTTCAGCTGAGCTTTCTTATTGCCCAGGTCCATGGCAGCAGCCAGTGCCAGATGATAATAGCCTGCTGCATCAAAGGGGTCCTGAAAGAAGAGACACAAGGGAAGCGTCTTCTGTCATACCACACAGAGAACATCCAAGCTCAGCATGTTAGGAATCAAACAAGAGTAATACAGATGCTGGACTTGAGTAGGTTTTCCTTCTTCAGACTGAACAGCTGGGGCTGTTTGAAGAAGAGGAGGCTGAGGGGAGACCTCATGCCTATCTACAGCTATCTGAAAGCACGTTAGTGAAAAGGCTGCTGCTGGTCTATTCTCACAGGCTGAGAAGAGGGAATGGCAAAGGGTTGATTGAACAAGAAGGAATGGCCTCAAGCTGTGACTGGGTAAGGTTTAGACTGGGCATTAGGAAACATTTTTTTCCCCCAGCAAGAGTGGTCAGGCACTGGAACAGGCTGCCCATTGAGGTGCTGGAGTCACCAATCCTGGATGTGTTTAAAAGTCATTTGGATGTGGTGCTTGAGGAGATGGTTTAAGGGTGAACCCTGTACAGTAGGGATATCATAGAATGGTTTAGGTTCGAAGAGACCTCAAAGATCATCCAGTTCCAACCCCCTGCCATAGGCAGGGACACCTCCCACTAGATCAGGATGCTCAACCCCCTATCGGTTGGACTTGGTGATCCTGAGGGGCTTTTCCAACCAGAATATCTGTGTGATTCTGTGATCATTTCCACTTGAAATGAACCAGCCCAGAACATGGTAAAGCTGCTGCCATGGGACATTAGTGACGTAGTAATTTCTGCTGCAGTGTTTGGCATTTCTTACCTTGAGGTCATAGAATATAATGTCTCCTAGGACGGAGTACACCTTGACATAGTACAACGTCTCCTCCTCAAACTCCAGAGGAGAGGAGCAGAGGGACAAAGCCTTCAAATAGAAGTGCTCAGCTAGCTCCGAGTGCCCCAGGTGGTGATGGATGGCAGCCAGGCGGTGGTAAGCGATGCGCTCATTTAGCTGATTTCCTGATGAGATAGTGTGAGAGGCAGGATAAAAACCAAGCAGGCAAATTGTCTCACACAGCAGAAGACCTCTCTGCTGTTTATTTCATTGCTAGATGGCATTCACTGAGCTTCTGTTGAATAGAATTTTGCTCAAGAGACCCCTGGCCAAAACCTGTCCTTTCAGAGGAAAAAAAATCTCACTGAATTCCTGAATTGGATGTTGCCTGGGATTTGCTTAAGAAGTAGCTACCTTCATCTCTCCTGGACACAAACACACACACAGAGTGCATACTTACAAAGAACACAAAGAGGTTATTATGGAAGCCATGGAAGAAAACAAGCTAATGGGGTCACAGACTCCCTTGTGCCCCCCAGCACATACCTCACATCACAAACTGACAAACAGGTGATTTTCAGGCTGATCAAAATTACCTCTCTCTGCCTGTAGGCAGGGATGAGAAGGGTTTCAATCAGGTGAATAGCTCCCAAAGTTGAATAGTCATTTCTGAAACTAGTCCTATGGGTTTTGATTAATTCAACCCAGGCTGGGTCATCAGCAAGTCTCAAAGTATACAACATGCAAAAACCTCTTGGGACAATATAGGTCATCAGTGTTGCATTTTAGCTGTTAGAAGCACAATCAGTTTGGGAGGTTTCATTTCTGTGTTCTGCCAAAGGTTTCCATGTGGATGTGGAGGTAGAGGAGGCAGCAATAATGTTGCCCATTCTTAATTACAGGCAAAAATAGCAATGACAGCATTAGTGTGGAACCCTGGCAAGAAATCTGACTGAATTCAAAGGAAGCAAAACCTTTTAGCCAGCCACAGTTCATAGACATTAGTCATATCCAGCTGTAACTGAAATTGGTCTTACCTAGATTTACACTGAGCATGAGAGATGCTCTTGCATATTCCAGACTTTCCTCATAGGCCTTCAGACTCACCAGCAGCTCCACCAGTTTATTGTACAACCTGAGTTCAGTGGGTTTGTTGCCAGTCTGGACAGCAAGTGGGAGAGCCCTGTCCTGAAACAGATAACATTAGGTAGGGCTGAACTCCAAAATGACACAAATGGAAGCCTCTCAGTGCACATCAGGCAATTTCTAGTTTCACAGAATCACAAGCCAACCTCATGAGGTTCAACAAGACCAAGGTCAAGGTCCTGCAGCTGGGTCGAGGCAATCCCAAGCACAAATCCGTGCTGGGCAATGAATGACTGGCTGGAGAGCAACCCTGAGGAGAGGGACTTGGGGGTGCTGGTGGATGAGAAGCCCAACATGAGGCAGCAGTGTGCACTTACAGCACAGAAAGCCAAGCAGAACCTGGGCTGCATCAGGAGCAGTGTGGTCAGCAGGGCAAGAGAGGTGATTCTCTCCCTCTGCTCTGGTGACACCCTACCTGGAGTACTGCATCCAATTCTGGAGCCTGTGGGACAAGAGGGATATGGACATGCTGGAGCGTGTCCAGAGAAGGGCCACGAGGATGCTCAGAGGGCTGCAGCACCTCTGCTGTGAGGACAGACTGAAAGAGTTGAGGCTGTTCAGATGACATTATTGTGGCCTTCCAGGATCTGAAGGGGGCCTACAGAAAAGCTGGGGAGGGACTCTTTAGGCTATCAGATAGTGACAGGACTAAGGAGAATGGAGCAAAGCTGGAGGTGTGGAGATTCAGATTGGAGGTGAGGAGGAAGTTGTTGAGCATGAGAGTGGTGAGAACCTGGAATGGGTTGCCCCTGCAGGGAGGTGTTTGGGGCCAGATCCCTGGAGGTGTTTGCAGCCAGGCTGGCAGAGGCTGTGGGCAGCCTGCTCTAGGGTAGGGTGTCCCTGGGCATGGCAGGGGGGTTGGAACTAGATGATCCTTGTGGTCCCTTCCAACACTGACTGATTCTGTGTTTTGCTCTCTCTCTCACACACAGAAGAGGAGTTGCAAGTCGTGACCTCTGTTAACACCATGACAAAGCATTCAGCTGCAGTGGGCTATAAAGTGTTTGCTGACAGGACCAGCTTTTGGTGCAGCATGTGTGGAGCTCTTGCTGGTAATGGGAGGATGCATAACTACTGATACAGTAAAAAAGCTGCACAAACCCTGTAGAAAGTCACTGCTTTCTCCTTCTCCCAAGTACCATTGAAAAATATGTCTCCAGCAGCTTCAGACAATTCCATCCCTAAATTGGGATCTCCTGTGTGAAGAGCAGCATCCTGAGCAACCTAAGAAGAAAACAAGGGATGGGGAAAGAACAAAAATAAAATGTAACAATCATAAATATTAGCAATTGAAACCCAAACTCAGTAAGGCCTCTCTCCTCACCGTGAGGTAGGAAAGGCTCTATAGCAGCAGACCTTCTTTGGTACCCTGGTTTTGAGCAGCCAGTGGCAGCTGCTGAACAAGGAACCTAAGAAAGCTGGACACACAGTATTGTGGCTACCCTTTCTCTGCCAGTAGTATCCTGTTCCCTTTGTCAGAATGTGGCACTCTAAGCAGCAGTGTATTTGGGTAGCTGCCACATTACACTGGAATTACAAACTGACCACAGAAATAAATTCTAGTTGCAAGTTAGATATTGCTAACAGTGCCTGAAGTGAATCCTGTAAATAAATGCAGCTCTACTGTCCTGTTCCTGTGCTTAAATCTGTGCTATCTTAGCCATGGAAAGCAGCACACATCCTTCCCAAAGCAGGAATACTCAGTGACAGAGTAAGTAGGTATGAGAAAAGAGACTCCCACATGGAGCAAGATTAAGAATCTTGTTTTGGCTCTGTGATCTGTAGTTTTCAAACTGCATCAGCTGATCCAAGCCCAGCTCTGCTCTCAAGCATAGAGACAGCAACGCTTTCCCTCCTATTCTGGCTCCAGGCACCTAAGCACTCCATTGTATCACACTGAATAGAATAGGATAGAATAGAATGGAATGGAATGGAATAAGTCAGGTTGGGAGAGACCTCCAAGCTCATCCAGTCCAACCTATCACCCAGCCCTATCCAATGGCACTGAGTGCTCCATCCAGATTTTTCTTGAACACCTTCAGGGACAGTGACTTCACCATCTGTGGCAGTTGTGTTTTACATGGAAGTTAAGGTGTGAGGACTTGCACAAGTTAGTGGCACACTGATCAACATTTTGGTGGGCAGATTCCTGCTTTGAGGCTTTCCTCATGGATGGGTGTTGACTCTGCTCTAAATGCCAGCTTCCACACATGCACAGTGTGGAACATACATGCACGACCCTGTTCTACTCCTCACAAGGGTGACAAAGCACTGGAGCAGGCTGCCCAGAGAGGTTGTGGAGTCTCTTTCTCTGGAGACACCCAAAACCCACCTGCATGTGTTCCTGTGTGACCTGCCCTGGGTGATCCTGTTCTGGCAGGGGCATTGGACTTGAACTTTCAGGGTCAATTCCAATCCCTCAGATTCTGTGACTCACAGGAAGTGCTGAGGCTTTCAGCTGTCAAGCAGCACATAAGTGTGCTGGCATTTGTTCAGAACAGCAGTTAACAAGACCTCTGGGATCATTAAATTGAAGTACTCTCACCATGCCACCCGCACCACGTTGAGGCCTTGAGCAACCTGTTCTAGTGGGAGGTGTCCCTGCCTATGGCACAGGGGGGTAGGAACTGGATGAGCTTTGAGGTTCCTTCCAACCTACACCATTGTGTGATTCTATGACACGTGCATTCCTGCACCTGTTGGCAGCATACCTGAATGTAGAGATCCACCAGCTCATTCTGCCTCAGAATGTAGTATATCTTCCCTGCCCGCAGCCAGGCATATGCCTCTCTCTCTTTTTTCTGCAGATCTATAAATATTCCAAGGCTTCTTTTGGTATATTCCAGAGCTGACCTGTAAGCCCTGAAACAAGGAAAACTGCTCATGATCAGGGAGTCATTCAGAATTCAGTCACCACTTGAAGCTGTAGCTAAAGTTGCAGTCAGAACAAAAGCAAAATCATTTAGCAGATCTCACCTTTCTGTTCCTAGAGACAGGTACAGCTGACTAATGGTTTCCAGTATCTGTCCCTCCAGAACTTTGTTGGACAACTTTCTAGCCAAGGAGAGTTGATACTCGTTGTAGATCACGCACTGAGCCTCATTGGGAGCAACTGTACTGTAGAACTGGCACAGCAGTTTAATTGCTTGGAGTTGGCCTAGGAGAATAGATTGGAAATAATAACACCAGCCTGTTTCCAAAATACAACTTAAATGAGCTTTAAAATAATTCAGTTCTTCCTCATTCACAAGTAACAATGTAAAAGTCTTAACAAGAAGATTGCACTGCCAGCTTCCTCACCCCCAGGGTTAACAAAGGCTAGAGATTACTTCAGGCTTGTCTTCAAAATTAACTAATAAGCCATTCACCTTCACTGTAGGAGCTGCCTTCAGCATAGGAGCTGATTAAAGATTCAATAAAGCAAATGGGGGTCTTGTAAACACAACTATTCATTGCAGAAGCAGCCCAGAGTACTGACTGCTTTCATATCTTTCAGCTGGAGCCTGATCTGTTTGTAGCACTAATAAACATTGTCAGTGGTACTGAAGAGAATCACAGAATTAACAGGTTGCAAAAGACCTTAGAGAGTCATAGAATCAGTCAGGGTTGGAAGGGACCACAAGGATCAGCCAGTTCCAACCCCCCTGCCATGCCCAGGGACACCCTACCCTAGAGCAGGCTGCACACAGCCTCTGCCAGCCTGGCTGCAAACACCTCCAGGGATCTGACCCCAAACACCTCCCTGCAGGGGCAACCCATTCCAGGCTCTCACCACTCTCGTGCTCAACAACTTCCTCCTCACATCCAATCTGAATCTCCTCACCTCCAGCACTGCTTCATTCTCCCTGTTCCTGTCACTACCCGACAGCCCAAAAAGTCCCTCCCCAGCTTTTCTGCAGGCCCCCTTCAGATCCTGGAAGGCCACAAGAAGGTCACCTGGAAGCCTCCTCCTCTCCAAACCCAACAGCCCCAACTGTTTCAGTCTGCCCTTTGAGATTATCAAGTCCAACCTATGACCTAAGACCATCTAATCAGCTAAACCTTGGCACTAAGTGGAATCCCATGGCATTAAGTGGAAATCCCTACCTATTTTATCAATTCTTGCAGTTTTTTCTTGCCATTTCATTTGCTTTTGGCAAACCTAAGTACCACCAGAAGAGCAAACCAACATCTATTTCTCCACTGTTAGGGGACAGAGCTAAGGGCACTGGTAACGGGAACGCTGGTAGTCGGAGTTATTTTATGTCACGTCAGTGGACATAAAAAGCTGTTTAAGGAACTATTCCATATTTCAACAAGCATTCCCACATGGCACATTTCACAGCTTTGAGAGGGAAAAAAAAAAACCAAACCGACTTACTTTCCAGGTGACTTGTCTCCATTGCAACCAGAAAAGCCCATTCATAGTAAAACCTTCCTTTCTCTCTTTGCATTCCACCAACGTAGTAACAGCCCAGCTGAAGAAGGACTTGGATAAAGTCTTGGCCACAAGCCATGCTTGGAAGCTTGGAGAAGAGCTTCACTGCCCTGACAAAGTAGTGCTCTGCCAGCTTGCTGGCTGCTGCATGCAGGCAGAGTGCCCCAAAGTTAGCCAGGGCTATGGCTTGGTTGTGGGTCATGCCAGTCTCTTCTGAGAGGTGCAGTGCTCTGTAGTAGCTCTCAGCAGCTGCTCTGGTGTTGTTTGTTCTTCTCTGAGCAATAGCAAGCATGTTATGAGCAATGCCTAGCTGCTGGGGACTGCTCCAGGAAGAGTCTACAACAGCATTTAAAATGGCCAAAGCCACCTCACATTGCCCGTGGAGGATGTATAACCAAGCAAGTGAAACCAAGCAGTTAACAGTTTCCTCTGGCTTAGCAGAAACTGAGTCCAGTGCTTTCAGCATGTAAGCAATGGCCTTCCCATACTGCTTGTGGTGGCTGTACAGTTCTGCTAGCCTAAGGCAGAGAGTGCTGCACAGGCCCTGCTGCTCAGCAGGGAACACAGAGGAAAGTGCTTGCACAAGGTAAGGTGCAGTTTGGGATGGGAGTATCTGCCCCAGCCTCCTCAGGCCGTCAATCTTGGGAGCGTTTTTGACCACTAAATCAACCTTCTGCAAGGCATCCATTAAAGTGTTTGGGCTCTGGCAAGAGGTGAGCTTTATGCAACTTAACACAATGTGTGGCAAGCACTTTTCATTGTAGGACTCTGCCAGTTTGAAGTAGCAGTGGCTTGCTAAGCTGGTTTGCAAACCCAAGTCATTGAGCAACAGCTGAAACCTTTCCAAGAAGGGCAGCGCCTCCGCATGCTGCTTGTGTGCACCGTAGTGTTTTGCCAGGAGAAAGCATGCCCTTGCCTCTGCCTGTTTGCTCTGGCTCAGAATTGTCCTCTTCAGAGCATACTTCAGGATATCTGACTCCAGGTCAGCGCTGCCAATGTAGTTGGGGATTCCCATGAGAAGAGATGCTGCCTTCTCAAAGACCTGAGTGCATTTTTCTTTGTTCTTCTGCGTCAAGTAGATGGCTGTGAGGTTTGTGTAGAGAGCAATGAACAGGTACAAATCACTGAAGCCTCCAGCCAGTGCTCCCAGCGCCTCCTCAAAATACACCCTGGCTTGGGACAGCTTCAGCTTTCTAACGCTCAGCCTGCCTAAGAGAAAGCACAGCCTTGCTAGTGCCCAGGACATGCCTGTCTTCTTTGCTGCTTCCCTTGCTAAGCTGAAGAAGCTGACCAGTTCCTCCTCTTCTGCAAACCCATGGAACATGCTGCTGAGAAATGGGCAAGAGAAATCATACAGGGGTTTGAAGTTCCTGTCATACTCTTTCCTATTTAAGAAAAGTATTAATGACACAAAGCTGTCAGCTGCTTGGGCATCATCTTGACGTACGTGGAAGCAAGGTCCCTCAGGTGGAGGGAAGATTTCTGTGTTTGGAGAGCCAGCAGAATCCTTTCCTTCAGCAGCTGGCTCTCCTGCCTGGGTGGCCTCCAGATTCTTCAAGTTCTTCAGCAGTTTCTCTATCTTGCCATTCTTGCTAGTGGATCCTGTGCTAGAATGTGAAGATGGAGCACCTGAAATCCAAACAATAAATTACAGATCACAAATCCATGTGTGCATGCATGCAAAGATCTTTGACAGGCCAGGGAAAACGTTTACCAGGAGAAGATGCTGCTAGGAAAACATCGTGTAAACATCCTACAAACATCCTGCACTTCCCTGACCATTTGTCTAGGAGATGTGCCAAAGGTGGGAAGCAACGAAAGATGAGGAAGAAACAAGTCTGGGACACTGAGGGAATGGGAATAAATGGGGCTTGTAAGCAAGTTTCTGCTCCATGCACTTGGCTAGCAAGGACCTGTGCCTGATCCAGCACTAATCAACAGAAGTCCAGCCTTAATTAACAGTGATTTGCGCCTGAGTGCACCTTCAAAAAGCACACATTGAGTGCACATTATGTGTTCTCTCTGGGTGTGTGAGTGAGAGCTCTGAGAAGGAGTTACAATCCCAACTAGTAGGTAAGAAGAGGAAGACCAGAATCTGGGAAGACCCAAGGTGTGAACTGGAGACTGGTGAGAGAGCCCAAGATCAGGGAACAGATGGGCTTAAGGTATAAGGACGCCATGAATTTGAGCAGGCATCCTGTTTAAATCTCCCCTCTGCCAGTTTAAACCCATTACTCCTCATCCTGTCATTACAAGACCTTGTCCATAGTTCCTCCCCAGCCCTCCTGTAGCCCCCTTCAGATACTGGAAGGCTACTATCAGGTCTCCTGGACCTTATAGTCTCCTGGTCTCCAGGCTGAAAAGTCCCAACTCTCTCAGCCTGCCCTCATAGCAGAGCTGCTGCAGTCCTCTGATCATCTTTGTGGCCTCTTCTGGACTCTCTCCAACAGTTCCATGTCCTTCTTGTGTTGGGGGCTCCAGAACTGCACACAATACTCCAGGTGGGGTCTGAGGAGAGCCCAGTAAAGGGACAGAATCCCCTCCCTTGCCAATACCAACTCTGATCCTCTGCTGGCACAGAAACTCTCTCAAAGTCACCAAACTTTGGCGATTGCTGCAGCCACTGACCTCAGTTCTGCTCACATTGGCTTTGTTTAATACCTTGCAAGTATCAAACCAGGCAGACATGGCACCAGCTCTTTCATCCCCCCACTGTTACTCAGCCAGCATAGTAGGGCAGAGACTAGGGATGTAGTTTGCAGTCATAGTGTAAAGCTTACAGCTGCCTATCAACAGGAGCTTGATGAAGTTGCAGATTTAGAGCTCAGATTGCTTAGGGTTTCATTTCTGAAACTGTTAATCAGAATCACAGATACAAAAAATTGGTATTTAGAAAAGCATAGGACAATACAAGTAATGGCAGTGGCAGCCAGCAACCAAATGCCAACAGGAAATAACTCTGCCCCCTCATCAAAATAGCTTCTTTGGGAAATAAATTTGTAGGATGAAATCTTCCAGCAGATGGAAAAATCTTTAGAAGTTCAAAGTCAGCACTTGCCAGGTGCCCCATAGAATATTTTGCCCTGTTAATGCCAGTGGTCAGGAGGTGGGGGAGGGAGGTGTCACAGCAGTAAACATAAGTCATATAGTTTGCAACTGAACAGCAAGGTCCAAGGCAGACATCTGTGTGAAAACCCAGAGCCCTACAGCAAGAACTAGAAAAGCAAACAGGGAGGAAAGTTAAAATGGGAAGAGACAGAAGGAGGAAGCTGACAAAGGGATCAGAAATCTCAGAAGCCATGTTAACAGCTCTAGGCAAAAAGTGGTTTACCACATTCATGGGATTTCTGCAATTCTGGTTCTTCTAGTTGGTCTGTAAGGAAGAAAGAATAAAAGCTGTGTTAGTTATAGTATCTTGGTGCCTTCTTTTGTTTTAAATAACTTGAGGACAGGCTTAGAATATTCTTTACTAAGCTTCTAGGACACATCCAAATAATTCTGAACTGAAAATTAGCCTCACTTTAGGCTGACAGATACCAGAGGTGGACCCTCCTGCTGATAAAGTCACTGCTCTCTACACGGTCAGCATCATGCACCTACCACTGTGTGGTGAGGTTGGGAGAGATCTGCATATCCCAGGTAGAAATAAAGCCCAGGTAGAAATAAAGGTGATGAATATGGTACTGTTAGCTGGGGGAGATGTGAGAAGTTGGCACTTGTAAAGATTAGAGAGGAGCTGAGAAACGGTGTGAAATGTGCAGCTATAAATAGCAGTATGCCCACTAAGTCTGTGGAATTCTTTTAGTGCCTGATGGAGGTCTGAGCTTCTGACCCCAGGCTTTTCAACTGAGCAAGGAAGGAGAGATGTGGAATCGTTCTGCACCTTGACATGAGCTGTGTTTTGCAGCTCAGGTCTCACAAGCCTCAGTCATTGTTCACACACAGACTGATGTGCAGAGTGAGATCAACGTGCCTGACTCACAGCTGCACCACCAGCTCCTTTCAAACTGGAGCCTACAGGCCTGTTTTAGGGCACCACTGATGGAGACAGAACTTTGGTAGCTGCTTGCCAAGCATATGCATCACCACAGGAGATCCTGTGGTGGGATGAGCCACTGTTCTGCAATGCAGTTGCAGCACACCTCCTTACGCTAAATCTTTAAAGGGGAAACCTCAGTTACCCCAATTAGTTTATGTAAAGCACCTCAAGAAATAAGAGCTGGGTCAGAGACAAGGCAGCTAAAAGTATGTCTTTTTTTTTTTCTTCTTCTTCTTTGTATGCTAATTTTCTATACCTTTGAAATTTGAAGTCAAGCACACAAAGATAGAATCATGGCCATGGGGACAAGCTGGAGCAGAGGAGATGCCATGGGAACAGAATCACAGAATGGTTTAGGTTGGAAGAGACCTCAAAGCTCAGCCAGTTCCAACCCCCTGCATAGGCAGGGACACCTCCTGCTAGAACAGGACGCTCAAGGCCTCATCCAACCTGGCCTTGAACACCTCCAGGGAGGAAGCAGCCACAACCTCCCCGGCCAACCTGTGCCAGTGTCTCACCACCCTCACTGCAAACAAATTCCTCCTAACATCCAATTTTAATCTCCCCTCTGCCAGTTTAAATCCATTCCTCCTTGTACTGTCATAACAAGGCTTTGTCAATAGTCCCTCCCCAGCCTTCCTGTAGCCCCCTTCAGATACAATAAGGTCTCCTCAAAGCCTTCTCTTCTCCAGGCTGAAAAGCCCCAACTCTCTCAGCCTTCCCTCATAGCAGAGCTGCTATAGCCCTCTGATCATCTTTGTGGTCTCCTCTGGACTCACTCCAACAGTTCCATGTCCTTCTTGTGTTGGAGGCTCCAGAACTGCACACAGTACTCACATTTGCATTAGCTGTCTGTTATTATTGCACCTTTCCAGCCAGCAGCATCTGGCTGGACACACTGACTTTTGTAGTGCAGCACTCTACCATTTCAGAGTTTGCTCAGAGTTTTTTTTAAAAAAAAAAAAAGCTCTGCCAGGCAGGGAAGCAGCAAAGATAATCTAAAGGGTTTTAAAATGCCATAGACATGATCAAACTGGATATTTCAAAGTAGGTGTAAAGGCTGAAATCTTGTTGAAACAGAAATGATCAGAAGAGGCACCCAGAAACTGCACCTGTGTCTCGTGCAGTAAAAAGGAGTGAAACTCACACTTACCTACTCTGTACACAGAGCACACATCGTTGAGGGAGGTTTGTTCCAAAAAGTGTATCACTCCTTCCAAGTTCTTTTCTTCTGAAAAAAAAGACATCTCTTCTGCTTCCAGAAAATCCAGGTCTTGTGGTCTGGCAGAGAAAGGAGCAACCTTGAAGGAGTCTGAAAGCAGATTAGGTTTAAGGAGCTCTCTGCATCAAACTGGGTCTTGGTAGAGAAACCAATGCAATCTTTACATGGTGCTGCTGTGTTCAACCACAGAACACTGCTTCACAGAAAGAGTCATTGCCCATTGCAATGGTGGTGGAGTCACCAGCCATGGAGGTGTTTAAAAAGAAGCTGGATGAGGCACTTAGTGCCATGATTTATTAATTAGAAGGGTTAGGTGCTAGGTTTGACTCAATAATCTTAGAGGTCTTTTCCAATCTGGTTAATTTTGTGATTCTCAGTCACATTCACAAACACACAAACTGAGTACCTCTGCTTGCACCTCTCCTGCCCTGTAGGAGTAAGGTTTCTGTCTGTCGTGGTAGAGCACTTTGTGAGAGATTCATTAAAAGGACATTATTATGGTATTGGATTACTAAGATAAAAGTCACACCTCAAATGGGCCCGTAAACAGCAATTCAAAACTTGCTGTTTCAGCATGCAGACAGCCCAGGCCCAAGAGCAGCTGACTGACGTGGTGCCAGTGCCTGCAGAAATGCACTTTTCTGCAGTCTTCTCTGCATTATCAGCAATTGTTTGCCAGAGGAGCCCTATTTGAAGCACAGTAAGGATACCAGCAGAAAGGGACATTTTGACATAGATCATGAGAGCCCAGCAAAAATGGAATCTCCTGCAAGGGCAAAGCTTCTTGGGTCTTGTGAGCCAGAGAAGCAAAACCGAATCAGATACAACAACTGCAGCATTTCCTTTTCCCACTAAAACTCTGGTGCAGGCTGATAAGATTTCCCAGCAGTTAAGCAGGCTTCATAATCCCATTTCTTGGATTTGTTTTGACTGATCCACACCACAACAGTTCTCTTTAAAAATAAACACATGCACACAAGAAATACCAACCCCAAAACACCATCCAAACAGGAATTTAACATTCAACGTTTTAAAGCTGAAGAGCTTAAGTCTCTGAAGTTAAATAAATATGACTTACTCATTTCTAGTTAAGTCCAGCCTGACATGACCTGTCTTTACAAAGCCTCTTTGCCCAGTAGGCACATGTCTTCCAAGAAACCATTCCATGCATTCAATGAAGTAGCCAAGGACTTCAATCTTGTCCCCTTCCTGGAAACTCATCTCCTCTGACACAGTACTTTCATAAGTCACCACAGCTAAACAGGATCCCCTTGCTGTGTGTTAAGGAGACAAATAATGTTTGTAGATAGGGTAATTTGATAGTGCAGGCACACTTACAGCAACTCAGCAGGAAATATGCTTAGCAAAAGACATTTCTGGAGCCCACGACTTGCACATCCAATGTGGCAAGACTTAAAACCTCACCGGTTTGGTTTGAGCAATTAGAACTGCAAAAGTTTCTTACCAACTTGCCTGATGGGGTCGAAGTCAGCCTTGTATGTAAAATCAATAGGGCTAGAATATGCTTTAAGAAACCACCTGAAAGGAGAAAAAGAAATTGCAGTTAAGAGTATAAATCAGTTTGCTGTTGTGACAATTGCAGTGATAGTAGCTGGAGTCAGGTACCTACTGATGAAAAGGGATCAGTGGCTCCAGAGAAGTATTAGACAGCACAGCTGGGTCACCATCCACAGCTCCACCTCTCACACCTTCACTGAAAGCCTCATTCTCAACAGAAGTGTTGATTTCCTTGTCTGTAGCCATTGTCTTTCTTATCAGATTGTCAGGACACACAACAAAAAAAGCCCCTGAAAGAAAAGCAGTGGAGCAGACATCATGTTCTGTGATGTTTCAGTGCTACACAAGCTCCATAAACTGGCTTCAAGAGCATCAAAGCAATTAGAAATTGGAAATCAAGACTTCTGGGGGTTCATACTTGTCTGTCTAGTTTCTCTTCCATTGAAAAACCACAATGAAATAAGTGCAGAGCTGTTCAATGAAGTGCAGAACCTTCTGCTGCTGTGGCATTCCTCACATTCCTGCTGCAGTAACCACCAACCCTTCCAGCCCATCCTTGTCTCTGATGGTGGCAGCAAGTGATGCCACTTAGGAGAAGCACATGAGAATCAGGGTTGGAAGGGACCACAACCCCTTGCCATGCCAAGGGACACCCTACCCTACATCAGACTGCCCACAGCCTCATCCAGCCTGGCTGCAAACACCTCCAGGGATGTGGCACCAACCACCTCCCTGGGCAACCTGTTCCAGGCTCTCACCACTCTCATGGTGAAGCCATGAGCCTGGCAGCTATCTGTAACCCCCCTCCTGCAATAATGTTAAGTAAGTTGGAATGTGCATCCTACCCTAATCCTTTTGAGATCCATTTATGAACCACTTGAGATGAATTTCTAATCCCACTGTGATCCCAATGGACCCAGTCTGTGTTTTGTCCTTCTCATTCTGGTGCATTTGGAGCAGATGGATTTCAACATCAGCTTCAGTAAGGATTTAAATAGGTCTTAATGTTAGATTTGGGGATTTTAGGAAAGGTGCTTCCCTGTATTTAGCCTTGCCATGTACCCTCTCTTCCTTACCTTCCTGTGCTAGCAGACTTCTGTACATCAAATCTAAAGACTTTTCATTTATGCAGACTTCAATGCCTGTTTCTTCCTCCTCTTGAGATGAGAGCCAGAAAGATTGATCTAGGAATAAATTTTCCATGCAATGATTTATAAAACCTAGAAGGAAAAAAAAAAAAAACCAAACACAATTTGTTTTCTTTGTAGTTTTACAGTAACACACAAGCAAAGAACCATTCAGAAAGGCAGGGACTGGGGTCAGCATTTGGAGCACTCCATTACTGCTGAACCCACAACTACACAGTTGTGTAGGTACAGCCACCAAGCTGCATGCATTGAGCTACTTTTGATGCTGAGCTCTCAAACTACACCTGAAAGGTTCACAGCTCTTCTGTGCCTAAAAACAGAAGCAGACCATGTCCTTCCCTGCCAAGAGTTCCCCATAATTCAGCTCTGTTTGAAAGGTTTGGAGTCTGGAAGAGGCAATCACTAAGCAAGCTCTGAGAAACAGGTGCTCAGCACCACATAACAACAGATGGCTGGAAATAACCTCACTAAATAATCTCTTTATAAATGTCTGCTGTGCTGATTTCTGCAGGTCCTGTGCCTGGCTACCAGATTCCTGGAACTTCTCTGGGACAAAGATGCTTCAGCTCAACAGTCATGTAAATATGAGGAAGGGAATGCTTGGTCTTGGCAACTAGGACACCTTGCACTAGGGTTTAGAGCTTTCAAAGCTGTATGGTACTTACAGGGAGGTCTGGATTGGTGTATCCCTGTCAGCACGATAGAAATAGTAGCAATAAAGGGCAAACATTAATGCATTATAAAATCCTTTGTGCAGAATGTTATGATGAAGAGGGAAGGAGGGCAAATGAGTAAGGTCCTGCTCTGCTGTTTCAGGATGCTGACTCCATTCCCCATTAGCCACAGATGAAGAAACTTCATCTTCTTGTGCTTTCTTTTTTGAAATTGGATTGAAACAAATTTTTTTTGTTTACTCTAAGGAACATTTTAAAGTTATTACAAAATTGCAAGTAGACATTCTCCATTAGCCAGAGAAGAAGAATCATAGAATGGTTTAGGTCGGAAGGGAGCTCAAAGATCATCTAGTTCCAACCCCCCTCTGCCATAGAGGGGTTCCCACTAGAACACGTCACTCAAGGCCTCATCCAGCCTGGCCTTGAAAACCTCCAGGGAGGGAGCAGCCACAACCTCCCTGGGCAGTCCGTTCCAGTGTCTCGCCACCCTCACTGTGAAGAACTTCATCTTCTTGTGCTTTCTTTTTGAAACTGGATTGAAACAGGTTTTTGGTTGTTTTTTTTTTTTTAATTCTAAGAAACATTTAAAAATTATTACAAAATTGCAAGTAAATAGATACCATGAAATGAAAACTAAAAGTCTTTCTCCTAAATTGATCTGCTGGAAGCAGGCACAGTGAATAATGATGCACACAAGGTGAACAAAAGGGAGACGAAGGCTGATTCAAATACTCAAGAAAGGTGTGGAACAACCAGGCAAGTCCAGTGGGAAGCGTGACCACAAGTCTATAGAAGACTCTCTGAAGGACTGGGGGCAGCTTTTCCTCTTGAAAATGACACTGAGTGGAGGAGCAGCTTAGAAGCCTCCAAACAGGTGCTAGCACAGTGCAAAGAAAAAGGATCAACCTCAACAAGCCTGCATTGAGCAGGAAGGGCAGTAAAAGCATTCATGTTGCAGTACAGGTTAGACTTTGGGATTAAATCATGTGGATTGGAATGGACTGCTCAAAAAGGAAATCTGATCTGAGTTTGGAGTATCTGACTTAGACAAAATCAGCCAAGAATGAGAGCTGTTACCTGCTTTGGGACAAAGGCAGGTTCCCTTGGAGGCTGGAAGGTCTCTCCAGCCCCATCACTAGTACCCAGGCCAGGAATATTATTTACTGCTATTAGGAGTTAATATAAAGAGCCTCAAAAGCCTGTTGAACAAGTTCCCAGTTGAGCAGAAGTTAAGTGCAGAGGAAGAAGGAAATCTGAGTGAGCTGTTGGATGGTGAAACAGCTTTACCTAGGGAGTGGTAGGTTAGAAACTTCCAGATTTCTTCAAAAGTTTTAAATGTCACCACAATTAGATCTTGGTCACTATGAATAGACAGCAGCCTGGCAGACAGCTCCTACAAAGAAATCAACATTTTAGTTACAGTTGTACTAGACCTGAGCCCAGTTTCTTGCAGGTAACACTTAAGCTAAAACACTACATATTAAAAAGGCTTAAAAATAAAAATAACACAAACATTTGGGATTTCACATTCAAATTTTAAATTCATACAACTTGAGCAGCTTAAAACAGCAATTCCTTTTGGAAAAAGAAAAGTCCAACTGGATAACTCTTCACCAGGCATGCCTCATCACTGCTCTGATCTCCTGCGTGCTCCTTTCTACGCTAGATTAAATATTAACGAGACCCTGAAATCTATTAATAAATTGCCAAGACTGCTAAAATATCTCAGCCTCGAGGGCTTTATGCACTGCTGAATATCAAAACAACCTTCTAAGGAAACTTGTGAGTACAAATCTAGCTTCCTCAAAAACCTTTTTCCCAATGAGGCCACAAATCTGGTCTGTGTGCAAGTTGGCTTCCATCTCCTCCTGATCCCTTTCTCCATCCAAGGCAGAGCAGTAGAAGTGCAGCACTGTCACAGCCACAGATCAACAGGCTGCTGGTGGAGAGTTCAAAACACGTGGAAGGAAAATGGTATAGAAAAACATGCCTCCAGGACAACCAGAGCCACAACTAATGAGGGTCTCAGCACTCAGCCTGCTACTGAAGAGGGCTGGAACTTGTGGCTCAGATGAAAAAGGGACATCAGAGGTCAAATGGTGTCATCCTGCTTGCACATCAAGAGGGAGGAGGAGACTTGAAGTTGCATTTGTAGCAGAAGCTCATTGTCACGATTCCTATATACAAAGACAGCAATAAAACCTGCCCAGCCCTCTTATGTGCTATTTAAGGCTCTGATCACCCAGCCTTAGGAAGTCCAATATCTATGCAGTTCTCCTTCAGACTTCCCCTTTGGCAGTGGGCTCCTTCAGTAACTTGGATGCTAAATGACTCCAAGTGACTGGAAACTGAAGTGGAGAATCAATGAGGGCAAAAGCAAAAAGCAATCAGAACCCCACAATTTCCTTCAGTGCAAGTAAAAGCAGAATGTTTTCAAACTAAAACCCTTCAAATGCTTTACTCAATGTCTTATTTAATTTAAAAATGTCTTCTTTAATTTGCTGCAAAGCAAAGCAAGCCCATCTAGTGGTGCAGCCATTCAGTGCTGCACTGTTTCTACATCTCTAGATGGGTTTGGGTGACATCAATCTCTGGTCACTCCAATTCAAGCACAGAATCAGTCAGGGTTGGAAGGGACCACAAGGATCATCAAGTTCCAACCCTCCTGCCATGCCCAGAGACACCCTACCCTACATCAGGCTGCCCACAGCCTCTGCCAGCCTGGCTGCAAACACCTCCAGGGATGAGGCTCTGACCATCTCTCTGAGCAACCCATTCCAGGCTCTCACCACTCTCCTGCTCAACAACTTCCTCCTCACATCCCATCTGAATCTCCCCACCTCCAGCTTTGCTCCATTCCCCCAAGTCCTGTCACTACCTGATAGCCTGAAAAGCTTTCTTGTAGACCCCCTTCAGATCCTAGAAGGCCACAAGAATGTCACCCAGGAGCCTCCTCTTCTCCAGACTGAACAGCCCCAATTCTTTCAGTCTGTCCTCATAGGAGAGCTGCTCCAGCCCGCTGATCATCAAGCAAGCAGCACATAGATGGAAAGAGGACTCCAGTACCTCACAGACTGTTTCAGTTGCACAGGGGTGGGTTTTCTGAACAAATAAAGCAGCTCCCAGGCCTTTGACTTACACTGAAAACTGCCACCACCTCCCTGCTGTCATTCTCCAGGAGGCGGAGCTGCCCTCTGAGCTGTCTCTGGAGTCTGGGATCAGGGCAGCCACTCCTTCGTCTTACCATCAATAACTTCAAGGAGATATCTGAAGAAGGAGATCATAGAAAGGTGTAAAAGGTTAACCCCTTCTGGGAGATGGACAGAATCTGATCTCAGGTCATCCTGACTCCTCTCTAGGGGTGGTCTGACCTGCCCCCAAGGTATAGTGGTTAGCCTACTCCCACTTTGCATCTGGAACCCCTATAAAGGCAGAGGATCTTCCTGTTCCATGCTCTCGCTCTTCACTTCTTCCCCCTGCTTCATCAGCCAGCAGCATTCCTGGTTCCTGCTGCTCCTGCTTTGCCACGTGTCTCCAGCATCCACCATCATCCACTCGCATCCGTTTCTATCCAAGCTGGTTCTATACATATCCTGTATTTTGTTTCCCTTCCCTGTAATTTTTGCAACTTCCCTTACCTAAAACACCCCTTATTTATTGTTAAAGTCTTCTTTTCACTTCCAAATTGAATCAAGGCTATTCTTTGGGCTTTGGGCTCCAGGAAGCTAACTAGAACTAATACAAATGGTCTGGTTTGAAAGGGACCTCCAAAGGTGTGCTGGTCTGAACCAATTGGAGGATTTGAGTGAGAAAATTAGACTATAGGCTGAGAGAGGAAAACAAATGATGCTACTTCTCTCAGAGCTCTACTGCAGTCAGCAGCAGCATCCTCAGCTAGATCAGAGCCCTGCTGAGCCTCTCCTTGAGTATCTCCAGGGATGGAGCCTCAACCACCTCCCTAGGCAACCTGTTCCAGTGTTGCACTACCTTCATGGTAAAGAACTTGTTCCTAACATCCAACCTGAATCTGCTCTTCTCCAGTTTGAAGCCATTGCCCCTTGTCCTATCACTACAGGCCCTTTGCAAACAGTCTGCCTCCACCATTCCATCAATGTACCTGTCCATCAATGCTGTCATGAAGTACATCATGAGGCTTGCAAGAGTGATGACTGCAAGTCTTGTTGTGTATTTGTCTCACTTGAAAGCATTCTATTTGTAGGATAATGTGGAAAGAGATGCCTTACCAGTTGGAAAATTCTCTGCTTGGTTGGGAGGAGTCCTCGAACTGCCATTTATGCATTCCTCAATTAGTGAGCACTCTGTTAGGAGACAGGAAATGGATGGTTAAGTGCATAAATCACACTGAAAAAAATATATATAACCCTCAGCTCCCCATACTTTCAAAGCATTTGATGCATTGGATAACTACCAAAAGAAAATAGCAATCTTTTTCTTCACCCTTTCCAGCTGTATCATTTCCAGGCAGTATACTTGCAGGTCACTTCTATCCTGCTGGGGGAGGGAGTTCATCTCAATTTCATCACTTGGATGTGAAGCTTCAAGATGGAAGCTTCAGGAAACTCAAGTCCCACGGGGGAGGGAGCAAGACCCAGGCTTCATTTCCTCATCCCTTGCACCTGTACTAAAAAGTGGCCTCCACTGATGCTACAGAAAAGCTGGGGAGGAACTTTTTAGGCTCCCAGGTAGTGACAGGACTAAGGGGAATGGAGCAAAGCTGGAGGTGGAGAGATTCAAATGCGATGTGAGGAGGAAGTTGTTGAGCAGGAGAGTGGTGAGACGCTGGAATGGGTTGCCCAGGGAGGTGTCCGGGGCCACTTGCCTGGAGGTGCTTAAGGCCAGGCTGGCAGAGGCTGTGGGCAGCCTGATCTAGGGTAGGGTGTCCCTGGGCATGGGAGGGATGTTAGAACTAGATGATCCTTGTGGTCCCTTCCAACCCAGACTGATTCTATGATTCCTCAGCCTTCTGCACCTTCCCTGAACTGCCTCTATTGACACTGCATGAACAAAGCCATGCAAATAGAGGAGGATACAGAAAGAGAACTTCCCTACTTCAGAGAAAAGGCATTAAACAGTAAAGAAACATCATCTCTAAGGGCCAATTGCTTGTGTACACTAGAAACTGCGATTCCCAAACACTTTGGGGTTTGTTATGCTTTGGTTGAGTGTTTGACAGGGCTGACAAAAACACCTCTGAGCTTTGTTTGACTTTAGTCTGGACTCGGCAGGATTTGTTTTGAAACAGAAAGGTGACAGCAAGCTCGCTGAGGCTCCTGTTTAAGGAACAATTCAAATTCCAGCTTCAGCTGTCGCACTTCTTTCCTTTATTCTAGGCAGAAATGCAAACAGAGCAATCATCAAAACAATGAAATCTTCTCCATTGCTTTGGTCATCATTTGACAGCTGATAAGGAAAATCAGCCTGGATTTGCAGTGCAGTTATTTCAATAGTACCAGAAATGGACTGAACTTGAAAGTTATTTACTGAAATGTGGATATCCAACAGGGAATATTTTAACTGGGGTTGTGTAGTCTGGGTAAATGAGGCTAAGGAGAGACCTGCTTGCTCTCTAACTCCCAGAAAGGAGGATGGAGCTAGATGGGTGTTGGTTTTCATTTCCCTAGCAAGAAGAGGTAGGGCAAGAGGAAATGGCCTCAGGTTGCACCAGGAAAGGGGTAAATTGGAGATTAGAAGAAACTTCTTGACCGAAAGGATTCAGATTGGGTGTGAGGAGGAAGTTCTTCAGCATGAGAGTGGTGACAGCCTGGAATGGGTTGCCCAAGGGGGTGGCTGGGGCCACTTCCCTGGAGGTGTTTAAGGCAAGGCTGGATAAGGTTCTGTCCAGTTTAATCTAGGGTAGAGTGTCCCTGGGCATGGCAGGGGGGTTGGAACTAGCTGATCCTTGTGGTCCCTTCCAACCCTGACTGATTCTACGAGTCTATGATTCTCAAACACTGGCATAGGCTGCCAAGGGAGGTGGGTGGATCCCCATCCATGGAAGTGTTTCAAAGGGGCAGAGATGTGGTGCTTAGGGACAGGTTTTAGCCCCAGCCTTGGCAGAGTTAGGCAGTGGTTGGACTGCCTGATCTTAAAGGTCTTTCCCAACTCAAGTCATCCTATCCTTGTCTGCCAAAAGTGAATTTCAGTTAAGAGTCCAACCTATGCAGCATTGCCATGGAGGAGATACAGCTGCCTGTTTTGTTGTGCTTAACAGTTGTAGGTGGATTTAAAACAAAACAAAGCCCAGTTGAAAACCACAAAACGACAGCTAAAGAGCACAGTAATTGAAATGCAAAGAGAAATCCAGTGGCAAGTGATCAGCATGCACTGATCAAGGCCTTACCCACTTCTTGTTGCAACATGTCCATCCCAGCTCCATCCTTGACAGTGCTGACAGTAGCATCAGCCTCTGCAGGGACCCACTCAGACTTGCACCTTTCCTGTTCCATTTCTTCCTTCTCCAAGTTCCCGTCCTGATTTCCTTCTATGCCAGGGGTGGTGTTAAGGTTGAGCATGGGTGTGCTGCCTGCTGCTGCCAAGCTCTCCATAGTCAAATTCCTCACAGTGATGCAATTAACATTATCAACAATCAAAAAAAAAGAAAGAAAGAAAGAAAGAAAAAAGTAAAACTAAGAGGTCTAGTAGGTAATTATCAGTGAGGAACAAGTTAA
>VWZI01019557.1:276895-303782 GCA_013396835.1 Psilopogon haemacephalus
CAACGCACCGGGGAAAAGCGAGGGCATGTCGCTGCGCCTGTCGCGCAGGGGAGCTGCCGCAGCCGCGGGCGCTGCCGGGCGGGAGGAGCTGCGGCTGCCGCGGCAGCGCCCGGGCGGCGGGACCCAGCGCGGAGGCTCCAGTGCTGCCCCTTATGCCCCGGTGCTGTCCCCCAGCTCGGTTCAGGAGCCCTGGGTCTAGCCCTTCCCCACCACCACCGCCGCTACCCCCGATACGGCTCAGGAGCCCCCGGATCATTTCCCCTTCCCCCGCCCCGGTACCCCCGGCACGGGCGGGGAGCTGTGGCTCTCTCTCTTCGCCAGCGGTACCCTCAGCACAGCTCGTTAGCCGCGGCTCTGTCCCCTCCCCAGGGGACCAGGGGGGTGTCTCGCCCCGGCCCCGCTGCTGCCCTCCATCCCCAGGGGTGGGCGCGGGCGGCTCCTCGTATTTGGGTTAAAAAGCAGCGTTTGCTGCTGGCAGAGATACCCTGGCGACAGAGGAGGTGCAGCACAGGAGGTTTCATGGAGCCCTGGCTGGCATTGCCACCCGGAGGGTGCGGATGCTCGGGGCTATACAAAACTGATTTATTCTCTGGTAGATGCAGAATTTGAGAAGTGCCTTGGATTTGTGTGTTTTGTTTTGTGTTGGTTTTTTTTCCAGCGATGTGGTGTTGCTCAGCCTTGTGTGGCGGCAGGGGTGGAAGTGGGTAGGGGGATAAATTAGAGCGCAGCCTGTCATAAAATAGGACATCTTTAAAGCAAATTCAGGGTTGTGCATGGGGGAAAGGGGGGAAGGCTGTGAGAGCTGAGTGCGTATCTGGTTTCTGAGGATAACTGTAGCTGTTAAATGTGCCTCTGCCACAAGAGCAGGGAGAGGCTGAGCAGCTTCAATTGCCTGGTGACTGTGTGTGCCAACACGCTTCATCATGCCATGTCCTCAAAGCCAGCCAGGTGAGAGCCTGGAGCAAGCAAAGAGGAAAATGAGCTCCTTGTCAGAGCGGTGTGAGACCTGGTGTCAGGCACCTGCCAGACTTCAGCTGAAATCCTTGTCTGGCATCTCCTGGTATCTGTTGAAGGTGCAGATGTTTTCCATCTGTGCCAATCATCTGCGTTCCTGTGTGGTCTGGGGGTGAAACATGCAGTGCCAGCCTGCTGGTCCCCTCAGGGGGAGTGCCCAGGCCAAGGCAGAGTGTCAAGGGGTACAGGTAGGGGCAGAGTTTGAGTGTGAATTCAGAGGTTCTCCTTCCCCTCTACTTTGCCTTGGTGAGACTGCATCTGGAATACTGTGTCCGGTTCTGAGCTCTCCAGTTCAAGAGAGAAAGGAAACTAATAGAGAGCCATGAAGATGCTGAGGGGGCTGGAGCATCTCACTGACAAGGAGAGGATGAGAGACCTGAGGCTGTTTAGCCTGGAGAAGAACAGCTTGAGAGGGGATCTTCTCAGTACTGATCAATACCTAAAGTCATGGGGCTGGGCTCTTTCCAGTGGTGCCCAGTGATAGGAAAAGGGGCAATGGGTCCAATCTGGAACCCAGGAGGTTTCACTTGAACTTAAGGGAAACTTCTTTCCTTTTAGGATGCTGGAGCCCTGAAGCAGGCTGTCCAGAGAGGTTGTGGATTCTCCTTCTGAGTGGTCTCCACTGAATTGTGCACTAGAAATCCTGAGTCTGTTCTGTCTCTAAACAGAGTCGAGATGGTTAACACAGATGGTGACATCTGCTCTGGAGGTGATTAAACTCCAGCACAGAATCCCATCCTGGGTTACCCATCTGTAATTTTGAACCAAAGAGTATGAAATGCTGTGAAACATTTAAATTCTGTAGCAGCAGGATGTAGGCTGGCAGAGGGAGTATTGAAGTCCAAAGCTGGATCTTTCTAATGTTTAAAATGCCAATTAAATAGATTGCAGAGTTACAAACCCAGTAGAAAAGGTAGTGGATACCAGTCTAGTGCAGGGGAGGCTTGACACAATTCTATCTCAGTAATTGCACCAAAGATGGTGTAAATGAAGTAGCAAAAAATGAACGGTGCCAAGATAAAAATAACACCCTGGGAAAAAAAATAGAGAGAGTGGAAAAAAACCCTGGGAGTGCTTAGCTTTCACTGGAAAACATAACTGGCAGTTTGGGGAGTACTGGCTTTAAGTACAGGTTTAGCTTCGATGCTTCCAAATTTTGATGTTTGCCTGTCTGTGTGGGCAATGTAAACGATTTACAGTCAATTTTCATGGCAGATTAGATGTGAGGGGTCCACATCTGCCCTGCAAAATCAATGGAATTTTGCTATTTATACCAAGGGGCCAAGTACAGCAGTGCCACAACTTGACTGGAATCACTGTTTTTGAGAGGTTTCCACCAAAATTACTACAGAGAGGCTGTAATTCAGAGTTTGATGTTTAACAGGAAGACATTCCTGGTTCTGCAAAGAAAACAAGGGTGCAGCCTGGCATCAAATCATCCCCATGTGAGGCTGAAGGAACTGCTGCACTGTTTGGTAATCCAGGAGAAATCCCTGCTCTTCCTGTTGCTCTTGAGATGGACTAAAACTGTTGCAGACCTGTACTTGTTAGCCCAGAAAATCTTGCTCTAAAGGGAGGTTGTAGCCAGGTGGGGTTGGTCTCTTCTCTCAGGCAATGAGCAACAGAAAAAGGGGGAACAGTCTCAAGTTGTGCCAGGGAAGGTATAGGCTGGATGTTAGGAAGTTCTTGCCAGAGAGAGTGATTGGCATTGGAATGGGCTGCCCAGGGAGGTGGTGGAGTCCCCATCCCTGAAGGTGTTCAAGAAGAGCCTGGATGGGGCATTTAGTGCCATGGTCTGGTTGATTGGATAGGGCTGGGTGCTAGGTTGGACTGGATAATCTTGGAGGTCTCTTCCAGCCTAGCTCTATTCTATTCTATTCTATTCTATTCTATTCTATTCTATTCTATTCTATTCTATTCTATTCTATTCTATTCTATTCCATTCCATTCCATTCCATTCCATTCCATTCCATTCCATTTGGTTCTTTTCTATTTCTATTCTATTCCTATTCCTATTCCTATTCTATTCCATTCTGTTCTATTCTATTCCTGTTATATTTTATTCCTATTCCATTCTATTCTATTCTATGCTATTTCCCCCTCTCTTGCTCATGCAACACATCATGAGCTGCCAAGGTAACCCTGTGACCCTCCCTCACCATTTTAACTGTGTTAGGCATGGAAATGCTTACATCATAGATTCATAGAATCATAGAATTGTCTGCGTTGGAAAAGACCTCTCTAAGATCATCAAGTCCAACCATCAGCCTAAGACAAGCATGGCAATTACCTAGGAGAATGACACGGTGTGGCCCTGCTTTTAGGATTCTAAAGGTACTTTTAAGAGTTTCTATTTCTCAGTCTGCTGCTTCAATTCCTTGCCATCTTAAATTCATAGCAAGAAGAGGCGGGGAGGGAGGTTAAAAATTTGAGATTGATAAAATTAGGTTCCCATCAGCTCCCAGAAATAGGGTGGCAGAGCATCTATTATTTAAGTGCAGAGCTAATTACATACGAGGTGAATTATCTTGCCTTCGATTCAATTAAAAGGCATGACACAAATTCACACAGCTGTTTAGTCTTTAAGCTGCTATATTAGAGGGAGAAATTGATTGCATGGATCAGAGAGCAGCTAATGGAGTGTCGCAGCCCAAATGGAGCAGGGATGTAGTGCTTCTGGTTACAGAAGAGGTTATGCAGGGTCCTGCTCTGCTTGGGAGATCATAGGATAGAGTCATAGAATCACAGAGTCACTTTGGTTGGAGAAGACCTTTGAGGTCATCCAGTCCAACCACTCTGTACTACACCGTGTCCCTCAGCACAACATCTCTGCCTCTTTGCAACACTTCCAGGGGTGGGGATTCAACCACCTCCCTGGGCAGCCTGTGCCAGTGGTTAAGTACCTTTTCAGTGAAAAAATGGTTAATTCCTTTTCAAAGTTCCCATGCAAATATGCTGATAGGAATGCTCTCTGGAGACACCAGCACAACTGTTTCAAACTCTAGGATGTTTTATAGTTCAATACAGTGTGTTACTGCCAGCACTTCAGTTGAGCACTAGTAGGAGAGAACATTGGATTCCTAGATGGGGCCAACAAGAGGTTGACTTGCTTAGGAGACCTCCAGCTAATGAATCTGTGCAGATTAGAGTGTGCAGTCCAATGAGTTTTGTGATTAAACAGAGCTACCTCATTTCATTGCTGTTTGAGCTGTGTTTCTCTGGGAAAATAACCAGTGAGATGTTTCCTGATGCTGTTAGCTCCCTCTGAAGTGCAACTGCATGGAATATTCCTGAAAAACAAAACAACAACCACGAAAAACAATTCTTTAAGGCTTTTTTTTGGTTGAAGATTCTTCTTTACAGCTCTTTAGAAAAGGCTTTCAGCTCAGTGGATGACATCTGCTAAATGGCTTCATGGTTTTGGATTGTAAGAGCGTACAGCATAGTAAGGAGAGGAGGAAGAAGTCAGAAGAGATGCAGGTGATGGAACATCAGCTGGTGACTCCTGACTGCAGTACATCCAGGCATCCATGGGCCTTCACATGCTGCCCCAGTGCTGCAGCAGGCCCCTGGGAAGGTGGCTTGCTCTTTAAAGCCCAGGCATTTGGCTTTGTGAGCAAGCTCTGCTGCTGGCTGTTCTGCCTGTTCACGGTCCAGCGTCTGTACAGCAATGAGCATTCTACATGGCTGCTGTCAGCACACCTCTGACTGCCACTGCAGTGCACTGGGCAAGGCAGTTACTGTCTGCTCCACTTCTCAGGAGGTTAATGGCTTACAGACTTAATCTGCAACCATCAGCTTTGGCACAAAAAACATAGAAGGCTAAGAAAATAAAGGAAAACTGAAAACTTACTGAAAGAGTGGACTCGGAGGTAACCTTCTCTTCTTGTCTTCTCTGCAATGGATTGGCCAGCAGGCAGACAGATGTGAGAGAGGTCTTATTCCAGTTTTGCCTGGCTTTACAGATCAGTCCCTCTCTACACTGCACAAATTCAGGCTTTCAGCAACATAAACACATCTCTCCTGACTGTTGTTAACGTTAAACTCCACCACTGCATTTAAGAAGTCTTCATTGATTCCTGCATGGTGTCACCGCAGCTGGCAGGGCTGTGTCTCTGCTGGTGTCAGGTGCAGGGCAGCAGATGGACCTCAGATTTCTGGACAATTTGCAAGGCTCCCTGTCTGCTTCCTTCAAAGGAAGCTTAAGGCAAATAGCTCTGAATTTAGATTATTCCCTCTGTCAAGATCCATTAGCAGGATGTCAAGGTCCTTTACTGTTATCATCTGGAAATACTGGAATGTTGTTCTCACAGTTTATTATTTGACCTTCGTGCTCTGAGATCTAGATGGGAGTGTTGTTTTGGGTTATTTATTCTTCCATTTCAGCAAGGGAATGTGAGAAGAATAGAAACTCCCTTCAGTGAACGTTTCTGTCTGCTTTAAGAGCAAACAGAAGAGCTTTTCTCCCTTTCTCTGCAAAAGCAAATCATCCTTCTCCTGGTATGAACCAAACTGAGCAATAACTCTTCTTGTGGAGAGTTTCCTCACCCTATAGGATGAGTTGTTTGACAGGCAGGTGAAGGAGAACAAAGTTCTAAATGCAGGTGGCCATGAAAAAAAAAAGGAGCATTCCTGAATTGTAAGATACCAATGGGGACATTCTAAAGAAGGTTTTGTAACATGCATTATTTTCAGGGTATGTCAGGTTGTTGTTGTTTTGGGATTTGTAGTTTCATTGGTTGGTTGCTTTGGGGTTTTTTTTGTTTGTGGGGTTTTGGTTTGGGTTTTGTTTGTTCTTGGGGTTTGGTTGGGTTTTTTTGGGGTTTTGTTTTTTTTTTTTGGTGGAGTTGTTGGTTTTTTGTCTTTTTTTTTCTATTCAGAAACTGTTACTTTTAGATGCAAGGAAAACTGTCACTGCAGAAGAGTAACAGTGCACAGTTGCTCCTCATGGTGGGTACTAGGAGCTCGTAGTGTGGTATCTCAGTTGTTACTGCGTGGTAGCAGCTCATGAATCATAGAATCATAGAATGGTTTAGGTTGGAAGGGAGCTCAAATCTCATCCAGTTCCAATCCCCCTGTGCCATAGGCAGGGACACCTCCCACTGGAACAGGTCACTCAAGGCCTCATCCAACCTGGCCTTGAACAGCTCTAGGGAGGGAACAGCCACAACCTCCCTGGACAACCTGTGCCACTGCAAAGAAATTCCTCCTAACATCCAGTTTCAATCTCCCCTCTGCCAGTTTAAACCCATTCCCCCTCATTCTGTCATAACAAGACCTTATGAATGGTCCCTCCCCAGCCCTCAGATACTGGAAGGCATCCAGTTCCTTGGAAAAGATTCCTCACCTGCACTGGTTTGTGGAGTAAAATAAGTGGCGAGAGTACAAATACAGAGCACTAAGCACACCGTGGTTGTGTTCCTTCCAGCCTGTGTCAGGAGATGACAAAGTCAAACCTGATGCCTGTGACAGTGTTGGTGTGTTGAAATCCTTGGTGAAGTGGGAGTGGAAGTTTGATACATATCATATGAAGAAGAAGAAGCCACAGAACCTGTCATGCAGGAGCTTTTTGACAGTTTAGAAAATAGGTCAGATACCTCCCTTTCCCTGTGGTCTGAGGATTTGTGGGTAGCAAGGAATGTCAGGAATACTGCATAAGGCAGTGTAGAGGCTGATGGCTTAATACAGACTGCTCAGCAGTGCTGTGTGGGGCTGAAGGAGTGGGCAGCCCTACGCGGAGAGTTCTTGGTCAGAGACCACTTCAGGTTTTGCTTGACTGATTTTTGCCTCTGCAGAGAGTTTATTGAGATACAGTTGCAAATCCCAGATGGGGCAAGTGTTGCTGTTTGAAAAGATGTGAATGAAAAATATTTTTACAGTTTCATCTTTACTTTCACGCTGGTTACTTTCATTTCCTTGGCTCTGTTTACAAACTCTTTACCTCTCTTCCTGCTGATGTTCCCAGAACTGCAAACTTAGATGGGATCTGCAAGTCAGACAGGTAATCCTGTTCTTCACCTGGTCACAGGCTGGTGAGAGAGTTCAGATGAGAAGTTTGGCTTCACAGACTCTTGTAGGGTTTGCCTTGCCCTGCTATATTTTTTTGTGTCTTGCAGTACCAGCAGCACCAGGGCAAGCCCTGGGTTACTCTCTTAGAATCATAGAATCAGTCACGGTTGGAAGGGACCACAAGGATCATCAAGTTCCAACCCCCCTGCCATGCCCAGGGACAACCTACCCTACATCAGGCTGCCCACAGCCTCTACCAGCCTGGCTGCACACACCTCCACGAATGTAGCTCCAACCACCCACCCTGGGCAACCCATTCCAGAGTCTCACCACTCTCATGCTGAAGAAGTTCCTTCTCACATCTAAAGGAATAATCTAAACCTAAAGGAATCTCTCCTTTAGGTTGGAAGGGACCTCAAACCTCATCCAGTTCCAACTCCCTGCCATAGGCAGGGACACCTCCCACTAGAACAGGCTGTCTAGAGCCTCATCCAGCCTGGCCAGGGCTCTGACCACCTCCTTGGGCAATCTGTTCGAGGTTCTCACCACTCTCATAAAGCATTAAGCAATCTTTCAGCACTAAAGAGCTGTGCTGCATTTTCAAACAAACCAGTGGTAGGCTCCCATTTCTCATTTCTTTCTCTGCATCTACAATTTTATCGTGAGAGATGCCTGAGCTTTTTTTCTTTTCCCCAAGGTCGAGGCTGCTTTTCCATGGGAACAACATGGTCTGTGTCCCGTAAAGAATATGAGGCTGGTGTTGGGGAGAAGCTGCCAGCTCTGAAGAAATGCTTGGCTCGGCTTTCTGCACCTTGTCTCTGAAGTACATAAGGTCTATGCGGATCTAGAGGTGTGCCATGGCTGTGCCTATTTTAGGAGGCAGCAAACAGCACAAGCTGCAAATGCAAGTTGGCAGAAGGAACTTGGCTGTTCAGCTAAAGCTGTCAGAAGCTGCCATCGTGTTGGTTGGATACTTGCTTGGCTCACCCATCCTGTTATGAGTTGGGAAAAGGCAGCTTCTTAGAGCCTTTCTGAATACCAAGGTACTTGATGTTTCTGGAAATGTATAGGAATGTTCTACCTTGGAGGCACTCCCAGCTTCAGTCCTGTTCGTTTTTGGTCCCATACCTGTTTTCCAAGGTCAGTAATTCCGTGTTTAATAGGGCAATCAGTACAGCTGTTTGCACACTGCACATCAACACTCTCAACAATGCCAGTGCTGGAATTCATTTTAATGGTATGGCCTGCTGCATTGGTGTTCCCTCCCTGTTCCATTGGTGTTCCCTGTTGCATAGATATTCCCTGTTGCAATGGTGTTCCCTGTTTCAGTGGTGTTCCCCATTGCATTGGTATTCCCTCCCTGTTGCAATGATGTTCCCTGTTGCAATAGTGTTCCCTGTTGCACTGGTATTCCCCATTGCATGGGTGTTCCCTCCCTGTTGCATTGGTGTTCCCTGTTGCATTGGTGTTCCCTCTCTGTTGCAATGATGTTCCCTGTTGCAATGGTGTTCCCTGTTGCATTGATGTTCCCTGTTGCATTGGTGTTCACTCCCTTTTGCCATGGTGTTCCCTGTTGCATTGGTGTTCCCTGTTGCATAGGTATTCCCTGTTGCAATGGTATTCCCTGTTTCAATGGTGTTCCCTGTTGCATAGGTGTTCTCTCCCTATTCCATTGGTGTTCCCTGTTGCATTAGTGTTCTCTCCCTGTTGCATTGGTGTTCCCCATTGCATTGGTGTTCCCTGTTGCAATGGTGTTCCCTGTTGCATTGGTGTTCTCTCCCTGTTGCATTGGTGTTAGCTGGCTGCAGTTTGTTGTTTGTAAACTTCCAGGAGGAGCTGCAGTTTCTGGGGTTTGTGCTATACCTACAGCTGTGCTATTTTTTTCAGCCCCAAGCTGAAAGGCAAGATCATCTTTTAAGGAAAATGCTGCCCTATTTTGCAGGAACTCTTTCCTCTTTTTGTAGGACATAGAACTCTTTATGTTTTGGTTTGGTTTTTTTTTTACTTAGCTATGCTATTGGTGGTGCTGCAATATTTCTATAGATGTATTCAGCTTTTTAATAGTGCTTTTGGTCAGATGGCTGGAAAACTCTGGCAAGAGAAGGGAATTTGCTCGTGCACACAGGAGAAGTGGGAAGAGCTTTGTGATGTGTGTTTGGTAGGATTAGGTAAGGGGAAAAAAATCTGAAAGCCCAAATGGTGCATCCCTTAGGTCACTGACTTCACATGGATAAGGCTTACTGCATTTTGGGTTATTTTTGGCAGTGGCATGAGTGGCTGACATTTGTCTACAGAAGTAAGGAAGGAAATCAAAAGCTTCATTTGCTTGTCATCTTCCAGTGAGTTTAGAAAAATAGTATCTGGTCCTTAGCCTGCCCAGTGGCTCAAGGAGGAAGGGAAGACTTTGGTTTGTGACAAACCATGACCACAGAACAGATTCCTGCTGCTAAGTCCATGCTCCAGGCAGCCAAAAACATTCCCCACCTTGTTTTTTGTGTCTCTCTGGGTCATATCCACAAGGGGATCTCATGCCAAAAAGAAGTCAAGATTGCAGCTGATGTCACTCATCAGGTAAGACAGCACATGTGAAACACTTCAAAAGAAGAACCTAAGCCTGGAAGTCTCTTCTCCTCACATGGGAGGAGGAGGCTGCACGTCCTGGCACCCATGCAGCCCCACCAAGGAATCCATGCAGCCCCCAGTGACGCCTGTCCCAGCAGAGCCCTGCCAGCAGCTGCCACTGTCACTTGCCAGGTCTTTAAAGCTCTTTAAAGGTGACGTGGCACAGAGATAACAGGCAGCTCTCTCCTCTGGAGGCAGCCTCAGGTTAATATTACCCCAAAGGCCAATGCTACAGATATGTGCAGAGAGGGCTGCTCAGAGGGCTGCAGCACCTCTACTATGAGGACAGACTGAAAGAGTTGGGGCTGTTCAGTCTAGAGAAGAGGAGGCTCCCAGGTGACCTTCTTGTGGTCTTTCAGTACCTTAAGGAGGTCTACAATAAAGCTGGGTAGGGACTTTTTAGGCTATCAGGCAGTGACAGGACTAGGGGGAATGGAGCAAAGCTGGAGGTGGAGAGATTCAGACTGGATGTGAGGAGGAAATTCTTAACCACTAGAGTGGTGAGAGCCTGGAATGGGCTTCCCAGGGAGGTGTCTGGGGCCAGATCCCTGGAGGTGTTTGCAGCCAGGCTGGCAGAGGCTGTGGGCAGCCTGATGTAGGGTAGGGTGTCCATGGGCATGGCAGGGGGGTTGGAAGTAAATGATCCATGTGGTCCTTTCCAACCCTGACTGATTCTATGATTCTCTGATTTTCCATTGTTCCCAAAGTAGCTCCTGAAGGGTTGTGCCTTGCAGCTGTCATGCATATGGGTCATTGCAGTCTTGTTGGTGAGGGTTGTTTGGCCACCATCGAGTTGAATGAGTCTGCTGTAAAAAAAAAAAAAAAAAAAGAAAAAGAAGCTGCTGAGTGTTTCTGTGCAGGAAATCCTCAATACCATACAGTAATGGACTTTTAACAGGGCTTCAAACCACAGAAGCAAATTCAGAAGCTGCATTTTGAAGAGTGCGCTCCACAATTTGTTCACATTTATAGCTCATTTTAAGGAATTCATGAGGGTTATTTTCAGAGCTTTTCTGACACCAAGCCAGAGAGGAAACAGCAGCCAGCCCTGAAGCCTGCAGCCCCTGTGGGGAATGCCTGTCAGCAGGCACCCTGGCAAAGCAGCAGGGTAGGGCACTGGCAAGTTAAAGTTGCCTTACACGTGCCCAGAGAGTCTTGAGACACCAGACTGCTAATGCTGGAGATGCTGACTTAGCAAAGAGTGCAGCTACGTGACAGAGGATTAATTTTATTGATACATGCTTATAATTTGTTGAGCTAATCAGGCTCTGAGGCAAATCCACAGGAGCTAAATTTAGCTGGCTTTATGTTGTGCCTTTGTTGGGAGATGGACATGGTTCACAGTGACAGTTTGGGATTTCTCATCTGGAGGGCTCATCATAATGCTGTAAAATGTGTCCTAAAATTGGTTCCTTAAATGTTGGGGGTTTTTTTGTTTGTTTTTTTTTTTAGAGGAATCATTTTCACATCACAGAATCATAGAATCAGTCAGGGTTGGAAGGGACCACAAAGATCATCCAGTTCCAACTCCCCTGCCATGCCCAGGGACACCCTACCCTACATCAGGCTGCCCACAGCCTCAGCCAGCCTGGCTGCAAACACCTCCATGAATGTGGCCCTGAGAGTCTCAGAGAAGCCTGAGGAGCTACATGCTGATGGTAGAAACAAAACTTCATGCTGCAGTTGTTTAGGTACTAGAAAGATATCAGACTAGATCTTAGAAAGGTTTAGATTTAGACTGGAGATGAAGAAGGAATTCTTTACAGTGGGGCTGGGGAGACCCTGGAACAGGTTGCCCAGGGAGCTTGTGGATGCCATATACTTGGAAGAGTTCAAAGCCAAGTTGGATGAGACATTGAGCAACCTGGGCTAGGGGGAATGTTGGGACTAGATGATCTTTCCAACCCAAGGGGCTTCCAACCCAAACCATTCAATGGGTTGGATGTCCCTTCCAACCCAAACCATTCCGTGAAAGTTATTAGAATCTGCCTCCTACCTTAGAATTTAAAATGTGAAGAATCTTTTATTAAAAAGGTTGATTTAAATAAGAATAGTTTAGATTGCAGAGACTTTTATTGACAATTTTCCTCAGAGACCAATTCAAGCTGCAGCTTTGTTCAGCTCTCTTGTGCAGACATAGATGGAAAAAATGTTACTCCTCAAAGAGGTACCCCCAGAGCCTCCTCACCCATGAACTATTGTGCTTCATGTTACTAATGGAATCCCTTTTTGTGGCAGTTCACATCTCTTTGATGTCACTTAATGCAACTGAAATGTAAATAGAATGTGCTAGGACATGAAAAGTTTTCTTTGAGGTCATGGTTCTGCTTTTTCTGCTTGAGGAAGCCAAAGGTGAAGCTAAGACTGTGCCTCGAAAAACACAGACAGGAAGCAAGAAAGCAGGTTTGAATTATGATTTAAAATAAAACCAATAAGAAAAAGAAAAAAGAAAGAAAAAAAAGGACTAGAAGAGAGCCATGAAAGCTTGCAGTAGGTTGAAAAAAAAAAAGGACTAGAAGAGAGCCATGAAAGCTTGCAGTAGGCTGAAAAAAAAGGACTAGAAGAGAGCCATGAAAGCTTGCAGTAGGTTGAAAAAAAAGGACTAGAAGAGAGCCATGAAAGCTTGCAGTAGGTTGAAAAAAAGGACTAGAAGAGAGCCATGAAAGTTTGCTGTAGGTTGAAAAAAGAAAGGACTAGAAGAGAGCCATGAAAGCTTGCTGTAGGTTGCTGCAGCGAGACATTGACATCCTGAACTCCTCAGAGTGTGACACATTTTCCATATCAGAATTAAACAAATGGCAGCTTAAGTCACTTCAGTGACATCTGCTCTGCCACTTGCCTGCGGGCTGGAAAATTAACTGTCATGGGAAAAGATCCACAGACAGAATCCAGCAGCTCAGGGTTTGCTGCAGGCTGGGGAGTGCTGGGGGCCAGTTTTGAGTCCCTTGGTGCCAGCCACGTTGGTGAGGTGCTTTTGGCACCTGCCTTCGTTTGGTAGGAGATGCTGGGCTCAGGGCATTGTCATTGCTCTCCTGATTGCCTCACCAGTAAACAGAGTAGAATGGAGGAGCTACTTCTGCTGTTTCAGGATGCTGAGGGAGAAAATCTCTGTCTTTGTGTCCCTGCTGGTGGGCTGTAGAGAAGAGAGAGCCAGACACCCCTGAGAGGTGCATGGCAAAAGGGTGAGACTCATGCCCTGACAGCTTTTGACACTTCATGTTCCCATTAGGTGTAAAGGGAAATGAAATTCTCAAGAGGGTGGTAAAATGCTGGAGCAGGTTGTCCAGGGAAGTTGTGGCCTTCAACCCGTGGAGCTTTTCAGATCTGGAGGGGACAAAGCCCTGAGCAACCTGATCTGGTGTGTTCCGTGCCGAGCGTGAGGCTGGACTAGGACTAGATGACCTCCAGAAGTGCCTTCTGTGGCTAAATTATTCTGTGGCTCTAAACATAGCCCGGTGGGAGTGCCAAACTTGAGCTGGCAGGATTAAAAATGTGCTTAAAGCTGGGGCAGGGCAGTGAGGCAACACTTCTGGGGCTCTCCTGCAACCTGTGGAGAAACCACAGACACAAGCAGATTGTCAGTGGGAACTGAGTTCCTCCGTAGTGCAGCGACGCAGCAGCGGAGAGTTGCCATAGCTGTGTCTCAGGCTGTACGTGGCGCTGGGATGTACTTTGTGAGGGCTCAGAATTCATTCTGTGGGTCACAAACTGAGCAGCTGAAGAGACCCAAGGCTTCTATTTCCCATTCTCTAGCAGATAATTAAAAGACTTTAATCTCTTGTGCGGCTGACCTGAGAATAGAGATGATGCAGTGGCAGTGGTCTGGAAATAGATTCGCTGCGTGGGGGAGTGCCCAGCTTTAATTTTTTATTTAGGATATTGTTGCCACAATGACAGAATCATAGAATCAGTCAGGGTTGGAAGGGACCACAAGGATCATCCAGTTCCAACCCCCTGCCATGCCCAGGGACACCCTACCCTACACCAGGCTGCCCACAGCCTCATCCAGCCTGGCTGCCAACACCTCCAGGGATGTGGCCCCAACCACCTCCCTGGGCAACCGGTTCCAGGGCCTCACCACTCTCATGCTCAACAACTTCCTCCTCACATCCAATCTGAATCTCCCCACCTCCAGCTTTGCTCCATTGCCCCTAGACCTGTCACTACCTGATAGCCTAAAAAGTCCCTCCCCAGCTTTTTTGTAGGCCCCCTTCAGATCCTGGAAGGCCACAAGAAGGCCCCCTGGGAGCCTCCTCTTCCCCAGCCTGCACAGCCCCAACTCTTTCAGTCTGTGCTCACAGCAGAGGTGCTGCAGCCCTCTGAGCATCCTCATGGCCCTTCTCTGGACACATTCCAGCATGTTCACATCCCTCTTGTCCCAAGAGCTCCAGAACTGGACGCAGTACTCCAAGTGGGGTCTCATCAGGGCAGAGCAGAGGGGGAGAATCACCTGCCTGGCCCTACTGGCCACACACCTCCTGCTGCAGCCCAGCCTCTGCTTGGCTTTCTGGGCTGCAAGTTCACACTGCTGCCTCATGTTGAGCTTCTCATCCACCAGCACCCCCAAGTCCCTCTCCTCAGGGCTGCTCTCTAGCCAATGACTGCCCAGCCTGGATTTGTGTTTGGGATTGCCTTGATCCAGGATCTCACACAGGATGTCTCTAGCTGCAGGACAAACAGATGATTCACAGCAGTTTTCCTTCACCTTTCCCTGCTGCTGGCAGGACTCACAATTGGAGTTGGACTAATCAATTAGTAAGTGTTGATTACAGCTATATAGGGATAACCCTGCTAGGAGTCTGGCAGCAGTTGGTGTGATGGTGTGAAGTAGGTGACAGACCTAACCTGCGATTGGAAAGGAAGTTAAAGGGAGGCTGAAAAGCAGGAAATTGTAAAGCATAGCAGGAAAATGTGCCTGAAGTGCAGAAATTTCCTGCTGCTTTCTGAAGTGCCATGCTGAATGGCACAGTGTTGGTGGTGTATTTGCTACCAGAGATGATATTATTGCTGTGTGTATGGGCAAACCCCATGATACCATCTTGACTAAAGAATGTTTCACCAAAATAGTTTGGTTTCTTAGGTTGTAGAGAGTAATCAGAATTCCATAGGATCCCTTTTGTTTGCTTCCTTGCTTTTGTTCTGTTTGTTGTTTTGATGGTTGTATTGTTCTTGGGGGTTGTTTGGTTTGGTTTGGGTTTTTTTTGGTAGGTTGGGGTTTTTATCTGCAAATGGGCAGCTATTCTTTTGGGCCACTTGTTTTGGTTAAGAGCTCAAATCAACAACAAATGCAGGTATTCCTTTCTCAAATCACATTTTCTTAAGGAAAGAACATAAGGCAAGGCCAATTTTGTTGTGAATAGCAGGGCCAAAGGACAGGAGGCTATCTCCTAAATCAGAAACACACATTACAGCTGTCTTCTCCACTCCAGACAACCTCTTCCTTTCATCCTCCTCTTGTTTTTGCCTTTCCCCTGGTCCTTCTCTTTCCTCATCTTTGCCAGCAGCTCCCCTACGGCTCTTTGGAAAAGTGTCTTGTACATCTTACTGGGATGCTGTGGATGAATCACCTTCAAACATGGATTAAGAATCATAGAATCAGTCAGGGTTGGAAGGGACCACAAGGGTCAGCCAGTTCCAACCCCCCTGCCATGCCCAGGGACACCCTACCCTACATCAGGCTGCCCACAGCCTCTGCCAGCCTGGCTGCAAACACCTCCAGGGATGTGGCCCCAAGCACCTCCCTGGGCAACCCATTCCAGGCTCTCACCACTCTCATGCTGAACAACTTCCTCCTCACATCCAGTCTGAATCTCCCCACCTCCAGCTTTGCTCCATTCCCCCTAGTCCTGTCACTACCTGAGAGCCTAAAAAGTCCCTCCCCAGCTTTTCTGTAAGCCCCCTTCAGTTCCTGGAAGGCCACAATAAGGTCAACTCAGAGCCTCCTCTTCTCTTGATGGGAGCCATCAAGCTCTGTGGCTTGGGGCACAAGTGCATGTCATTCTCATCTTCCAGAATGAAATTCAGACCAGGCTTTTCCACTCCGTTTCAGCTCGGTGTTAGAAGAAGGAGTAAATCTGAGATTGCTCTGGAATTTGTAATGCTTAGTGAAACAGGGAAGTGTGACTGGTAGCATAGCCTAAAGAGATGGGACTGGGCTGTGATTGACAGTGTGGGAAACGTTGTTAGAGTGACTGAGTCTGGAAGCTGGGTCAAATTGAAGGTGTCTGCAAGTCACTGTGGTTAATTCAGAGATTTATGCTTTTGGCACCCAACATCTCACAGGCTTGTGTGAGCAGGGTGGTTAATCTGCAGAGAAGCCCTTCCAGAAGGGCACAGCCCCAGTGACAGCTGCAGCTAAAATGCTAACAAATGTAAGGACTGGACTGCATGAAGAAATTCCTGCTCCTTCTCCGCTTACCTAATGAATTAGCCTTTACTGTGGCCTTGTCCCAGCTCTGATGCAAGAAACTGCATGGTTGAGACTATTCATTTGCATCCTATCGTTTTTCATACCCTGAGGACCTCATCGGTCCTTTCACAGAGCTGGGTTTCATGCTCTGAATATGAAATTGATACTCACTTCTTCCAGCTTGATCAGATTAGCTTTGTTGGACTTTTAATTTATGTTTTTTTCCTGAGGTTGCTCACTTGGGCTGTTACATTCACATTCATGATTTAAAAGAGTAAGTACCCCAGAAAAAGCAAAACAGCTTTTGGAAATCCAGGCTTGGTCCTACAGAAACATCACTCAAACCCAGAAGGTTTTGAAGGACAGGTATAGGTAGCGCTCAGCAATGCAGTAAAACCTGTCCTAGAGTGAATGTTGATTTTGTTCATTGCAAAGCAGAGCGTGTCCCTTCTTATTTCAGAGCAGGGTTTTCACTCTGAGTGACAGAGAAATGGAATGCCATAAGAAAGGTATTTGCTGCCTGAGTCATCATTTATTTTCTGGGTATCTGGGAGGGGAGGAGATTTATCTTTGCCTGTGTTCTGATTTACAGTGGAAATGTGCTGTGGCAGCATGGGTCACTTCTTCTTTCTGTGTGTCACAGTAAACTGAACCTGGGCTTGTCTCATTAAAAACAATATTTTTTGGTGATACTTTGGGAGCAAAAGGGCCACGAGGATGCTCAGAGGGCTGCAGCACCTCTGCTGTGAGGACAGACTGAAAGAGTTGGGGCTGTTCAGTCTGGAGGAGAGAAGGCTCCCAGGTGACCTTCTTGAGGCCTTCCAGGATCTGAAGGGGGCCTACAAAAAAGCTGGGGAGGGACTTTTTAGGCTGTCAAGTAGTGACAGGACTAGGGGGAACAGAGCAAAGCTGGAGGTGGGGAGGTTCAGACTGGATGTGAGGAGGAAGTTGTTCAGCAACCTGAAGTTCAGTGTGTTGCATAGACAGCTCCAAAAGCATCTTTTGATGGTAGAGCTGTGCAAGAGTAGCAGAGTGGCTGCAGGCTGTGGCGTTGTGTTTGTGTGGCTATAACACATTCTCCTCTCAATATGGTGTTGGAAGATAACTGATTGCAGACATTGTGTAGCCTGACTGTGAAAAAAAAGGAGAGCAGAGCGCTGGTGGGGACCAAGCACACTGAGATTTGCATGAGTGTCACTGAAGCTAGGAAGAAATTCTAGTGCTAGTTCCATCCCCTCCACTCCTGTCACTACCTGACAGCCTAAAAAGTCCCTTCCCAGCTTTCTTGTAGGCTCCTTTAAGATACTGAAAGGCCACAATGAAGTCACCTTGGAGCCTTCTCCTCTCCAGACTGAAGAGCCCCAACTCCCAACACCAAAGTCAACTGGTTTGCACCGGTGTGAGGCAGTGAGACTTCAGCACCAGCACATCAATCACATCACTATTTAAATATATTTGCAGCAACTGCATGAATAAACCAGTAACATTAAGCCCAAATTAGAGCGAATAAAGCCAGGAGCTGAGTTTTGTGTTTCAGTAGAATTATTTCAAACATCTTTGCTTGCTGTAGAATGTGACTTTAAAAAAGAAAGAACCTTTGGAAAGGTCTTTAAGAGAGTGCTTGTAATCCTTTAGAAGCACCATTTCACATGGCAGCAGAGGAAAGCTGGTAAATTTTAATGTAATTAATGATTTAATTAATGATTCCTTGTGGCTTGGCTAACAAAATGAGCTGCTGCTTTCCACATTCGTTTTATCTCGCGTTTGCTTTTCTGGCATTGCTGTATCAAGCAGGCACTGTTGTTGTTGTTGTTGTTGTTATTATTATCATTATCCTGTTTGTTCCAGGGAATGGAAAGAGAAATGAGCCATGGAAATTCCTTCTGAAATGTTTTTTTCCACAGTTCCAAACATTTGCTCTTTTCTGAGCCAGGGAATGTGATTGTTCCCCGGCTCCGTTCGTGACAACAGGCAGAGCAAACATGGGAGCGAAGAGTGATGCTGAGCAGGGCTGCAGCCCAGAAATAACCCCCAAATGCCAGCCTCTGGCTCTCTCTAGCTTCCTGCCCTAAAGAAGAGGGGACTGGCAGCAATGTAACTGGAGTATGAGATGAGGGGACTGGCAGCAACTTGCTAGAAGGGCATTTGCTGATTTGTGCTTTTGCTGATGACCCCAAGCTGTGTGGTACAGCAGTCAGGCTGGAGGGCAGGGATGGCATCCAGAGGGACCTGCACAGGCTGCAGAGGTGGGCACAAGCCAACCTCAGCAGGTTCAACAAGGCCAAGTGCAAGGTCCTGCAGCTGGGTTGAGGCAATCCCAAGCACAAATCCAGGCTGGGCAGTGACTGGCTGGAGAGCAGCCCTGAGGAGAGGGACTTGAGGAGAGGGACTTGGGGGATGCTGGTGGACAAGAAGCTCAAGATGAGGCAGCAGTGTGCACTTGCAGCCCAGAAAGCCAAGCAGAGCCTGGGCTGCATCAGATGTGAGAAGGAAGTTGTTGAGCATGAGAGTGGTGAGAGCCTGGAATGGGTTGCCCAGGGAGGTGTTTGGGGCCACATCCCTGGAGGTGTTTGCAGCCAGGCTGGCAGAGGCTGTGGGCAGCCTGCTCTAGGGTAGGGTGTCCCTGGTCATGGCCGGGGGGTTGGAACTGGCTGATCCTTGTGGTCCCTTCCAACCCTGACTGATTCTATGATTCTGTGATTCTAAAGGATACAAATGAGCTTCTCTAACCTTCGTGCCTGCTAAGTGCAGTTCTTGGCCACACCACCTGACATCACCTTGTTCTACTTCTTTGGTTCCCCTCCCATTAACTGTAGGGCTGGGATTGTAGTTTTTATCTCTGCAGCTCCTCTTACAGTGCTGTTCCTATTGCTTTCCCTTGGCACAATACATCCCATTATCCTGTTCACCTTCCCAGCTCACCACCAGGTACTCAGCAGAGGGTTTAAGTTTCCCTCTTGTGCTCTCAAGCCCTGTCTGCAATCAGTCCCTTGCAGTGCCCTACCTTTTAGAAACTAATATCTTTCCTTAATTGCTTGACTTACCTGTGTTACACAGCCCTTTTTTTCTGCACTAAGTGGTGGCCTGTGACCTCTGTTGAAGCAGCCTTGTTTCCATCTGGTGCTTACTCTGTTTGTCACCAGCCATCTCTATCGTAAGGTCAGCATATTGCCTGTGTGGCAGGTTCATCTCTGAAGGCCTGTGAGCTGTGGTGGCATTGCTGAGGTTCTCATTATCACTGCCTGTGTGGCAGGTTCATCTCTGAAGGCCTGTGAGCTGTGGTGGCATTGCTGAGGTTCTCATTGTCCCATCTCTGCTAACCAGACCTTATCCCTTTAGCCTCTGAACTCTGCCACTTCGCACACTGCTTTCTGGGTGCGCTGGTTCTGTGTCACCTCATTATGAGTCAGGGTTGGATTCTTTTCTATCCTGAAAGGATGTTCTTGGACTCTCTTGATGGTTTGATACATGACTTGCTCTCCTTACAGAATCTCCGCTAAAGGTTTTGCAGGCTTTGTCTGAGCTCCTCTCACAATTCCACGTGCACAGCTTAATGAAGAATAGTAGATGGTGCTTTGATTCTAGCTGAAGGATTAAAAGGGGATAATGCATCCTTCAGTCTGGGGCTAGGTTTGCTGTAGAGAGGTCTCTCCCCTTAGAGAGAGGGGCTGGAAGAGGGAGGAATTCTGGTTTCATTCATCTGACTTTCTGGCCAGCAGGCAAGGGCTGTCATCATGAATTTCAGGGCTGAAGGAAGGTCTTTATTCTCAAGAGATAGCAGGGAGCAATGAAGGATTCATGATCCAGTTACCTCTGGAGCAAGCACAGCTGTCTGCTCTCCGTTATGCAGAGCTCAGAATGGATTTTCAGCCTGATCTCACATTCTAACCTTTCCTTCTTCATGACTGTGCAGCATTGTTGGTGTCTTATCCTTTGGTGCCCACCAATCCTTATTTTTCTCTGCCTCATGTGTGTGTGCATTTCAGCATAGTCATGCTCATAGGTGGTGAGAAGTTTCTGATGCTTGGACTTGTGGATGGAGGTGTTTCAGGAGCACCCATTCATGAGGTAACAGGCAAAAACCTGAGCATGGGAAGTTCCATCTAAACCTGAGGAGGAACTTCTTTGCTTCTTTGCTTTGAGGGTGGTGGAGCACTGGAAGAGATTGTTTATGGAACCTGCACTGAGGCAGGACTCTGTAGTCTGTTTGCTACTGACCAGCTCTATACACAGGTAGTTAGAAACTTAAGAGAGTGACTTAAAAAACCTGGGGACACAGAATTATAAAACCATAGAAGATCCTGAGTTGCAAAGGGGACTCACAGGGATCACTGAGTCCAACTTCTGACTCCACACAGGGCAACCTAAAATGAATCCAATATGCAGGTCCCACGCAGCACGAGAGCTGCTGTATGTAAGCAGGGACAGAGTATATTGCAAAGTCTCTGAATTTCAGGTGTGGTGTCAGCTCTGATTTTTACCTTTTTTTTAACCTCTATCTTCTTAATAAGAAAGCACTGCACATTTTGTAATGAAGGAAAACATCTATGTTAGGTGCTTCCACATCTAACCAACATAATTATTGCTGGACATCTCTAAAGACGTCTCTATAGGAGAACTCAAATGGGTCTGTGAAGAGCAGGATTAAACCATATGCCATTGCCTTCAGTTACTATTGACAGTTACTATTGAGGTCTTGAGTGACCTGATCTAGTGGGAGGTGTCCCTGCCTATGGTGGGGGTTTGGAACTGGATGATCTTTGAGGTCTCTTCCAACCTAAACCATTCTATGATTCTATGACAGCAACTTTTAGTGGGAAGGGAGATACAAGCACAGGAAAAAAAAATCCTTAATTAGGAACAGATCAGAAATCTTTTCCAAAATGCCATTTAGGACCAGTGGTACCACGGGCTGGGAAGCATTTGCAGCCAGCTAATCCATTTCAGCATGGCCTACATTCATTGCTAAGCTGTCTGGCTGCTGTTTGCAAAGACATCAGTGAAGGCATTGACCTGGGTGATGTAACCAGGATGACAAAAACCTCAAACTGGAGGGTGGGAAAGGGCAGTGCTGTGCCTACCAGAGCTTCCCTTGAAGCTGTAAGAGGAGACAACTGCGTCATCCTTTTCTGTAGCATGGGCACTGTACTGCTGTGACCTTCCAAAAGGGGACTTACAGGTGCTTGGCTGCAGCTGATGTGAGAAACCAGGTTAAAGCTTTTCTGCTTTCCGGGTGCTTGGCAGCAGGCGGTGGCGGAGCTGTGTGGTGGTGCTGCCGTCACTGCTGTCCCTTGTCATGCTCCCTCCAGTCAGTCCATCACGCTAATGAAGGGCAATAGTCTTGGACTCTGGACCCATGAAGCCTGTGGTCAGTGCTGGAGCTCCACAGCAGCACCACCCAAACCTTCTGAGCTCTTCGGGCATGGGGTTTTGTTTGGTTTTTTTTTTTTCCTGTGCTGTAGCCAAGCTGTGAGACTGCTCAGAGGAGGCTCAGAGGTTCCAACAGGAACTGTAAATACAAATTAGTGCACATTATGACCACTTAATGTCAAAATGTGGCTGTGAAAAGGAGACAACCCGGTGAGCAGAGGGGAAAGGCTATGTGAGAGTGAAAGGGCTTTCACTTTTCCTGCCTGCTAATTGTTGTTCCTTCAGCCAAGTGCCTTCTGCTTTCCTGCCAAGCTTCAGTCGCTGCTGGGAAAAAGTAAGTAGGGCAGATCCTGGAGAGCTCAGCCAGGGAAGCTGATGGTGATCCAGAAGAGTGCAGGGATAGATTTGGCCTCACACAGGCAGCAGAACAGCATTGAACAAAATAAAATATTCCATTGGGTTTGATGCCAGCAGTCCTCTGCTGCAGGGTAGTACATGTGTAAGAATTAAAATGGAATCCCTCAGAGTTCTGATTCAGTGTGTAGAACCTTTGGATCTTCAGATTTGCAGATCACACAGGAACACATCCAGGCAGGTCTTGAATATCTCCAGAGAGGGAGACTCCACAACCCCACTGGGCAGCCTGTTCCAGGGTTCTGTCACCCTCACAGGGAAAAAAAAATTCCTCCTCATGTTTACATGAAACTTCCTATGCCTCAGCTTCCACCATTGCCTCTTGTACTGTCATTGGGCATCACAAGGCCAGGTTGGATGAAGCCTTGAGCAACCTGGGCTGGTGGGAGGTGTCCCTGCCCAGGGCAGGGGCTTGGAACTGGATGATCCTTGAGGTCCCCAGCAGAGCCTGGCTCCATCCTCCTGGCACTCACCTTTACATATTTCTAAACATTGATGAAGTCACCTCTCAGGCTTCTCTTCTCCAAGCAGCACAGTCCCAGCTCCTTCAGGATCTCCTCCTAACAGAGCTGTTCCATTCCCTTCATCATCTTTGTGGCTCTGCGCTGGACTCTCTCAAGCAGTTCTCTGTCCCTCTTGAACTTTTTAACCTTTCTGTGAGGTGATTTGGCATTGACTGGTGAGGTTGATGGAGACTCAGCCTTCAGCAGACAGACTGGATCAACAGATTTTAGTGCCCTTCCAAGCAACCCATGCTTCAGCCTGTGCAGCAGAGTGAACTTGCTATGTGTGTGGTGCTACACAAGCTGTGTTGCTTTCACAGCCCTCCCTCAGCAGCTTCAGAAGCCGTGGAGACCTGTTCTCACATTTACACCCTGAGTAGTTCCTGTTTGCTGAAGGAGAGGGAAAGCTGAGGATCTGTTGCTTTTGTAACCAAGTAGGCAACGAGGTAGTAAAGGATGGTGAGCTTTGGAGAGGGGAGAGTATTTTGGCCCCTCTGAAGCTTTCAGGGAAAAAAACTGAGCTGTGTCATGAAAAAGGGAGGTGCAAACTATTCCTTTCACAGCTTTTTACTCCATGCTTAGCCAGTTTGTTCTCCAAGCCAGCAGTCCCCTTTCCAAACAAGAAGCCAGGTTATTAGCTTCGTACAAGTTTAGTCCACAGCAAGTAAGAGCTACCACTTTTAATCCTCATGGAGTATTCACGTGATAAGTGGGCAAGCAAGTATTGCTTTAAATAGCTCAACACACCACTGCTATTCCAGTGCCATGCAGCCCAGCTCCACAGGAGCGATCAAGAGAGAGATTTTTGGCTGCCAGGTATCTTACTGACCGTCTTTGGGAAAGAGACAAGCTTACAGCATCTCCTCCAACATCAGTGCTGTGCCCTCCTGCACCAGGGGAAAGGGACCACCTGAACTGAGCTGGATGCCTTGAGGGGGATTTTCAGCTACCTCAGCTTCGATTTGTAACTTGTGGCCAGGCAGTTTGCAGGTTGTCTTCCTTTATGCTTTTTTCCCGCCTTCAGCAGCTATGGCAGGTGGCATCTCCTGATTGGAACACAGCCACTGCTGACACGTCCTGTGCCAGTCATAGAGTCATAGGATCATAGAATCAACCAGCTTAGAAGAGACCTCCAAGATCATCCAGTCCAACCTAGCACCCAGCCCTAGTCAATCAACTAGAGCATGGCACTAAGTGCTCCATCCAGGCTTTTCTTCAACATCTCCAGGGATGGCGACACCACCACCTCCCTGGGCAGCCCATTCCAATGCCAATCACTCTCTCTGTCAAGAACTTCCTCCTAACATCCAGCCTGAACCTCCCCTGGCACAACTTGAGGCTGTGTCTCCTTGGCACAACTTAAGACTGTGTCCCCTCATTCTGTTGCTGGTTGCCTGGGAGAAGAGCCCAACCCCACCTGGCTACAACCTCCCTTCAGGTAGCTGTAGACAGCAATGAGGTCTGCCCTGAGTCTTCTCCAGGCTGCACACCCCCAGCTCCCTCAGCCTGTCCTCACAGGGCTGTGCTCCAGGCCCTTCACCAGCTTCATCACCTTTCTCGGCACACATTCCTGTACCTCAACATCTCTCTTGAACTGAGTGGCCCAGAACTGGACACAGCACTCAAGATGTGACCTGAGCAGTGCTGAGTACAGGGAAAGAATAACCTCCAGGCCCCTGCCAAGGGTGGCATAGCCTGTGGAGAAGACAACCTTTAGGCTTCTGCAGGATGCTATTTTTAACACGGTGGCAGCAGCAGCAGCAGCAGCAGCAGCGAGGTGCTGGCTGCTCTCCAGGCTTGTGCGTGGGTGCTGCAGGAGTCATCTGAGCCTTGGGCACATTGGTGTGGGATCACTGCTGTGACCGCAGCCCCGGCACACATCCTCACCCACCACCGGCCAGCCACGCAGCCCCTGCCGGCACTTCCCCTCTCCTAAGGGAATTAAAAGTGGGAATGCCGGAAGATACAGGTACAGCGAGGTGACTCCACGTGGTGGAGAGCCTGAAATGACTTCTTATTTATTTATTTATTTCTTTAGTCACCCAGAGCTGATGGAGCTCAGTCGCTGATTCCTGCCGTGGGGAGCGATTTATTTCCGTGCGCTGTGTTGTGGAAGCGCCGCGGAGCGCAGGGAGGTGGTGAAACATCGCTTCCAAACCCTGCTGCTTCCCCTTCTTTGCGTGAAATGAGCGGCGCTTGGCAAACGATAACGACCCTGCCACTTTGAGGGCTCAGTTTGACAACTTTCCCTGCTGCAATTAATTTAAGTTGATGTTGGATCGCAGCGGTAAAGTCACCGAGATTGCTCGGTGAAGGTATTTTGAGTGCCGTTCCTAGATCCTTTCTCCATGCCGTCTTGTTAAACTCAGACCAAAAAAAAGTCTTCTTTTACACTGCTACAGTTCCTGAAAGTCAGCAGAGATTTTTTAATTTATTTTTTTTTACCACCTGCCTTCAGGTTTGGTAAATATTTTGTTCTAATAACGAGGGCAGGAGGTTAGCTCACGCTGGGCTGGTTTATGTGATCTGAATTTTGCACCGTGCATGGGGTGAGGTTCGGAGCTGTTGTGTGCTGAGCGCTTGTGTGCTGTGCTGCCTCTCGTATGCCTGTGGTTTTATTTGTGACCTGCTGGATACCACCTCCCCTTCACCTCTGATCCCATACACCCCGTAATTAGTCATGGGAAGAGAGGTTTCTTCAGCTGTGCTGCCTGCTGTCCTGGTTTTTGTTTTTATTATGATCCATAGGCAGAGCTGGAAAAGGATGCAAACTTTGCTCCAGTGCCACTGGAAGGGCACTGTAAAAGCTGCTGTTTGTAAGCAGCAGAAGCAGAGGGCATTTCAGAAGAGAACATGATTCCTGAACCGTGTTCTGTCTGGATTTTGGACTACATGAGTGAATTCAGTTACACAGAGACCTGCTGACATGAAGTTATACTAAATTTGCTGAACTGCCTGTCTTGTGGTATAGGAGGTAAAGAGAGAGGCACTAATAGTGCTGTGCTGTAGGAACTAAAGAGAGAGGCACTAATACTGCTTTGCTCTAGGAATTGAAGAGAGAGGCACTAATAGTGCTGTGCTGTAGGAACTAAAGAGAGAGGCACTAATAGTGCTGTGCTGTAGGAACTAAAGAGAGAGGCACTAATACTGCTTTGCTCTAGGAATTGAAGAGAGAGGCACTAATAGTGCTGTGCTGTAGGAACTAAAGAGAGAGGCACTAATAGTGCTGTGCTGTAGGACCTAAAGAGAGAGGCACTAATAGTGCTGTGCTGTAGGAACTAAAGAGAGAGGCACTAATACTGCTTTGCTCTAGGAATTAAAGAGAGAGGCACTAATAGTGCTTTGCTCTAGGAGCTAAAGAGAGAGGCACTAATAGTGCTGTGCTGTAGGAACTAAAGAGAGAGGCACTAATAGTGCTGTGCTGTAGGAACTAAAGAGAGAGGCACTAATAGTGCTGTGCTGTAGGAGCTAAAGAGAGAGGCACTAATAGTGCTTTGCTCTAGGAATTAAAGAGAGAGGCACTAATAGTGCTTTGCTCTAGGAGCTAAAGAGAGAGGCACTAATAGTGCTGTGCTGTAGGAACTAAAGAGAGAGGCACTAATAGTGCTGTGCTGTAGGAACTAAAGAGAGAGGCACTAATAGTGCTTTGCTGTAGGAGCCACAGCAGAGGGCTTGGAAAGAGCAGTAGAGCTTTTCTGGGTCTGCAGCGGATGCAGAGAAGCTCCACTGGGAACATGAGTTCCTGTGCACTGTTGTGGGGACAGTTCATCCCTGGGCAGCTGGAGGGCTTGAGGGATGGCACAATATGGACATTCAAAGCAAAACTTGGTTAGCCTCCCCTTTATCCTTGGGATCTTCTGCTTTGTTGTGAGATGCATGGAAGAAAAAGGTGTGGGGTTGTGGTGAGAAGGAACTGGGAACAAGCTGCTGATTGAGAAATACGGCAAAGCAGGTTACTACAAGTTGTTGCACATCTAACACCTCTGCTGCCCAGGCAGGTTTGGTGCCCATCCATTTGGACATGTGTGCTCCCTCCTGCCCTGATGCCTGGACCAGCAGGGTGCATGTCTAGGCTGGGCTAGGGATGGGGAGCTGCTCTTCCCTGCTGCTGAACATGGTTTAGAAGGCTGAATGGGGAGAGCTCATGGAATCCCCTTTTACCTATTGCTCTTTTTCCGTTCCCTCTGTACAAGGATCATCAAGGTCTCAGGTCTCCACAAGGCTCCATATTGAATCTCCAGTTCTTATGAAAAAAAAGCAAAGGCAACCCCCTTTTCTAAAGCAGATTTTTGACCAGGAGAGAGGTCACCACATTACTGCGTTTGATTAGCCTGACCCCCATAGCTGCACTGGAAGCACTCCCAGTCACTGTGTTTTACATGCAGACAGAAGGCAGGGAGGGAGCAGAGGCTACCTTTGTGTTTAACCCCAGATATTATTTAGAGGCACTTAAATGTTTGTTTCCTTAACTTTCAACTGTCTGTTTTGAAATCCAGCCCTGAGTGTTTTGACTGAGGCAGCACAAGAAAGGTTTGGCAAAAAAAAA
>VWZI01019557.1:313030-367484 GCA_013396835.1 Psilopogon haemacephalus
ATTATATTATATTATATTCCGTCATGCCTAGTTGCTTACATCAGGCAATAAAAGGGAGGGGTTTAAAAACAGGCTTTATCCATACAGTTGCAGGTTGATAAGCAGGACCCTTGATTGTCTGGCAGGCTGAATACAGAACTGGATGACAGGAAGACCAGGCCATTTAATGTTAGCAGCACAGCAAGTGTAGCACCTTCTGAGTCTCTCAGGATGCAGCCCAAAAATGAATCTACATTCAGTAGGCTCATTTGCCAGCAAGGGAAATGGAGCTGCTTTTGATACTGGTGCAGTGCAAATGGAACACTGATGACACACAACAGCAGGCAAGCAGCACTCTTGGAGTGCATTAATTAATTGCTGTTGCTGCTATTTATTTTTTACAGGCTGTAGGCAGTAAAGAATTATGGAGTTAGATTGACTGTGAAATCACACAGCACAAATGACAGTGCCCCAGATGCTGCTACAGACACTGGGCTGGGGGGGGAGGGGGGAAGTAGCCTGTTTCTAAGCAATTAGAGGAACTCCTCGGAGCTATATGAGGTATTTGGGTGTCAGGTGACTGGAAACCATCCCAATGAGTTGTCAGAGAAGCCATCCAGAGGTACCCTCCTCAGACAGAGTGGTTCTCTTCCACCCCAAGTCCCCACAGCATGCCCAGTTACTGGCTTGCTGCCCAATGCCACGGGAGGAGACAAACACATATTTATTAACTGCTTCAAAATTCCTCCTGTTAAGTGTTCAGGGTAGGGCATTGCCCTGGTGTGCAGGGTAACAGCAAGGCAAGCAGCTGAGTTCCACAGTGTTAGTCTCTTCATAATGACAGGACGAGGGGTAATGGGTTCAAACTGGCAGAGGGGAGATTTAAACGGGATGTTAGGAGAAAGTTCTTCACAGTGAGGGTGGTGAGACACTGGAACAGGTTGACCAGGGAGGTTGTGGCTGCTCCCTCCCTGGAGGTGTTCAAGGCCAGGCTGGATGAGGTCTTGAGTGTCCTGATCTAGTGGGAGGTGTCCCTGCCTATGGCAGGGGTTTGGAACAGCATGATCTTTGAGGTCTCTTCCAACCTAAACCATTCTATGATGCTATGATCACAAGTGCTGAGCTGGCAGAGCCTTTCTTGTTTCACTAAGATGAATGCCAGCAGTGGCTAGAAACTGTTTCTGGGCTTTAAATAACTCTGCCTCCAGATGCTCCTTCTGTTTGACAAGTGTTGGGTAGGAGTGGGTCTGTGACATAATTCTGATTTCCTGTCCTGGGAGAGGAGGATGTGGTAGTTGCCTTCACACATACTCCATCTCTGGAGTCATTCCAACCCCAGCTGGATGCCATCCTCTGCAAGCTGCTCTGGGGTCACCCTGCTCTGGCAGGGGCATTGCAGCAGAAGATCTCCCTCCCAAGCTCTGCCATTCTGTAGTCTTGTAAATCTGAGGAGGCTGCAGCAGTTGCCACACACATCTGATCCTGTGTTTAGAGGGAGCAGTAGTTCAGTTGTGTCCAGGAGGAGTATCAGACAACTGTAATCTGTCCAAGGCATTTCTCTGTACCAGTGATGCTCTGAACTTGGCAAGTTTATGTCCTTTATGCGTTTCTTTTGTGCTGTTAATGGTGCTGGGTGTTAACTCCCAAAGATTTCATTCTCTGCTAGCAGCCTCTGCACTCATTTACTGGGTTTTTTTTGCACGGGACGAACCCAAACTATCAGTGTACAAAATACATCACTGGTGACATTTACTGTAAAAGTAGTGGGGACTGGAGGCACAACTGTTCTGTGATCAGAAGCCCATATGTTGAAGTGCTTAAAATCGTATGGGTCATGGGTGAAAAATCAGCTTCATCTCAGTGAGCTTTGCTTTTCCAGCTGTCTTCTGAGTCTGCCTTTTCTCTTCCTGCAGCTTGTGGATGTGACCTGGCTCAAGGAGGATTTTTTGTGAGACAGGGAGACTACATTTGTACTTTGGACTACCAGAGACTCTATGGCACACGATGCTTCAGTTGTGACCAGTTCATTGAGGGAGAAGTGGTCTCAGCACTGGGCAAAACCTATCACCCAGACTGTTTTGTGTGTGCTGTCTGCAGGTATGTTTTCTACATGAACTTCTTTTCCATTTAAACACTGGGGTTTTTAAACTGGAACAGGTTGCCTGGGGAGGTTGTGGATGCCCCTTCCCTGGAGGTGTTCAGGGCCAGCTTGGATGAGGCTTTGAACAACCTGGGTTAGTGAGAGGTGTCCCTTCCCGTGGCAGAGGGACTGGAACTAGGTGATCTTTCAGGTCCCTTCCAACCCTAACCATTCTATGAAAGATGCCAGGTGTTTGAACTGGTAGCCTACAGATGGGGGAAAGAAGTTCTGGTTTCTATTATCCACTCCTCCAAAAGTAGCAGAATTTTCTTCTTCTTTTTCTTTTCTCTGCTTCCTCTCACCCCAGCAGAGGGAAGGAACCATGGGATCATGCCTGGGCAAGCCAGGACATGGATCTTCCATGACAATCTTCCAAAAGATGAACAGAGGAGAAGATCACATCCCTGGGCTTGCTGACTACAGTGATGCAGCCCAGGATGCTCTTGGTCTTCTTTGCTGCAGAGACACTGTGATAACTCTTGTTCAGCGTGGTGTCCCCCAGGACCTCTACATCTTTTCATGTCTTTCCAGCTTGTTGACCCCCAGAGTGTACCAGTGCAGGGAGTTATTCTTTTGCATGCACCCTTGTTGAAATTTGCTGAGACAGGAGATAGCAAGTGATGTCCACTTCATATTGTCAGCTTCAACACCCTGGGTGAAATCCATCTCCATGAAGCAACCTCGGGGGATGTGATTGTACCAGGTACAAGTTAGAACAAAATCTGATCCTCTAGGTCCTTAGGTTACAGTCTGACATGACACCTGACCCAGTGTAAGAGCAGTCTGCTGCTGAAATGAAGAGCTTTACTTTCCCCACAACCCTGGCCGTATCCTTCTCTTAATTTTCTTAGATCAAATTTAGTTGACTCCTCAGCCAGGGAGGCAGAACAGTGATTTAAAGCACAGAAGACTCCATCTGCTCTGAAATAAAATGAACATTTCCTTTTGGCTTGGAAAGCTCCAATAACCTGCCCACAGCCTGAATAACCTGCCCACAGCTGTATAGATTATGGCATGGTGCAGAGGAGGACAAGAGCAGGCTGAGGGACTTGGGACTTCTGAGCCTAGAAGAAGAGCATCCTGAAGGGGAATCTCAGCAATGCTAATCAATACTTCCAGGGTGGGTGTCTGGGGGATGGAGCCAGGCTTTATTTCTGTGATGCCCTGTGACAGGACAAGGGGTAATGGGCACAAACTGGAACAAAGGAAGTTCCACTGAAACATGAGGAGGAACTTGATGTTGATGGAGCCCTGGAGCAGGTTGCCTAAAGAGTTTGCGGAGTCTCCGTCTCTGGAGTCATTCCAAACTCACCTGGATGCGATCCTGTGCAGCCCACTTGAGGTGACTTGCTCTGGCAGGGAGGTTGAACTTGATGATCTGCAGAGGTCCCTTCCAACCCCTCTCATTCTGTGACCCGTAAGCAAGACCAGACTTGGCAGTGTCAGCACACAGCTACCTTGTGCACCAGTTACCCATCAGATCAGGCTGATGGCAGTTTGATGTTTTGCAACACGCTTTTGTTGCTGAGCTCCTGTGCTTTCTAGCTTTACAAATACAGTAGGCAGGTGGATAAAAAGCTCAACATGGTTGGTGAAAAGCTCAACATGAGCCTGCAGTGTGCACACACAGTCCAGACAGCAACTGTGTGCTGGGCTGCAGCAAGAGCAGCTGTGGGCAGCAGGGCAAGGGAGAGGATTCTGCCCCTTTGCTCTCCTCAGACACCCCACCTGGAGTACTCTGTGCAGTTCTGGAGCCCCCAACACAACAAGGACATGGAACTGTTGGAGCAAGGCCACAAAGATGCTGAGAGAGCTGCAGCAGCTCTGCTATGAGGACAGGCTGAGAGAGTTGGGGCTCTGCAGCCTGGAGAAGAGAAGGCTTCCAGGAGACCTTTGAGTAGCCTTTCAATATCTGAAGGGGGCTACAGGAAGGCTGGGGAGGGACTTTTTACAGGGTCTTGTAATGAAAGAATGAGGAAGAATGGGTTTAAATTGTCAGAGGGGAAATCTAAACTAGATATTAGGAAGAAGTTGTTTGCAGTGAGGGTGGTGAGACACTGGCACAGGTTGCCCAGGGAGGTTGTGTCTGCTCCCTCCCTGAAGGTGTTCAAGGCCAGGTTGGATGAGGCCTTGAGCAACTTGTTCTAGTGGGAGGTGTCCCTGCCTATGGCACAGGGGGGTTGGAACTGGATGATCTTTGAGGTCCCTTCCAACCTAAACCATTCTGTGATAAAACAAAACTAATTGGGAAACGAATCACAGAGGATGTACTAAAATCCTACCAGTCAGTTCAGAGAGCTGCTCTAAAGATGCTCTTAATTCTCTTAATTAAAAATAGATCATTCAGCTGTGAAAGTCACACTGAATTTTTTTTTAAGGGATAAGTAGCTGATTAAAGCCCCTGCCTAGCAATGTTCAGTGGGTGACTGGTGGTGAGATGTCATGTTATGTGAAGACAATGCTGCTTTTAGCCTCCAGTGCTATGTATAGACCTGCTCACACGTTGCAGGGCTCAGAAGCTGACACCTTGTGAACTGACTGTTGCCACCTTCTGCTGTGCCTTCACTCATCCTCGGGCAGGGCTCCATATGAGAAGCAGAGGTCAGACTCACAGAAATGCTGCCAAGTGTGTTGTGTAGAAATTCTGGATCCCCAGTGAACAAGGCTGTGAAGCAACTGCGGAGACTTAATTATGGGTTTAGAACAGCAGCAAGGGAAGAGAATGCCTGCCTGTACCTTTGGAGCAAAGGTGGAGGTGGGGACATTTGGACTGGATGTGAGGAGGAAATTCTTCACCATAAGAGTGGTCAGGCCCTGGAATGGGTTGCCCAGGGAGGAGGTGGTTGGGGCCACATCCCTGGAGGTGTTTAAGCTCAGGCTGGATGAGGCTCTGTCCAGCCTAATCTAGGGTAGGGTGTTCCTGCCCGTGGCAGGGAGATTGGAACTAGCTGATCCTTGTGGTCCCTTCCAACCCTGACTGATTCTATGATTCTATAACTTCCAAGGAGGATTTCCTTTTTTGTTGTTTTTGTTTTTTTGAAAGCAAGGTACCTTGCAGTCTTCATGTGGAGGTGGTGGAGGGCCCATCCCTGGAGGCATTTCACATTAGGTTTGATGGGGCTTTGAGCAATGTGATCTAGCTGGGGATGTCCCTGCTTACTAGATGACATTTAAAGGTCCCCTCCAACCCAGTGCATTCTGTGATTTGATCTTGTAGATGTGGAAAACTTTACCCTAATTGGAATTGTTGCCCTCTCCCATCTGAATGGCAAGGCACTGAGATTGGTCACTAAGCTCTTAGAAAGTGAACTTTCTAAGGGACTTTTTTTTCCTATGAGGGTGAGAGAACACTGGAACAGGCTTCCCAAGGGGATTGTGGAGTCTCCTTCTCTGGAGGTATTCAAAGGCAGCCTGGATGTGTTCCTGTGTGATGTGGTCTAGGTGATCCTGCTCTGGCAGTGGGGTTGGGCTGAATGAGCTTTGGAGGTCCTTTCCAGCCACTGCCATTCTGTGAAGATACACTTGTGGGCTAGGAAAGCCTCCACATGCCCTGAGGAGACTCTGCTGCAGGGAGTGGTGCTTGTGAGCTTTGGCATGTTATGTGGGTGCCACCTCTGCCATTGTGCCACAGGTCACAGCCTCTGCTCCTCTTCTCATTTGAAGTTGTTTTCTTTTGGATTGTCTAATTGTCTCGGGTAGATGCCAATTCAAACTGATTGGACCCTGCTTCTGTTTAGCTTGGCCCTTGGTGTGTGTTTGAGATGAGCTTCTGGCTTATCTGGAAGTTCTGCTGGATTATTGACAGGTGAAGCACTGAGTCAAGAAAATACCTTCCCCTTCCCCTCTAGCTGCTGGATGCAAGACTGCCCAGCAGTCACAGGCAGTCATCAGAGCAGGGCCACAAAGATGCCTCTGAGGGCTGCAGCATCTCTGCTATGAGGACAGGCTACAAGAGTTGGGGCTCTGCAGCCTGGAAAAGAGAAGGCTTCAAGGAGACCTTGGAGTAGACTTCCAGTATCTGAAGGGAGCTATAGGAGGGGTGGAGGGGGACTATTTACAAGGTCTTGTAATGACAGGGTGAGGAGGAATAGGTCTAAACTGGCAGAGGGGAGATTGAAACTGGATGTTCAGAGGAAGTTCTTTACAATAAGGGTGGTTAGATACTGGCACAGGTTGCCCAGGGAGGTTGTGGCTGCTCCCTCCCTGGAGTTGTTGAAGGCCAGGTTGGATGAGGCCTTGAGCAACCTGTTCTAGTGGGAGGTGTCCCTGCCTATGGCACAGGGGGGTTGGAACTGGATGATCTTTGAGGTCCCTTCCGACCTAAACCATTCTGTGGTTCTATGAATTTGACAGCAGCGTTTGTGGGGAAATGTCATGCGGAATTGTAATGAAAAGTTAATGAAATCATCTGATCAGATGGACTTCACCACGAGCAGGAGGCCTGGCTTATGCTTGTGCTCCCTTGCTGGCTGGCTTGGGATTTAGTTGGACAAAAGCCTTGGGTGGAGTGAAATGTGCTTCTAAAGCCTGCCCATCTTCTGCTGCGCTGAAAAGCAACTTGTCCATCTGGCCCCCCGAGAGAACAAACCTCAGCAGCTTCTGTGCCAGGCAAAGCTCTGGCAGGGGAAAGCTTTTTGTTTTAAGGGCACTGATAAAAAGGAAAGATTTAATTCAGGGTAAGGAGAGACGTTGTTGAGCAGAGCCAAGGAGCAGCATGGATGCTTTGGGTTTCTAACTGGCTCCAGTGAGAGTTCGCCGACGTTGCCTTTCCTGTGCGTAGGGATTAAGAGGAGGGCTTTGATCTGATCCAAGTTGGGAGGACAAGTGCATTTTTTTTAATGCATAAAAGGCTTCTCTGCCGTGCAGCTTGACAATAATAAAAGCAGCTGCATTTGCCTGCTCTTCCTCCCTGTAATGCCAGGTTTATTTTCAGTGTGCAACTGATCCTGCGAGTGGTTGGCCCTTGTTGATGCCACATTGCTTAGGTGCAGCAGGATTTGGGCTCGAATGCTAGGTCTGGTTTTGTGCCTTTAGATGTTATTCTTTCCTAAGTAGCCATAACATCTGCTTTCGCTGTTAGAATCCTAGAATCAGTCAGGGTTGGAAGGGACCACAAGGATCAGCCAGTTCCATGGACAGGGATACCCTACCCTACATCAGGCTGCCCACAGCCTCTGCCAGCCTGGCTGCAAACACCTCCATGGATCTGGCCCCAAACACCTCCCTGGGCAACCCATTCCAGGCTCTCACCACTCTCATGCTCAACAACTTCCTCCTCACATCCAGTCTAAATCTCCCCACCTCTGATAGGTCCCTGCAGTATCTTTGAGTGGCTGAAAAACTGCAAATGAGAACTGGGCAAGCAGAGCAAAAAGAAACCAGAATCATATAATCAGCTCCTTTATGGGCAGAGCTTTCGTTTGGCAAAGGCCTGAGCCTCTAACCTGTTTGCTTTTGTTTTTTGCCCCGCTGCAGGCTGCCTTTCCCTGCGGGGGACCGGGTGACGTTCAACGGGAAGGAATGCATCTGCCAGAAGTGCTCCCTGCCCCCTGCCAGCAGCGCTGCCTCTTTCCCTCTACAGAACCTGCGAAGTAAGGAGGCTCTCTGCTCTTCTCTGTTGGCACTTCTTAGCATGCACAGGTTTCGAGAGCAAATTTTTACGCCAATATGTGTACCTGGGAGCTTCCACCACGAGTGCAGTTGGAGCAGGCCAGGTCCAGCTGCCACTGTTGGAGTGAGTCCAGAGGAGTCAGAAAGATCATCCAAGGGCTGGAACATGTCTGCTATGAGGATAGGCTGACCCTATAGATTACTGGGAGAAGTTTTCCTTCCCCTTCCTCATCTCTTTCTGCAATTTTCACTATTTCATAGAATCAAAGAATCAGTCAGGGTTGAAAGGGACCACAAGGATCATCTAGCTCCAACCCCCCTGCCATGCCCAGGGACACCCTACCCTACATCAGGCTGCCCACAACCTCATCCAGCCTGGCTGCAAACACCTCCAGGGATGTGGCCCAAACTACCCCCCTGGGCAACCTATTTCAGACTCTCACCACTCTCATGCTCAACAACTTCCTCCTCACATCCAATCTGAATCTCTCCACCTCCAGCTTTGCTCCATTCCCCCTAGTCCTGGCACTATCTGAGAGCCTAAGGAGTCCCTTCCCAGCTTTTTTGTAGCCCACTTCAGATCCTGGAAGACCACAAGAAGGTCACCTGGGAGCCTCCTCTTCTCCAGACTGAACAGCCCCAACTCTTTCAGTCTGTCCTCATAGCAGAGGTGCTGCAGCCCTCTGAGCATCCTCGTGGCCCTTCTCTGGACACACTCCAGCATCTCCACATCCCTCTTTTCCCAGGGGCTCCAGAACTGGATGCAGTACTCCAGGCGGAGTCTCACCAGGGCGGAGTAGAGGGGAAGAATCACCTCTCTCGACCTGCTGGCCACACTTTCTCCAGTTCCTTTCTCCAGTTCATGCAGTGGGAGATGCTGTGCTAATTCTTCTCTTGCTGTTCTCATTTGGGGGAGGGAATGACCCTTTCAGCTGCTTTCTCATATCACTTATTCCCAGAGATGGCTCATCCTCAGCCATCTTGCCTGGCGGCGTTTGCAGATCCATACTTTAATGACCTATTGTCTGTTTGTCTCCTTTCCTTATGGGAAAAGTGGCTTTGATTTTAATAGACATTATTTGCCTTGTTGAGTACTGACAGAGCAAGTTCATTTGATTATCTGTGCTGCAGAACCCTTTTAATGCACTTGCTCTCCCTTTCTCTGTACACCCCCTGCCCCCATGCAGACTTTGCCTTGCCTGCAGCTCTGTCAGGTTGCTGCAGCAGCCTCTCCAGTGCACAGCTACCTGCAGCCCTCAGCACACCACTTGCCTCAAAGGCAAACAGCTCTGGAAACACTGGTGGCAAAACCTGATCTTGGAAAACAGAAGTTTATCTTTTCCCCAGGTAAAAATCTCCAAAATGCACATTTAAACCTCAAACACAGGTCTGCTTTGACTCTCATTAGCAGTGGATAAAGGCTTTGCATGGGTTTCAGTGACTTAAGAGGCTTGTTCAAACTTGGGTGGTGCCTACCACACTAGAGAGTGGACTTCTAAAGGAGTTTGTTCTCATCATCACCTGAGCCTGACCAGCTCTGCTTTTCAAAGCCTGTACTGATAGGGGTGAGCTGACAGGTAAATGACTTCTCCAAGGGCAAGCTCAAGTGCACATCTGGCCTGCAAGAAAAGTGTTTCCATGGGGTTGGCCAAGACTCCAGATAAATATCATCCGTACACAGGAGCTTGTACTGCTCATGGGACTCAGGAGATTGGATAGCAATTGTAGAGTCCCTCATTGGTGTGAGGCAGGAAGCTTTGATGGGTTGAGTCACAAATACATGGAGGTGTCCTGCATGTGGCAGGACTTGCAAGAGCCTGACCAGTGGCAGTACAGAGAAAATTAACAATGCCTGCAAAGATAATAAAGACTTTGGGAAGCACTCAGGTTAGTATGGGATAGGTGAAAGAGCAATATACAACACCAGCTGCTTTCCAAGCACCTTATCCTTAGGCTAGGGCCAGGATTTCAGGAATAAAGCAGCAGCATCAAGGACATCTTGGCTGAAGTGGAAAACCAAGAGCCCAGTATGGCTCTCTGTAGCTGTGCCACATATCACACGAAGCAATAAATGTCATCTCCTTGTTTAACAACATTCTTGGAAAAGGAATGAATGTTGCAAACGAACAGTTCTTTCTGTCAAAGAACAGTAGTGCACAAAACATCTGACTTCCAGGAAGCTGAGGCAAGGAGCAGGTGATCTGCTGACCCACTCCTACTCTGAGCTTGCTCCTGGCTCCATATATGGGCCATATATGTTATCTGTTAGCTTATTTGTCTGTCTTGAGGTCAAGGAGGTCTCTTGGGACTCGCCAAGCTCCCAACATCACTGCCCCCTCTGCCCAGGCCTTCTGTTTTCATCCTCCCACTTTGTTTTTGACCTCCTTTGTGCCTTAGAGTTGAAAGCAATGAAGAATGTCAGATATTTGCTTTTTTTTTTTTGCCTGCCTCCTCGTTGGTTTTGTTATTCTGGAAATGCCTCCCTACCTGTTTTGTTCAACTTGCAAACCACTGCCTGCAGAAACCTCTCGTGGCAGTGCTGATGCTGAAGAGTACTCGGGGAAGAGCATTAACATGTAGCAACAAATTGATGTGTTCTGCAGAGTTATTGGCTGGAATTAGATGAGTCACCAAAGGATGCAGCATCCAAGGCAGGCAGACAAGGACTCTGCCTCTGTGGGCACCGTTGGCATGGCAACCACAATATTTGTTTTTAATTATCTGGCACTTGACAGTGAAAACAACAGTTGAGAAGGAGAAAGTGGCTCACAAAATGCTTGCTCTCTGCCCACCCAAGCTTCGCCCAGGTGAAAGGTGAATGCTCCCTTCATGCATTCCAAGTCCACTAAAGGCAAACAAGAGCTTTTTTGCTGTTGTTGTTGTTGTGCACTTAGAAATGGAACATTTAACATTGCACTAACAGTGTCTCATCAATGAAGAGAACCTTAAATCAAAAAGTTTTTGGAGAGGGCTGTTTAAACCCCCAACCAGCGAGACAAAATCAGATCACAGATGAACCCCTGCCCAGTGCAGGAGAGCTCACCAAGAGATTTCTGGTCGCAGCTAAAGGACTGGACCTGCAGAGCAGTGCAGTCTTTGCTGTCTTGTGGAACAAACTGCAGTCACACCCCAAAATGTTCTCTTTTATTAGCAAAACTCCAACGCTCTGAGCAGTGCTGCACACACTTCTGTGCTGGGCTTCTTTCCACATATTGATGCTCTACAGGGTAATGTTGGAGAGGCAAATTAGTGCTCCCTTCATGCATTCTAAGTCCACTAAAGGCAAAGAGGAGCTATATTTTTATTGTTGTGCACTCAGAAATGGAACATTTAGCATTGCACTAACAGTGTTTCATCAGTGAAGAGAACCTTAAATCAAAAAGTTTTTGGAGAGGGCTGTTTAAACCCCCAACCAGCGAGACAAAATCAGATCACAGATGAACCCCTGCCCAGTGCAGGAGAGCTCACCAAGAGATTTCTGGTCGCAGCTAAAGGACTGGACCTGCAGAGCAGTGCAGTCTTTGCTGTCTTGTGGAACAAACTGCAGTCACACCCCAAAATGTTCTCTTTTATTAGCAAAACTCCAACGCTCTGAGCAGTGCTGCACACACTTCTGTGCTGGGCTTCTTTCCACATATTGATGCTCTACAGGGTAATGTTGGAGAGGTGCATTAGTGCTCCCTTCATGCATTCAAGGTCCACTACAGGCAAACAAAAGTTGTTTGTTTTTTTGTTTTAATTATTGTTATTGTGCACTCAGAAATGGAACATTTACCATTACAACTGACAGTGTCTCATCAGTGAAGAGAATCTTAAATCAAAAAGTTTTTCGAGTGGGCTGTTTAAACCTTGTAACGAGAGCCTACCTCTGGAGTGCTTTCTTAATAACTTAGATAAATCTTTTTGAATGCTTTTCTGTGTTTTTCTCATCCGTGCAAGACATTGCTGTGGTTTTTCTTTGCTCTTCTGGCATCTCTCAATGGCTCTTTTGCCTTAAGCAAATTGTCGGTGTACTTGAAGAATTCCTGAATAAATCCCCCTCCCCACACACACACGCATGGTTTCACAAAAAATGGAAGATAGAACTGTATGGAGGGTTACAAGAGTTACTGAGATACTGATGCTAGACCCAAGTCACAAGTGTGACTTAAGAAATGTAATTTTGGGGGTCTTTTTTCCTTTCAGTTATTCATCTCTTTTAGCAATGTCGAGGCAATACCAGGGCAGTTCTGCTTGAGTTTTTGGAGCTGCGCTAGGACACTGCTGGCTCCTCAAGCTGCAGTAGCCATCTGAAGCCTGTGATTCACTCTCATTGGTGTTTTCTCTTGCAGATTGTGGAGGCTGTGGTTCAGAAATCAAAAATGGGCAGTCCTTGGTTGCCCTGGACAAACACTGGCATTTGGGCTGCTTTAAGTGCAATATATGTGGCAAGCTACTGAATGCGGAGTACATCAGCAAGTAAGTTCATGGCAGGAGCATTCTTTTTTACTACCAAATAACTGATTTAGCACTGCATGTCCTTTAGGTTTTGTTTATGTATGTTTGGAGATGAATGGAGCCACTCTGCTCACTGGTGACAAGGGGTAATGGATGCAAACTGGAATACAGGAGGTTGCGTGTAAAGAAAAGGAAAATATTCTTCATTTCTTGAGGGTGACAGATTACTGGAGCAGGCTGCTTAGAAAGGTTGTGGAGTCTCCTTTTCTGGAGGCTCTCAAAATCTGCCTGGGTATGTTTCTGGGTGATTTTCTCTAGAAGAGCATGGTGTAGCAGGGGAGTTGGACTAGACAATCTTCAGAGGTCCTTTCCAACCTTGACTGTTCTGTCATTCTGTGAGATACACAAAAGATTAGAGATTATTATTATTATTGTCCAAAAGGCAGGGGGAAAAACAGAGAGAAAGCTACTCACCTGGAATCAGGCTTGCCAAGGTGACTGTTGCAGAAAGGCAGTGGCTGGAGTTTGCTTCAAAGCTCTGGAAATAGTTATCTGTGTTTGTCTCTGCTCTGTGCCATGCTGTGCTGTGAACAAGCAGATATTCTCCTTCCCATGCGATTCACGTAAGCAGAAATGTTCTCCAGAAGCTCAGAGTGGAGCTGGTTATCATGGGTCTCTGCCGCCCCAGACCCTCATGCTTTTAGAATTGGGCTGGTGGTGATGACAGCAAAGAAAGGCAGCACAAAGCACACACACAGACCAAGACCCATCAGTCTGGTGAGATAAAGGGTTTCACTGGCCAAGGAACCTGGGGTTCATTTCTGCTTCAGAGAATCATAGAATGGTCTGGGTTGCAAGGGATCTCCAAAGATCATCTAGTCATAGAATCATAGAATCAGTCAGGGCTGGAAAGGACCACAAGGATCAGCCAGTTCCAACTCCCCTGCCATGCCCAGGGACACCCTGACCTAGATCAGGATGCCCACAGCCTCAGCCAGGCTGGCTGCAAACACCTCCAGGGATGTGGCCTCAACCACCTCTCTGGGAGCCTCCAGGCTATCACCACTCTCATGGTGAACTTCCTCCTCACATCCAATCTGAATCTCCCCACCTCCAGCTTTGCTCCATTCCCCCTAGTCCTGTCACTACCTGAGTCCAAGCTCCTCTGCACTCAGCAGGGACATCCTCAACTAGATTAGGTTGCTCAGAGCCCTGTCCAGCCTCACCTTGAATATCTCCAGGGATGGGGCCACAACCACCTCCCTGGGCAGCCTGTTCCAGTTTTCCACCACCTTCACAGTAAGGAACCTGTTCCTTATACTCAGTTTGAAGCCATTGCCCCTTGTCCTATCACCACAGGCCTTTGTAAGCAGTCTCTCTTCATCCATATCTCCATGTGTAGATATGAGGAAATTTTCTTAAGCAGCTAAGAAACTCAATCACTGGTGCCCAGGGATGGTGGATTCCAGTCAGTTGGTGTCCCACTGACTTCCAGCAACTATTTGCATCTGGATGAATACCAGTGTAACATTGAATTTCACAGCTTGCACTGGAGGAACAATATTTACTCAAAGGGTGTTTTGCATTGTCTCAGATGCTCTGCTCCTCTGCTGTAGTTTTGGTACAGTTCTTGAGGGTTTTTTCCCCTTTTCCTTGTTATTTAATAATAAAACCCTCATAAATTTTAAAGACAGAGTTACTCCACAGTCTTCTCTTTAACAAAAGTTAAATGCCAAACAAAATAACTCAAGAGAAGAAACATCCTGGCCTCAATTAATTCAACTAATTATTGTGATAACTTACGGGGTTAGTCTCTAAGCAGTCCAACTTGTGTGCCATAAAATTAATCTTTATGTTTCTCCAGGGAAATGGCCAATAAAATTCTGCCTCTGCTAGCAAATCTGTCTGATCAGTAAACATGTTGAACTGTGTTCACACAGGAGAAGAGTCTCCAGTTCACTCTGGAGTGATTTATTTTCATCTGCTGGCTTAATTGTCTGAGTGTGCAGAGACTTGACAAAATGGTGCTTGGAATGGAAAATCATAGAATCATTGAATCAGTCAGGGTTGGAAGGCACCCCAAGGATCATCTAGTTCCTACCCCCCTTCCATGCCCAGGGACACCCTACCCTAGATCTGTGTGTTGGATTCCAGCAGCCATAGCAGTCACAAGTGTCACAGAACTCAAGCTTCCCACAGAATCACAGAATTAACCAGGTTGGAAAATATCTCTAAGATCATAGAATCACAGAATCAGTCAGGGCTGGAAGGCACCACAAGGATCATCTAGTTCCAGCCCCCCTGCCATGCCCAGGGACACCCTACCCTACATCAGGCTGCCCACAGCCTCTGCCAGCCTGGCTGCAAACACCTCCACGAATGTAGCTCCAACCACCCACCCTGGACAACCCATTCCAGGCTCTCACCACTCTCATGCTCAACAACTTCCTCCTCACATCCAGTCTGAATCTCTGCACCTCCAAGAATTTTATTTCAGAGCTATAGCCCAAGAGTTCTGGTTCTGACTTTGTGAGATAAAACTAAGACTTATGTTCTTATTCTGAGTACTCTTAAATTGCACTTTGTCTTCTGTCACTTGTGGTGCTGAAAGAGCTTTGCATCATACATGAACCTACTGCCAGAACTCTTCTGTCACTCAGGAGGAGTTCCAAGAGTCATTGGTGGGTTCTATGGAGCAGGTTCCTGAGATGGTTGATCTTTCAGCAGGTCCAGTGAAGAATGTCAATAGGCTGAAACATTAATCAAAACTTGGCTTGCAGTTAAGATGCTCCATTGAGAAATTAAGCTAAGAGATGGGGAGGGACTTTTTAGGCTCTCAGGGAGTGACAGGACTAGGGAGAATGGAGCAAAGCTGGAGGTGGAGAGATTCAGATTGGATGTGAGGAGGAAGTTGTTGAGCATGAGAGTGGTGAGAGCCTGGAATGGGTTGCCCAGGGAGGTGTTTGGGGCCACATCCCTGGAGGTGTTTGCAGCCAGGCTGGCTGAGGCTGTGGGCAGCCTGATGTAGGGTAGGGTGTCCCTGGGCATGGCAGGGGGTTGGAACTAGATGATCCTTGTGGTCCCTTCCAACCCTGACTGATTCTGTGATTCTATCAGGTTTGGTCTACTGATGAGGTGATGCATGTAGTGAGTTGATTAGATGGTAAGAGGGAAAGAATAATATGCAGAAATAACTATTTTTCCAAAGAGGGGGAAAAGTGGAAGAGTCTAATGAGTAACAGTGTGGAAAAAAAAAGGGTGTGAGGATCTCAGAGACTGAATGTTGTGACAAGGGGAGAGGCAATGGCCCAGCCCAGGGACAAAGCAGGAAGGTGAGATCGTGATAGACTGGGAAGGGTCAGAACGGTTGTTGCACAATTGCAGAGCTATGCAATTCTTTACTAAATTAATAAATTCCAGTGCTTGAGAGGTGCCAAAGCCCATAAGCACCCTAGGAAGTGTTGAGGCATTGAGAAATCTTTGCTGTTTTGTCTCCCAGTGAACCTTGCAGCCTGTGTTAAAGCAATGTGTGTGGGCTGTTGTTCCTCCCCAGGGATGGCATTCCGTACTGCGAGACCGACTATCACGCCAAGTTTGGCATCAGATGTGACAACTGTGAGAAGTACATCACAGGAAGAGTGCTTGAGGTAAGGAGACCCTGCCTTCAAGCATCCCAGAGTGCTCAGAGAGACCTGCTCTTGGGGCTGTGGCTCTGTGCTCGGAACTGAGTGTAACACAAAGTGTGATGCTCAAAGTTCCATCCAGCAAATGTGAGGTTCACTCACCCATAGGAGGCTACAGTTATATACTAGGATGGGGAAAGAACAAAAGGTCCAACTTCTGCACTGACTCTTGCTTTCACAATAGTGTGGGTTTCTGTGCTGGTTCTTGCCTTGGAATATCTCAACAAAAATACTCTTTTGGTAATGTATTTGGTTAAACAGTATGGTTAATATCATAGAAGCATAGAATCGTAGACTCATAGAATCAAAGACTCATAGAATCAGTCAGGGTTGGAAGGGACTACAAGGATCAGCCAGTTCCAACCCCCTCTCATAGACAGGGACACCCTACCCTAGATCTATGTGTTGGATTTCAGCAGGGATCTCCAGCAACCATAGCAGTCACAAGTGTCACAGAACTCAAGCTTCCCACAGAATCACAGAATTAACCAGGTTGGAAAAGACCTCTGGAATCGTAGAATCACAGAATCAGTCAGGGCTGGAAAGGACCACAAGGATCAGCCAGTTCCAACCCCCCTGCCATGCCCAGGGACACAGCCTATGCCAGCCTGGCTCCAACCACCTCCAGGGATGTGGCCCCAACCACCTCCCTGGGCAACCCATTCCAAGGCCTCACCACTCTAATGGTGAAGAACTTCCTCCTCACATCCAATCTGAATCTCTCCACCTCCAGCTTTTCTCTCTTCCCCCTAATGCTGTCATTACCTGAGAGCCTAAAAAGTCCCCATGAAATATTTTGGAAGCTTTACACACTGTTCCACTGCCTGTTTATGTGGTCAAGAGGTGACAGGCAGTATGAGCCTCCTCCTGTGGTGATCAGCCTGTGATTTCCACCAGCCTTTGGGACCACTGTAAGTGGATGTTGTGTTTCAGTTCCGGAGTCCCCACCACAAGAAGGACATGGAACTGCTGGAGAGAGTCCATAGGTGTGCCACGAAGATGCTCAGAGGGCTGCAGCAGCTCTGCTATGAGGACAGGCTGAGAGAGTTGAGGCTTTTCCACCTGGAGAAGAGAAGGCTTCCAGGAGACCTTAGAGTAACCTTCCAGTATCTGAAGGGGGCCTACAGGAGGGCTGGGGAGGGACTGTTCACAAGGTCTTGTAATGACAGCACGAGGAAGAATGGGTTTAAACTGGCAGAGGGGAGATTGAAACTGGACGTTGGGAGGAAGTTCTTCACAGTGAGGGTGACAAAACACTGGCACAGGTTGCCCAGGGAGGTTGTGGCTGCTCCCCGCCGAACGTGTTCAAGGCCAGGCTGGATGAGGCCTTGAGCAACCTGTTCTAGTGGGAGGTGTCCCTGCCTATGGCACAGGGGAGTTGGAACTGGCTGAGCTTTGAGGTCTCTTCCAACCTAAACCAATCTATGATTCTGTGGTTCAGTGCTGGAAGGTGGAGAGCAGTCAGAGGTGGGGGTGGTTCACACACCTCATTTCATTAGGAAGCTAGATAGAAAGTGATGACCTAAGCAGGTTTGAAAGAAGGCAGAAGCCATTCTGGAGCTAAGGTGGTTAAGTCATTTGTTGACTGTCTGCAGCAAACAGACTCCTTCAAAAGGCTGGGAACTGGGGGCTGATCTCTTCCATCTGCCTGCTCTTGAGCTCGGCATGTGCTTGTCACCAGCTGCTTTGTTGATACGTTTGTGTATCTCCTGGCTAGGAAGACAGGGGAAAGAAAAGTAAGCAGGGCTGGGTTTTGCTGTAGAATGTGAGGTTGGTGGAATTTGTCTGGACCTCTGAAGCATCTTTCAAAATTTCACTATTTCTTCTTAATGTCCTTGGAACATAAGCCAGAGACACACTGAATAATCATAGAATCAGTCAGGGTTGGAAGGGACCACAAGGATCATCTAGTTCCAACCCCCTGCCATGCCCAGGGACATCCTACCCTACATCAGGCTACCCACAGCCTCAGCCAGCCTGGATGCAAACACCTCCAGGGATTTGGCCCCAACCATCCCACTGGGAAACCCATTCCAGGTCCTCACCACTCTCATGCTCAACAAATTCCTCCTCACATCCAATCTGAATCTCCCCACCTCCAGCTTTGCTCCATTCCCCCTAGTCCTGTCACTCCCTGAGAGCCTAAAAAGTCCCTCCCCAGCTTTTCTGTAGGCTCCCTTCAGATCCTGGAAGGCCACAAGAAGGTCACCTGGGAGCCTCCTCTTCTCCAGCCTGCACAGCCCCAACTCTTTCAGTCTGTGCTCACAGCAGAGGTGCTGCAGCCCTCTGAGCATCCTCATGGCCCTTCTCTGGACACACTCAGCATGTCCACATCCCTCTTGTAATAGGGGCTCTGAACTGGACGCAGTACTCCAGGTGGGGTCTCACCAAAGTGTAGTAGAGGGGGAGAATCACCTCCCTGGCCCTGCTGGCCACACTTCTCCTGATGCAGCCCAATCTCTGGTTGGCTTTCTGGGCAAAGATGCTGTTAAAATTTGGGGGGGGGTGGGCAGGAACCTGACAGCAGTGCTGATCAGGGAGAGGAATAATCTGCTAAGGGAGCTGCTGGAAGCTATCACTTAGGATTAAAGCAAGGTTGGACAAGGCACTGGAAAATCCACGTTAGGGAGCAGTCGTGCAGTGACAAAGGGAGGGACTGCATGACCTAACAGGATTTTTTCCATCTCTGATTTCTGTGATAGCGTCAGGAGGACAGCTGCTTCCACTGTTACTCTTGTGCCCAGATTTTATGGGATTGCCTGCCTTTCCAGCTGTTTTAAGTGTTTATTCAGCAGAGGAGGAAGGGAGAGTCAGCTGGTGTAAGTTACTGATAACTCACAGAGAGCTGCCTGCTTTCGTGGGTTGCCAGCCTAATACAAGGATGATTTAGCTACTTCAATTCTCCCTTCAACGCATTTGCTGAGGGCCAGGTTCATCCCATGTAGGAAATGGAGTTAAACATGAGATAGCTCTGTTTATAATTTCTTTCTTCTTTCTTTCTTTCTTTCCCTCCAGTCATAGAATCATAGAATCAGTCAGGGTTGGAAGGCACCACAAGGATCATCACATTCCAACCCCCCTGCCATGCCCAGGGACACCCTACCCTAGAGCAGGCTGCCCACAGCCTCACCCAGCCTGGCTGCAAACACCTCCAGGGATGTGGCCCCAACCACCCCCCTGGGCAACTCATTCCAGGCTCTCACCACTCTCATGCTCAACAACTTCCTCCTCACATCCAGTCTGAATCTCCCCACCTCCACCTTTGCTCCATTCCCCCTTAGTCCTGTCACTACCTGAGAGCCTCAAAAGAACCTCCCCAGCTTTTTTGTAGGCCCTCTTCAGATCCTGGAAGGCCACAAGAAGGTCACCTGGGAGCCTCCTCTTCTCCAGCCTGCACAGCCCCAACTCTTTCAGTCTGTCCTCACAGCAGAGGTGCTGCAGCCCTCTGAGCATCCTCATGGCCCTTTAACTGATGAATTCTGAGGAGAATTCATAGAAAGGCATCTTACTTCGTCTCAACTGTTTTGAAAATCCAAATGAAGCAAGTTCTGCTCTGCTCATAAAACTCCAGGCTTTTCTGGTGATGCTGGGGGGGTCCTTCTCACTGTCCATTCCTAGCCAGAACCACCATCTCAGCATGGATGGACATTGTGCTGCAGATGATGCCTCACCACTACCTTGTGCTGTGATAGTTAGAGGTCTCTTGGGGATCCTTTACCTGCAACTCAACTGCTTCTGGAAGCACTCAGGAGTATTTCAGCACTTGACTGGGCTTCTGCCTCCAGCTGTCCTGTGATGCACTGCTGCATGGCTGTGGTGTGAGGTGCTGGTGGAAAGGGCTGGCACAAGAGACATAAAGATGGGTCCAGCTGCTGATAGCTGTCACCCTAACCTGGCAGCATGGCCCTCAGTATGGGTTGGGGAAGAAAGTGTTAACCATTTCTGGTTTACATGGATGTGCAAACGTCTAGAAAACATAACCAATGTATTTTTTTAAACCTACCCATCACACCCATAGGTTACTTTACAATAAGGGAACAAGTGCAGGCACTGGGCTGGACTGAGAGGAGAAATGTCACTAATTTATATGTCAGTTAAATGCCACTTACACCTCGGTGGCTTGTTAATTAAAGCATGAACCTTGTTTTTTTTGTGGTTTATTCCCTGGGGATGAGCTGCTTTTGTCTGCAGCCACAGCCACTTTAGTAAATCAGTCGCCTTTGCCTTTGCCAGTATCTCCGTGGCAGAGACGAGACTAAGTCCTTGCAGCAGGGTGTACAAATTTCTGCCTGCAGCGGGGAAGAATGGTTCGTTCTGAAGTGTCTGTTAGCCTGCTGCTCCGCTGACAACAAAACCTGGTGATGTGAGAAAGGTGCTTGAGCAGCTGCTAACGCAGGCACTGATGCTGAGCCCTGCCTGCAAGGCGGCTCCGTCTGTCGAAGGGCTTAGCATGGGCAGCCTTGAGAAGGATGCCAGAGCAACCACAGCATCCCTGTGTCAGTGCTGATCTGCACTTGGAAACTGCTCTCTGCACCAGTTTGCTCCCATCACGAGAGAAGAAAGCAAGCTTCTGGCAAAGATCCTTCTCTGTAAATCAGCTCTCACCAAAGGAAGCCAGCTAAGGTAGGAAACATCACTGTAGTGCTGCTGGAGACGCAGGGGGGTTTGCAGCTTGAGAGTGGTCTGTGTCTTGATGCCACTTGGGTTGGTCTGGGGCTGCTGGTTTGCAGAGGCAGGTTAAGAGTCGGTGCATAAGATCTAAACTTGGCTGACTAAGTGTGAACTGGCAGTTGGCTTAGATTTTCTGCTTTCAAACAAGAATCATTAAAAATTATTTCAACAGACAAGGCGCAAAGCAAATGGTTCTGGCTTTAGCTTTTAGCCTTTTCTGCAACCCACTTGTATTGGTCTGCACCTTCTCTTTCTCACCCACTCTGATCCTCACCACTTTTTCCCTCCAGAAAGAGATACAGGACTACATCAATCCATGTTTGTTAAGAAGTTCCAATTGTGGACGTGCCAGGAAAGAACAGGACGTATTAAAAGGAGCTGTTGGAGTAGATTTTACCCTGTAAATGAGTTTTTAGGCTTATTGAGGAAGGGTACTGAGTAGCATGTGGTTGGTGCTTAAGCCTGTTAAGTATTTACCAAAGGGATTCTGCAAACTGTTTCTGAATAACACAAAAGAGGAGTTCAGAACTGGAGGGAAACTGTTTGCTAGAGGAGAAAGAATGGCTATTGCAGGTTCTGTGCTTTCTTGTTTGGGTTGCTGTTGTTTTTTTTTTCATTTGCTTGCTCTCCCTTTGAGGATTTCTCTTGTATGTGTAAAAGAAGTCCTGGGAGTGTTTCTTAGCATCCGTGCCTGTATGGATTTGTCTGTGGTATAGTCTTAGGGCATAGTTCGACTCCTGAGCCTGGCAGATGGGTGATGGTGCCTGCTAATTTTGCCATTGTGCAATAATGTAGTAGCAGTTAGCTATCTTAATTGATTAATTAAAGCATCAAAGCAGAGACTGCACAGTGACCTCAATACCTCCTGAGCCTCAGATCTGAGCAGCACAGAGCGTGCCAGCTCCTCACCTCACCTAGCGCTGTGTTGATGTGTGGTGCTTTGCTCCCCAGCACTGTTTGCCAGCAGTTGGATGTTCTGACAGTGTGAAATGTTGCACTTTTTGCCTGTCCCCACTTCCTCATCCTATTGCTTTGCATCATTTCTTTCATTTCTGGTGATCCTCTGACTCATGCCTGGAGCTGCGCAGTGCCCGGTACCTAACCTGTGATCCAGCCAGCAGCAGAGGCATCTCCCTCCAGCTCTCTCTGTAACCATGGCAGTGGTGCAGCAGTAAGTGCACTTAGTGGCATTTGGCTTTGTTGATAAAGTCTCTCCAGCATGCCTTGGCCCATGGAGCAATGCTTCAGTGTGTCTGCTAATAGCAGGAAAGCTGCCTACGTGATTCATGTCTTGCTTCCTTAAGACTTCTCATCCTGCCAACCTCCAGCATTTTAGATGCTACTTCACATTTCTTTTCCCCCTAAGTAAGAGCTTCTAAATGATGCCTTGAACTGGAAATGTGTGGATGAGTCTGAAAGGGGCAACTTCCTACTTCCAGGAAGGGCTGTTAATGTCAGCTCTACACATGACAGCAGGACTTTCCATCCCAGCTAAATCCCAGAAAGCCAACCAGAGCCTGGGCTCCATCAGGAGCAGTGTGGCCAGCAGGGCAAGGGAGGTGATTCTCCCCCTCTGCTCTGCTCTGGTGAGAACCTACCTGGAGTACTGCATCCAGTTTTGGAGCCCCTATTATTAGAAGGATGTGGACGAGCTGCAGCATGTCCAGAGAAGGGCCACAAGGATGCTCAGAGGGCTGCAGCACCTCTGCTATGAGGACAGACTGAAAGAGTTGGGGCTGTTCAGTTTGGAGAAGAGGAGGCTCCCAGGTGACCTTCTTGTGGCCTTCCAGCATCTGAAGGGGGCTAAAAAAAAGCTGGAGAGGGACTTTTTAGGGTGTCAGGTAGTGCCAGGACTAGGGGGAATGGAGCAAAGCTGGAGGTGGGGAGATTCAGACTGGATATGAGGAGGAAGTTGTTGAGCATGAGAGTGGTGAGAGCCTGGAATGGGTTGTCCAGAGAGGTGTTTGGGGCCACATCCCAGGAGGTGTTTGCAGCCAGGCTGGCAGAGGCTGTGGGCAGCCTGCTCTAGGGTAGGGTGTCCCTGGGCATGGCAGGGGGGTTGGAATGTGATGATCCTTGTGGTGCCTTCCAACCCTGACTGATTCTATGATTCTATGAAGTCTGGGATCCAAAATATTAGTCTTTACCCAGGCACAGAATGTGTGTCCTCAGACGTTTGCAGCCTGGCCCACCACAACCAGCCTGGTAAGAGTTGTGCTGGCATCATTTGATAAATCATGCTGCCTCCCCAGGGCTGTTTGGTGTTGGCTGCAGCTTTCCCCTTCCCATCTGGAATGAGTGGACTAAATGCAGTTCTGTGGAGTCATAAGGGCTAGGGAATATGTCTGCAAGTCATCTTTCTTCTTCATCACTCCCTCTCTCCCATCAGCCAAGTGAGATCCAGCTGCAGATTGTCTTGGCCCATAAGTGGGTTTTAAGGAGTGGGAGAGGGAAGTGGGAAAGAAATGAAGGAGGCAGTTGAGCAAACAGACCAGAAGCCTCTTCCAGTCTTAGTGGGTGGCGAGGAAAAAATTGCAAAGCCGAGAAGGAAAAGGTGAAAGGGGCAAATCGCTCCCTGCAGAACAAAAGCAACTGCATGCAACATCAGAGACTTTAGGCATGAGACAAGGCCTTTCTGGTTTGCAAGTTTACACACCAAATTCTGTAGGAAAAAATGCACCATTGGCCTTCTCCAGCTTTTTGCCTGAGAGTCCAGTGTCCAGCAAGTTCCTGCCATGCAGAGATCAGTGCCCCTGTTGGCGCGTTGGGTCCGCTCTTTACACCTGGAAGAGTAAAGAGTGTGTGGGAGGCAGTAAAAAAAATGACTCAGATGTGGGTGGGAAGTCTCAAGGCTCTGCAAAGTACAGCAGGATGAACCAGAATCCAGACAAAATGGAATAACTGTACATGTGAGACAGATCAAGCTGTCAGTAACGCTGCAGGTGCATGCACTGAGCCCTTCACACGGCTGTTTCTTGGCATCTGGCGCGATGATAAATTGATCCAGCAAGGAGAAAATGAGGAGAGGGATCGATTCAAAGCGTTGCCCTGGATTTACATTGGTGTGAACCCTGCTGAAAATGGCTCATTTGCCCTGGCATGCTGCCAGGGTGACTCAGTGGTGAGTCAGGTCCACTGTGACTAAGAGAATTAGTAACTGAGTTTTCCTCCCTAATCCTCTCTTTGTCTCCTGGCTCTCACACTTTCCTCCCCTCACCACCGTTGGAGAATATAAACAACAGATATGTTCCAAATACCCCTGCCTTGCTGCCTGTCCCTTCATACTCAGCAGATGAGTTGACAGCTGTTTACTAACTTAACCAGCACTGTACAGCACTGCTACTGAGCAAGCCCTCAAGCTCCTCTGTAAACCTCTGCCTTTGCTGGAAATCTGAATGGAGGTTTGATGTGCTTACACTTAAAAGCTGGTAACTGAGCACAGGATTCTCCTCTCAGCAGCAAGGCTTGTCAGATTTTCTGGATCATAGAATCTTAGAATGGTTTAGATTGGAAGAGACCTCAAAGATCATCCAGTTCCAACCCCCCTGTGCCATAGGCAGGGACACCTCCCACTAGATCAGGTCACTCAAGACCTCATCCAGCCTGGCCCTGAACACATCCAAGGAGGAAGCAGCCACAGCTTCCCTGGGCAACCTGTTCCGGTGCCTCACCACCCTCACTGTGAAGAATTTCCTCCTAACATCCCATTCAAATCTCCCCTCCACCAATTTGAACCCATTCCCCCTCATCCTGTCATTACAAGACCTTGTGAATAGTCCCTCCCCAGCCTTCCCGTAGGCCCCTGTCAGATATTGGAAGGTTACTCTAAGGTCTCCTGGAAGCCTTCTCTTCTCCAGGCTGAAAAGTCCCAACTCCCTCAGCCTGTCCTCATAGCAGAGCTGCTGCAGCCCGCTGGTCATCTGGTCATCACTGGTTTGAACGTACACCACTGAACCCAGGTTGTGGGACCAGTACAGTCCATGTGCTGTGTGCCACTGTATGGGTGCAGTGGCAGAGTTAGGAGCCTGTGGCTGTTGAGCGACACTTGATGTTCGCCTTCCCCATGGTACCCCTGAGATAAAGCCAGAAAGATGAACACCTAGACACTAGATTTTACACAGCCTCTAGGATTAAACTCACAATTCCATCTTGAAATGCTGGCCAGGAGCAGCTGGGAAGAAGCAAGGACACAACCCCTGATTTCAGCCTAACTATCTTGAAAGGAAGATTTTCTTGAGCCAGTTCTGTGCTGTTAGGTTAGAGTGTTTACTAAATAATAATTAATATGATGCTGGGACCACAAATTGAATCCTTAGCTCAGGCAAGGTCAGGGAGCTGCATTTACTTTAAGAAAAAGGTGAATTAGCCTCCATAGCAGTGACTGCTTGGTCCATTTAATGTCAGAAGTGCTGTGGCTTGTTCAAAAACTGTACTAAATTTTATGGAGATACAAATATCTGGAGTTCCTTTCTGTGTCTATCTCTCTTTATTGGTTTCCTCTTAGTTTCTGGCACCTAACAAAAAGAATAGTTCATTCACAAAGAATGAAACAGCACAATGAGAACAGTCACTGGGTAAAGAGTAGCAGGGACAAACTGCCTGAATTAAATACCCAATATAAAGGAGTTCCAACATTCTTTGATTTGCGTAGCCTGGAAAAATAAAAAAAACCCAAACATTTCCCAGTGAAGATACCTACTCCTCAGTGTTGAGTTTGAAATCACCATCAGCTTGCCTTGCCTAGTGTTCAGATGTTTTTCTTCCCAGGTCTACCCATCTCAATCAATCCAAGGACATAAGCTGCAAGCCACAGCAGGTTCCTTCATCAGGGAGTTCTGTCTGTGATTTTCTGTTCTCTTTATGATGTCTGTAGATGGTTTTAGGGGGTCCCTAATAGCAGTGTTCCCATGCCTGTGAGGAGGCCCTCACAAGATCTTTACTGAGGTGAGGAGGAGAGCAAGAGACTGACAAAAAAAAGGTGATGAAAAGTTATCAGGAAGCAGGTAGTTGCACATTCATTTAACACATTAAGTATTTGTGTATCATTGTGTACAGTAAGTATCTGCTTTCCTTCTTCCCTTTCCTGAGCAAAGCAGGGAGAGAAGATGGACTTCACTGGTGAGAGTCACCAGAAACTTTGAGTCTTCTTTCCTGGGCACAGCTTGTGCTTTGGGCAGCTACTGAGCTGCTCTGGCTCCATCTCTCCTGTGTCAATCCACAAGTAACATTCACTCATCGACTGCAGTAAAAAAATGAGTTCAGTCACACCCCAAGCAGTGTCAGGAGAGGCCAGACCAGCAATGTCATTGTGGTAGAGTTACAGTTATCATACATATCATCTTTTGCATATTCTGCCTCTTCATCATTTACTGCAGCCAGAGCCAGAGAATGAGCAGAGGCTTTGCTGAGCTGTCTGCAGCAAGGCAGGATTTTTTTCCCTGAGTGATGACAGCTAATTTAAATCTCAACTTTACCTCATTAAGCTTACTCCTTTTTGGTATGAATTACTCCACTTCTGCTAATGCTTCATGTTTCCTAGTCCTGGGGTTCATCCTGCTGTGCAGACTTCAGGGCACCATCCCTCGCTGTCATCAAATTGTGCTTTAAGTGCTGTGATTCACACTTGTCACACCAGGTTCATTCTTCTTTTATCTTGTTCGAGCCCTGAAGTGATGAGAGATGAGAAAATGTGGCTGCATCTACTTTGTTGCAGAGCTTTCTGATTGTCTTTTAAGTCAAGCATGGGTTTGCATGTCCACATGCTTAGGGCAAGGAGCGTGGGCAAGTCCTCTGCTCTACTGGGATGCTGTTCCTTACATTGACCCATCTTTGCCTGCTGTGTGGAGGAGATTTACACAGAATCACAGAATGGTAGAGGTTGGAAGGGCTCTCTGGAGATCTTGTCCAGCCCCAGCTAATGCAGGTTCACCTAGAGCAGGTTGCACAGGAACCATTCAGAGCAGTCCCTCACAGCTACAGGAATGAAGGGATTCACAATTCTTTGTCTCAGGGCATTAAGGACTGCTTTGACTCCACCTTTAAATTCCACACCAAAACTTCAGCTTGGTGGTTGTGCAAAGTTGGTGTCCTCTCTCACCCGAGGAGGAGGAAGCAAAGTGTTGGTGGTGCACTGGGTCCTTAAAGACTCGCTTTGCTATCCAGGTTTGTGGAAATTAATCTTCAATTTGATCTTCAGAATAAAATTCTCTTCACATCCAAATGCTGGGGCACAAAGACCTGCTGCAGTCTTGGAGCAAGTGTAGGGTATTGAGAAGGTTTCTTGCAATCTGCCACTTGAACCATGAGAGATCTCTGGGAGATGGATGCTGCTGCTGCTGTGGTCTGTGTGTGTGTTGGCATTTTATTAAGCACTTCGACAACAATCTGCCAGGCTAAGCTTGCAGGCTGTGCAAAGAAGTAACCATATGGTTAGGAGTTTGTGCTGCATTAAACCCCTTCACATCAATTGTGCTGGTTTGAGGCTAATTGGAGCATTTTAATAAGAGAAATTAGGTTATGGGCTGTGGAAAGAAAAGAATGGTGATGGCTACTTGGCTCATAGGTTTACTGAGATGTACTAAAGAAAAGACATAAACATAGATAAGACAGAGTTGCTCTGGGCTGAGCTCTGGCTGTTGGTCTCTCTCTCTCCTTGCCTTCTAGCTGGATCTGTGTAACCCAACTAATTGATTCTGCTTCTGCCCACCCTGGCCAATCCTCCTAATTCACTTTACACAAAGAGTAGATTCTGGGATAAGATTGGTGGGTTGGGGGGAAGGTGGAAGGGTGGTTGGGAACCCCTCTTGGGGACTCTGATCTCTGGGAGGGGAGTTGTGTTTCTGTATTGCCTTTTTAATGTATATACCTATACATATTTGTAATATATTGTAAATATCTGCTTGTATATTGTGCTAAGCAACATATATTTGAATGTATATATTATGAATATAAAGCTTCATTCCTTAACTTTCAGCTGGCTGAGTCTAGTCTGGGTGAATTCAAACATGTCAGGGGGCAGGGAAGTCCCAAACCATCACATCAATGTAACCAATAAAAGAAAAAAAAATACTGAGGCATTATTACATTTAAACCAAGAGCTGCTGCCCTCAGCTGATAACATTTCTGGGTTCTATATAATTTTGGGGTATCTAAGCAGGCAACCTACAGAAACGTATCAGGGAGGACTGGCAGTGAGTTCCTGCATCAAGTTCCCAGCCCCAGTGCCAGCCTCTCACTTGGGAAGCTGGTGTGACCTGCTAGTGATGGCAGTGCAGGAGGCTGCCATGCCTTGCCCTCTGTGCTCTGGTTAGGAGAGGGACAGAATGAACATGTTTTGAGAGGAGGGATCAAACCCCAGTGGGAGCACTTAGAGTTACATGAGAAGTCTGAGTATGTCCTGCTGTAATTCCGAAGTAATTACACAAAATCCTTCGGAGTGATGCAAGGGTGGGCAGCAGCAAAAGGATCACTGCACCTCTCTCCCCTGCTCTTTCTGTTCCCAGTTATAAAAGAGAGCTCTCTGTGCTGCTCTACAGCCAGATGATGTTCTTTGCTATACAGACTGAGCTATATAATGATGTATTTGTACTGTTCGATCTGGGGAGCTACTCTGTGATGCATCCAGGTTATCTGAGAATGGGTTCTGACAGTTTATTCTGGCAAAGGAGTAATTGACTTCCCCTAGAGAGCGTTAGCCTGGCAACTGCATGAGCTGTGCTAGCTCAGCTGCATTACTGAGGCATTAGCACTGCTTCTGCTGTGCAGCTCTTCCAAGGGAAGTGGAGTTTCTTTTCAGCTTGAACTTTCAAACCTGAGTTTCTCTGGTGATAGCAAAATACCTTTCTGTGCTTAAATATCTGCACTCAGGCAAGCAAGCAAGTTCAGAGCTGAGGTTTAAGCCCGGTACTGATGTGTGCTCAGCTACTCTAAGATGTCAGCACAGTTAGTAGTGACCATTTCCCATGTCTAAAGTTGCAAAGCCCAATCAGTGACCTGCAGATGTCACACCATAAGAAGAGACTCCAAAGTGAGCTTATTGTGGCTTTTCAGTGTCTTAAGGGGGTTGGGGAGGGACTTTTTGGGCTGTCAGGTAGTGGTAGGACTGGGGGAAATCGAACAAAGCTGGAAATGGATAGATTCAGACTGGATGTTAGGAAGAAGTTCTTCACCATGAGGGTGGTAAGAGCCTGGAATGGGTTGCCCAGGAAGGTGTTTGGGGCCACATCCCTGGAGGTGTTTGCAGCCAGGCTGGCAGAGGCTGTGGTCAGGCTAATGTAGGGTAGGGTGTCCCTGGGCATGGCAGGGGGGTTGGAACTAGATGATCCTTGTGGTGCCTTCCAACCCTGACTGATTCTATGATTCTGTGACTCTATGGTATAGTGTGAGGTGTCCCTGCCCATGACAGGAGGGGTTGGAACTAGATGATCCTTGTGGTCCCTTCCAACCTTGACTGATTCTGTGATTCTATGGTCTAGTGTGAGGTGTCCCTGACCATGACAGGAGGGATTTGAACTAGATGGTCCTTGTGAATCCTTCCAACCCTGAGTGATTCTATGATTCTCTAATTTTAAGAGTGAAAAAAACTGTCTTCACAGATTCACAGGTTGCATTGGGATGGAAGAGACACTCAAAGGTCATCTTGTCCTGCAGTCAGCAGGGACATCTCCAACTAGAGCAGGCTACCCAAGGCCACATTGAGTCCAATCATCAGCATCTCATGGGATGGGGCCTCAGCCACATCCCTGATGTGGTGAGTTGCTGCCTTTGAAATCAGCAATAAGGAAGAGCCGTTATTGCTGATTTCAAAGGCAGCAACTTGATTCATCAGCGAGCCAAGTTAATATTTGATGAAATGAAACCAGGGGACTCCTTAAAGTCAATTCTACCACGCTCCTATGGCTGATCTTGTGGACAGCAAAATAGCTCCCCAGACATAGACTGTGTGCTGTAGGGTAAATACCTCTGCAAGCTTTGACATTCAGTGAATGGAAAAGAATGAGGCAAGGCAGCCCAGCATGGTTGTTGGCAGGAGAAATGTAGTCACAATATAAAATCATTTTCGTCCTGCAAATTCAGGGATTTCATTAGTGCACATTAACTTTTCTTTTTTTGGTGTAGGCAAGACCACAATTCCATTTGTAATCATGGGATGTCTGTAGTAAAAAAATGGTTGTCGTGGGGGATTGTTGTATTGGTGTTAACTCATTTACTCACAGGCACCAGTACAGGTTGGGGCTGTCCTGCTGCAAAGCAGCTCCATGGAGAAAGCCCTTGGAGTCCTGGTGGACAGCAGATTCTGCATGGGCCAGCAATGTGCCCTTGGGGCCAAGAGAGCCAGTGGCATCCTGGGGGGCATCAGGAAAAGTGTGGCCAGCAGGTCTAGGGAGGTTCTTCTCCCCCTCTACTCTGCCCTGATGAGACCTGGACTACTGTGTCCAGTTTTGGGCTCCCCAGTTCAGGGGAGACAGAGACCTGATGGAGAGACTCCAATGGAGAACCACAAGGATGACTGGGGGGACTTGAGCAACTCCGCTATGGAGAGAGACTGAGAGCTCTGGGGTTCTTCAGTCTGGAGAAGAGAAGGCTGAGAGGAGATCTGATCAATGTGTACAAATATCTGAGGGGTGGGGGGCAAGTGGCTGGGGACAATCTCTTTTCAGTGATACACAGCAATAAGTCAAGGAGCAACAGCTACAAACTGGAGCATAGAAGCTTTCAGATCAACATGAGGAGAAGCTTCTTTACAGTGAGGGTGGCAGAGCTCTGGAACAGATTGCCCAGAGAGGTTGTGGAGTCTCCTTCTCTGGAGACTTTCAAAACCCTCCTGGATGCATTCCTGTGCAAACTACCCTGGGTGATGCTGCCTTGGCAGGGAGGTTGGACTGGATGATCTCTGAAGGCCCCTTCCAATCTCTAAGGTTCTGTGATTCTATGATACTCTAATTAGTCATATTCTAAAGGATGAAAGAAAAACTTCTTGTAGTGAAGCTGCTGAACTGGTCACTGCATTTCATCATCTCTGTCTTTTTTTTTTTTTTTTTGCCCAAACAGGCAGGAGAAAAACATTATCACCCGACGTGTGCACGATGTGTCAGGTGCAGTCAGATGTTTGCAGAAGGAGAAGAAATGTATCTTCAAGGTAAAAGGAAACCACCCAAACCCAGTTACACTTGGCAGCATGGCCCTCTTGCTCATAGTTGCTTGCATGGCTGAGCTGTTTTGCATGCATTTTCACTTTGTAGCTACCAGAGAAAGAGGAGAATAAAATGGGTAGGCTAAGGAAAAGCAAAACCAAACCCTTCTTGCTTCTTACTCACCTGATACCTCCTCTCTCTCCGTTCAAATCCAGGAGTGAGTGTGAGTCACAGAATGGAGAGAGAGAGAGTGGTAGCAATTATTCCCTGCAGGAGGAGGAAGTTGTTGAGCATGAGAGTGGTGAGAGCCTGGAATGGGTTGCCCAGAGAAAGTGGTTGGGGCCACATCCCTGGACGTGTTTGCAGCCAGGCTGGGTGAGGCTGTAGTCAGGCTGATCTAGGGTAGGGTGTCCCTGGGCATGGCAGGGGGGTTTGGAACTGGCTGATCCTTGTGGTCCCTTCCAACCCTGACTGATTCTAGGATTCTGTGATTCTATGATCTAGGGTGAGGTGTCCCTGGGCATGGCAGGGGGGTTGGAACTAGATGATCCTTGTGGACCCTTCCAACCCTGACTGATACCATGATTCTGTGATTCTATGATCTGAAAACTATGCTCAGGCCCTCTTGATTTGGACCCACCTTCCTCACTTAATTTTCTGGTGCATGGAACTTTCTTTACTGGCTTACTATCACCTGCTTTGTCTTCCATTGGATACTGGTGTTACCTACATGGAAAGGTTTGATACTTGTTGTTCATCCTCTGAATAAACTACTGTCTAATTCTTTTAGCTGTTGCATGTTCCTCAGCAGAAGCAGAGTCATCAGTGGTCATCCAGCAGATGACTCTGAGGTGACTCTTCTTTTCCTGAGTGAAAAAGTGCCTGAGCCGCTTTAGCTCGACCACAGATAGGACTAATAAAACAAAAAAAGAGTTGATCTAAATGCTTCCTAAAAACATTGGAAAGTTTTACATCATCTGCAGCAGCTGGGACAAACACTTCCAGAGAGCAAGCTCAGACGCATAGAATCAGTCAGGGTTGGAAGGGACCACAAGGATCACCTAGTTCCAACCCCCCTGCCATGCCCAGGGACACCCTACCCTAGATCAGGCTGCCCACAGCCTCTGCCAGCCTGGCTGCAAACACCTCCAGGGATGTGGCCCCAAACACCCCCCAGAGCAACCTGTTCCAGGGCATCACCACTCTCATGGTAAAGAACTTCCTCCTCGCATCTATACCTGGAAGATAAGTTAAAGATGCCTCTTAGTGATTCAGTCCTAAAGTTCTGCAGCAACCAGGTAAAGCTAATTTGTCCTGTCTGTACTTATAGTTTCTTACTGCTTGAGCCTGGCTTCATCTGAGTTATTTATGTGAGATAAATTCTAATGCTCTCCATCTGTCTTCGGGGAAATAGACTCTCTGCTTCTACCTCCTTTCCAAAATCCACTGCTTTAGAAAGCTATCAAAGTGCTGTGAAAACAAAGCACTTCCAATAACTCTTCTTGGTGCTCTCCACCCAGTGTAAACATTAAATATTTGTAACACAAAGGCTCTCAGCTTCCCCTTCAGTCAGGCAGAAGCTGCAGTGTGCTCGTGTTGGTCAACTCTGCAGAGCTTTCCTTTGTGGCTTGTGTCAGCTCAGACTGGCCAGAACAACAAAAAAAAAAAGTTCCTTTTTACTGTTAAACTTACCAACCTTTTCTTTTATGTAGTTATACTCATTGCATTGAGCATTGAATGCTGTGTCCAGCTTTTTAAAAGCTTTTTTTCTTACCCTTGTGACTAATGCAAGTGTTAAGTTTCTTAATTCTCCCCCCATGAGGGTGATGAGGCACTGGAAGAGGTTGCTCAGAGAAGCTGAGGAGGCTTCAAGCCTGGGAGTGTTCAAAGCCTGCTTGGATGGGGCCTTGAGCAACCTGATCTAGTAGGAGGTGCCCCTGTCTATGGCAGGGGTTTGAAACTAGGTGAGTTTCAAAGTCCCTTCCACCCCAAACCACTCTGGTGCTATGATTCTTTCTCACACTTCATGTTTGCTTATGCCTCTGTAGTTCATAATCTTCTCTTTAATACTTATATGCAGCAGAGAATTAGTTCATTCTGTCTTTCCTGCTTCCTCCAGGATGGACATTCCCCTGAATGAATGCATTTGACTTAGAAGGGGCAAGCATATAGGGACTGCAAGATGAGTACAGTGGATGATTCAGAAAGCCTTCATTTTCAGCTCGTGTAAATGCCTGTTCCATGCCATCAGTGTGCCACTTGCTATGACCTGGGCCAGACTGTCATAGAATGGGATGGAAGGGACCTTTACAAGTCATATAGTTCAACCCTGCTGCAGTCAGCAAGGATATCCCCAGCTAGATCAGGCTGCTCAGAACCCCGTCAAGCCTGAATGTCTCTAGGGATGGGGCTTCCACAACCTCCCTGAGCAACCGGTTCCAGTGTTCCATCACCCTGAGAGTAAGGACCTTCTGGATATACATGCACACCCATATGTGTATCTGGATAATAAAGGACAGGCAATTCTAATTACATGCAAGGAAAAGGAAAATGACTATATAAGAGGGGAACAAGCTGCCCAGAGATGCTGTGTGACCTCCATCCTTGGGGACACACAGAACCCACCCAAGCACAGCTCTGAGCTGCCTGCCGTAATGGGAACTGCTCTGAGCTGAAGGTAGGGATGAAGGAGCTGCAGAGATCTCATGTCACACTTCTTGGATCTCAGTTGTTGATCTCACATACTGAAGTGCATGCAGCTTTTGGAAGTGCCTGTTTGAGCAGCCTTACTGATACTGAGAAACTGTCAGGGTTAGCTTTGAAGGTATCCATGGAGGCGTGAGTGCAGTGGAATCAGACACTGTGCTGCCTTGCAAGACCTTTTAGCAGGGTTTAAAAATGTTCTTATTTTAAAGATTCTAAGGTTCTTGCCAGGGAGCTGAATTAAGCAAGACTTTTCCATTCCCTTTCCAGGTACTTCCATTTGGCATCCAGTTTGTAGGCAGGCTGCAAAGGCTGAAGAAAAAAACAAGGTAAACTCCACTGTATTTTTGCCCAGTGTCATTCCACTGTCATATTATTGTCTATCCCTTTGCCTGCCATGGGCATGGAGGGAATGATTTGGAATTACTTCACTGCTGTAACTTTAAATCTTAAGTGACAGGAATCTAGTAGGTTAATGTCATGCCATATAAATATTCTGCTTTTACTTAGTGATTAAAGCTACAGCTTCAGGAGAATGCTGACCTAAGAGTTATGAGTATCAGCTGAATAAGGGGAAACAGGAAAAAGTGAAGAAGAAAAAAAAGGAAAAAGTTAATTTTTAAACTTCTGTCTTGCTTATGATGTGATCAGTGCATGACCCCTTTTTATGTGGCTCTGCTCTCAAAAGATCAGAGAACTTCCACTTGATTTGTTTTTACAAAAGAAAAAAAAAACCTCTCCTTGGAATTCCTTCCTCATTATTTGTTTGTAAAATGTTGGCAAGCCAGGCCCAACTTAATGCAATCTCTCAGGCTTTAAGGACCTCCTTAAGTGGGATGATTTGTGCCTCTGCCTGTGTGTAAGGGGGGGAAAAATAGGGGGAGCTCTGGCAGCTTTAATAATTACAAGGTTGGAAGATGAATAAGCTGCCCCTAGGACATGAAGAATTAATCTGTAGCTGGGGAAATGATCCCTCTGAAGTGGTNATGGGAGGCACAGGGGAGAGGGCGGAAGAACAGGCAGCAGCTATAAAAAGAGTGAGTACAAATCTGGAGTGTTAGCAAGGGCAACTTTGACTGAATTACAGTTTAAAATAAAATTTGGGTTGGGCCTTCCCATGAAGGCTCTTGGCTGTACTTTTTGTACCCATGTGTTTGGGAAGGGACTGATTGCTCTGGCATTCTTCCTGCCGAGCTGGGTATCAAATCGGTGGTGTCGCAGTGTGAGATGCTTTGTTTAGCAGATGCATATTTGCAGTTGTCAAAACACTTGAATAAGGGCTGGGTATTCCACCTAGGGCAGGATTTTTGGTCTGGCTCAGCAGCTGAAATTGCAAAGCTAAAACCCCCATGAAATTCACTGAAAATGTAGCAGGGCTGAGAAGGGTTTCCCCTCCTTCAATGAAAGCAGGCAAGGTGCTGCTGGGATCCTGCTTGTCTGCCTTTTCCTCATAGAGGCAAAGAAAGTCTGATTGTAAGAGCCTGTGTAAAGGCTGACTGATCTATGGCACATCTCTCCTGAGCTCTGGGAGTTTGCTACTTGCCTAGCAGAGAGGAGGACATCTGGAGATATTCAGAGAAGGGCAGCAAAGCTGGTGAAAACTATGGAGAATAGGTCTGGTGAAGAGCAGCTGAGTGAGCTGAGGAGAAGAGGAGGCTGAGGGGAGACCTGGAACTCCTGCAAAGGAGGTTGGAGCTAGGTAGGGGTTGGGCTCTTCTGTCTAGTAACAAGCAATAGAATGACAGTAAATAACCTGAGTTTGCACCAGGGCAGGTTTAGGTTGGAGATGAAGAAAATTTTCTTTGCTGCAAGACTGGGCAAGGATTTGAACAGGCTGCCCAGGGAGGTAGTGGAGTCACCACCCCTGGAGGTGTTCAAGAAATGTGTGGGTATGGCACTTGGGGACATAGCTTAGTGGGCAAGGTGGTGTTGGGTTAACAGTTGAACTTGACAACCTTGAAGGCCTTTTCCAACTGAAACAATTCTGTGCTTCTATGATCTGTATCTGCAAGTTAGTGAGAGTCTTGCCTGAGGAGGAAAAAAACCCAGGCTGGAGCTGCAAGAGTTGTTCCCAGGTGTAGTAATTGTTCCTTTGCTTTGGCTTTTTCCTCTCTTTTCTGTTCCACCTCTCTCCTCCTGTCCTAGGAAACAAGGACTTCCTCTGAGAGTATTATTTCTGTACCTGCTTCAAGTACATCAGGCTCCCCAAGCCGTGTGATCTATGTGAGTATGCCATGGTGAAATCCATCCCTGTGGGATGAGGAAAGCCTCCTGCCTTCCTCACCCAGCTTAGCACGTTGTGCCTCCAAACCACTGCAGCTGCTGACTCCTCTGAAGTGGAATCTGCCCTTTGACATTTGAAATGTTTGGATGCTGCATTTGCCATAGCAGAATTCAGGCAGCTTCCTCTTTTTTTTTTTGTTTTGTTTTTTAGTGCTGTACTTACAGCACTTCTATTAGGACTGGAGCTGCCTTGTACCAAAGTGTGCAGAATGCCCCAGTGCTTCCTAGAAAGAGCAGTTGCAGTAAAGGGTGCAGCCCACAGGTAGGTTGCAAGCTTAGATCTGAATGCAGCTTGTCTAAATCAAGCTGGAGTGTGTCCAGAGAAGAGCCACGAGGATGCTCAGAGGGCTGCAGCACCTCTGCTATGAGCACAGACTGAAAGAGTTGGGGCTGTGCAGGCTGGAGAAGAGGAGGCTCCCAGGTGACCTTCTTGTGGCCTTCCAGGATCTGAAGGGGGACTACAGAAGAGCTGTGGAGGGACTTTTTAGGCTATCAGGGAGTGACAGGGCTAGGGGATGGAGCAAAACTGGAGGTGGGGAGATTCAGATTGGATGTGAGGAGGAAGTTGTTGAGCATGAGAATGGTGAGAGCCTGGAATGGGTTGTCCAGGGAGGTGTTTGGGGCCACATCCCTGGAGGTGTTTGCAGCCAGGCTGGCAGAGGCTTTGGGCAGCCTGATGTAGGGTAGGGTGTCCCTGGGCATGGCAGGGGGGTTGGAACTGGCTGATCCTTGTGGTGCCTTCCAACCCTGACTGATTCTATGATTCTATGAAGCTCTTCATCCTGCCTCTGAGTGCTTGTGAGAACACTCCTCCGTGTGGCTGCAGGACTTAGGCATGGGCAAATGCCAGTCTGTGAGCTCAGAGGACCTTTGTTGTGCTTGTGGTTTGAGAAGTGCTACCTCTGGGAAGCTCATGGAGAGAATTTAAACCAAGCAGCACACTAAAATCTTGTGCTGAGTGGTGATTTTGGTGCCAGCTGTACTGTGCTGCTTGTAACTGCTGTAGCTAAAGCTCAGGCTACCACCAACAGGTTAAAAAAAAATGCCCACGAGTGTGGCATGATCCACCCAAACATCTCTTGGAGATCTTCAGAATCCCCAGGGCTATTCCTTGTCCTGCTCCAAGGACCCTTTAGGCAGGCAGGTTGTTCTCACTGGGTTAGGCTGCATGCAGAGAAAATTGCTGGAGATGCCATTGGCTGCCAGAGAGGTTATTGTACAAACAGTAAAGGCTTTTAGTGTGTACACTGAGACAAGCAAAAGGGTGCCCTGGAGCCAGACTTGCCTCTTCAAGTAACACTTTTTTTGAATGCAGTATGCCCTTTATCTGTGCAAGACCTGTTCTAGGTGTCCCTGCCTATGGAACTGGATGATCTTTGAGGTCACTTCCAACCTAAACCACTCCATGAGATGTGGAGGGACTCGTCTCAACACTCACTGGTGTTTCTGAGCTCTCCTTCCAGCAGAGCTTCATGCTGTGGTATGCCAGTGGTATTCCCTGTAAGAAAGTCTGTTGCCTCAGCTCCTGCAAATGCAATTCGTTGTGCTGGCAGCCTGCTGTCATCTGAACACTTTTTTTGGCCAGATGGTCTCTATCTCTCCAGCCATGCACCACTTAATTTTTTTTTATAAGCATGAGCTTTTCTTCTGAGATTCCTGGTTTTGGTGTCATCTCTCTGACCGTGGGATGGTAGCTTCTTGCTTGTCTTGATGTTTGTGATTACAGCTTTAAATATGCTGCACAGGCTGTTAAAAGTCAAGGACAAACCTCCACTTTCTTCTTCTATGCTTTTCTTTTTTTTTTTTTTTTTTTTTTTCTCTGTCGAGGGCTATCATTAAGTCTGCACACAGCTCCAATGTTTGTTACTGTAATACACTTCAGAGGCAGCTGGGACTGTGAAACAATAAACTTGTCTAGCAAATGTGAGTCAATTAGGAAAATATATTCCCCAGAGGTGTGCAAGTTCTTGCTCTGTCTCATCTCCGACTGCTTAATTGTCAGAGAAGTGAGGCTGATTAAATCTGATGTTGACTTTCAGGGAAAGGAGAGTAAAAAAGAATTTGAAAGCAGGTTTCTGGACTTCTGTGCTATCAAAATTATTCTTTGCCTATCTGTTGAATCTGTTTTCTGCCATGGGAATGTGATGATATGCAGACATGCTCCAGATTTGTCTTGGGTGCTTTTGTCATTGGTTTCACCAAACCAAAATTCATGCAGCCACTGACAGGAGGGTCCCCACCCACACGTAGCCCTGTTCCTCTCTGCCCAAGTCTCTCCTTCTCTCTGGTGCTAGTACAAAGAGATATAATCAGTCAGATTTGAGGCCAGATTCAGCTGAAGAATAACCCAGGGAAAAAAACCCTCCAGACAACCAAAGAGGCAAAATAAGCCCCTGCTGTCTGCTTGTCTCCTAATGCTTAACCATAGAATGCAGAGCAGAGTGGGAAGGAGCACACAGGACAACCATTTTCAGCAGTAGCTTGGATTCAGACCACTAAAAGCAAGAGTGGAAATACAAATTAGCAGTTGCCGAGCTCCGTGGAGCCTGGTGTTGGGCAACAGAGACTCGAGAGAAAATGTCCTGGGCTACAGCAAGAGCAGCATGGCCAGCAGGGCAAGGGAGGGGATTCTGCCCCTTTACTCTGCTCTCCTCACACCCCAACTGGAGTATTGTGTGCAGCTCTGCAGCCCCTGACACAAGAAGGACATGGAACTGTTTGAGCCAGTCCAGAGGAGGGCCACAAAATGATCAGAGGATTGGAGCAGCTCTGCTACGAGGACAGGCTGAGAGAGTTGGGGCTTTTCAGCCTGGAGAAGAGAAGACTTTGAGGAGACCTTATAGTAACCTTCCAGTATCTGAAGGAGGCTACAGGAGGGCTGGGGAGGGACTATTCACAAGGTCTTGATATGACAGGACGAGGAGGAATGGGTTTAAACTGGCAGAGGAGAGATTTAAATAGGATGTTAGGAGGAAGTTCTTTACAGTGAGGGTGGTAAGACACTGGAATGAGTTACCCAGGGAGGTTGTGTCTGCTCCTTCCCTGGAGGTGTTCAAAGCTAGTTCAGATGAGGCCTTGAGTGACCTTTTCCAGTGGGACATGTCCCTGCCTATGGCACAGGGGAGTTGGAATCGGCTGAGCTTTGAGGTCCCTTCCAACCTAAACCATTCTATGGTTCTTTACTGAGCTCTGCAGAGCACTGGAAGGGTCACTCATCGTTTTGTGGCCACAAAGAGCTCCTCATTCTGCAGAGGCTGAACTGGGGATGAGGCAATGACACTGCCCATTTCTCTGCTCTTAATGTGGCCAGCTTGCCTGTGTGTCTACAAGCCATTATGAACTGGATAACATTGTGGTGCAAGCAACCATTACCCTAAGGATGATCTGAGCAGATGTGGTAGTTTGAAAATTGCACTTTTGAAGTAAGTCTAGTAAGAGGAGAATAGCCCTCTCCTTCTGGTGGCTGTGTGACCGATTTGAACCTTCCTTAAATGGCATCTGTGATCTTCCAGCGAGCCCACCATGGTGCAGATCTGTCATCTGCTGCTCTGTGACCTGTAATTAAGGGCTGCTTACACATAGTCAAAAAAGGAGGTGAAGCTTTGGGACAGAGCTGACTGGGAAAAAAATTAAAGACCTGACAGATGTTTTTCAGCATCTGGAGCATCCATGCTGGAAATACAGACTTGATTGGTCACTGCTGCTTCTGCTAGGGGAACTCTGCACACCAAAACCACTTTAAAGGAGGGGTGATTTGTCTGAGGAGGTATCTGTATCTGAGGAAGTATCAGTATCTGACCACCTTTGTCTCTTTGTGCATCTAGCAGTAAGTGGGATATAATCAAGGGATCTGGAGTGATGTCCTGCTACTCCTATTAGCCAAATGTGAGTGGCAAAGGCAAGTAGAAGGCTTCAGTGTATAAAAAGGAAACAGCACTGTGAAGAAACACAGAGAGAAGTAAATGTACAGAGAACAGAAGTGGTTTTACCATGGCGATGATGACTTCTCTGCTTACACCTGCCTGTCCTGTTCTGATTGCACCCTGGTCGTGTCCTTTCTTATTCTCACTGCTCTCTTTCCTCCTTTCCTTAGGCAAAGCTTGGAGATGAAATTCTTGACTACAGGGATTTGGCTGCTCTTCCTAAAAATAAAGCCATCTATAACATTGACCGCCCAGACATGATCTCCTATTCTCCATATATCAGTTACTCTTCAGATGACAGGCATAGTTACGGGGAGGTACTGGAACGTGGCTATTCCTTTTTTTTTTTTACTGTGAACTGAAGCTTTTTTGTGTGCATCATCACAAACATGTTGCTGAATACTCTCAAACCTGCACAGTTGAAACAAAGACACACCCCCCCCCCACCCCGCTCCCCACTCCAGAACCCTGACGTGTGTCACTCCTGCAGCTGAGCCAGGTCACCCCTTCATTGACGGCTCTCTCCAAACACAGGAGTGGGGCTTTCATTTCGCCTTTTCAGCTGGTGGAAATGAAAGAATTGCTGCCTTGTGTTCGTTTCCTGAACAGATGACATGGGCCCTTCAAGCACGTGCTGCTCTGAGAGGAGTCCAACGTGCATGCAGTAGGAAAACAGAAGCCATTGCTAATTGTGATGCCAAGTTCAGAAGCCAAGTTCAGATTGTTTGGGTTGGATTTTTTTGGTTTTTTGGTTAAGTGCACCATGCTATGTTGGTGACACGACAAGGGGATCACTTTTTCTGTGTACTGATTTCTTGCAGCTGTGCCTTTACTGAAGATCACCCTCATGTCATGCATGCATCTCAACCTGCAGAGCTAATATTGTGCAGTTTGTGCTACTGGGAGCTAATTTAAGCTGATCTTACTAATACTGAGGTTTTGTGAAGCATATATGTAGCTAACTCCTGTCATGCCAGTTAGCTTTTTCCCCTAACCATGTCTGCCTTCCGTTTGAATTTCTGATTTCTCTTAGAATTTCAGATCTGTTTTTTTACAAATTAAACCTCTTAGCTGGACTTAGGGACAAATATGTAGAGGGCCACGAGGATGGAAGGCCTTGAGGATGATCAGAGGGCTGGAGCACCTCTGCTATGAGGACAGACTAAAGAGTTGGGGCTGTTCAGTTTGGAGAAGAGAAGGCTCCAAGGTGACCTTGTTGTGGCCTTCCAGGATCTGAAGGGAGCCTACAGAAAAGCTGGGGAGGGACATTTTAGGCTATCAGGTATTGACAGGACTAGGGGCAATGGAGCAAAGCTGGAGGTGGGGAGATTCAGATTGGAAGTGAGGAGGAAGTTGTTGAGCATGAGAGTGGTGAGAGCCTGGAATGGGTTGTCCAGGGAGGTGGTTGAGGCCACATCCCTGTAGGTGTTTGCAGCCAGGCTGGCAGAGGCTGTGGGCAGCCTGATGTAGGGTAGGGTGTCCCTGGGCATGGCAGGGGGGTTGGAACGTGATGGTCCTTGTGGTTCCTTCCAACCCTGACTGATTCTATAGAGGATGGGGTGGAAATCTGTTTTGTTTTCTTCAGATGTCAGTGAATGGGTAGGAAGAAGTGCCAGAAATCCCAGCCATGCTGTGTAGAACAGCCCCAATCCTACTGTCACCTTTTCACTTAGTGCCTCTGAAGTCTTAGACCTGCCCTGAGGTGAAGTGCAGCACAGACATTAGGTTTGCAGACTCTTATCCATCCCTTTCTGTCCAATGTTGAACCACAGCAGCTGTCGTGATGCATCCTAAAAGAACCAAGGTTGTACCTGGTAAAAGGTACAAATGATGTTTAGGTTTTTTGATTTTACTAAACCAAAAGCTGCTGCCTAGCCCTGAACCTATGGAGTGTAAACACTTCCTTACCATGTCCCAATGTGTGAGTGTTGAGGATGTTTGTGGCCCTTCTCAGCTGCCCATGTACATCTAGGCTTGGCAGAGGTGCATGGGCTAAACAACCTTCTGCCAGCTCCTGTCAGGTCTCAGTCACTGAGACCATCTCTAAGGTGATTTGGGCTGTGCTTGCAATCCAGCGTGCTCCAAATATTTACATGCTTGATACTGCTCAGGGAGCAGGAGTTAAAGTCCTGTCTTCCAAATTTCAGCATCCTGACTACTACCTGCAGCAAGAGTTTCAGTAGATTTCAGGACATGGAACTGTTAGGGTGGGTCTAGAGGAGGGCAATGAAGATGATTAGAGGGCTGGAGCACTTTTCCTCTGAAGACAGACTGAGAGAGGACTGGGGTCATTCAGCCTGGAGAAGAGAAAGCTCCAGAGAGACCTTAGAGCAACCTTCCAGTATTTGAAGGAGGCTTTCAGGAGAGCTGGAGAAGGACTTTGTATAGAGGCATGGAGTGACAGGATATGGAGTGATGGCTTCACACTGTAAGAAGCTTGACTTAGATGAGATATGAGGAAGAAATTCTTACCCATGAGGGTCATGAGGCACTGAAACAGGTTGCCCAGAGAAATTGTGAAGCCTCCAAGCCTGTCAGTCATGCTGGATGGGGTCTTGAACAAGCTGGTCTAGTAGAATCCCCCATGGCAGGGGGATTGGGACTAGGTGATGTTCAAGGTCCCTTCCAACCCAGATTTTTCTGTGATTCTATGATTTGCTCAACTAACCAAAGTGTGACCAGGAGATTGTCAGATTCCATGATATTTGATTAGCAATCCAACAGCACAGATAGTTTGCTTCCCTTGAAATAGCCAGCTCTGGACAACAGAGTGCTGGTCCACATTTTGGAGGTGCTGTGCTCCACCGCAGATCTAACTCAGGCTCGTGTGTAGTTTCAGGCAGTTGCTTTACACAGGAGTTTCCCCAGCTAGCAGCATGCTCTGTGGCACAGGATCGACCTCACCGGATCCCAGGATCCTCCAGCGCAGAAACCCAACGAATGCTTCGTATTAAATGATTTCTGACTTGACTGACAGGTGCTCATGTTAGACATGGGTAGTTGGGGTTTTAAAGAGTCTGCTCACAAGTAACATCATGCATGGATTTGTCTCACTAATTTGTTTTGTGTTGCTGTTTGCAGTCACCTCAGTTGCTCTCTCCAGCACCTACTGAGGTAATCCCCAGCGCTCTTCGTTCTCCCGTTCTGACCCGATTTTGTGAATGCATACACCTGGTCATGTTGAAGTGTGGGGCTTGCCTCCTGCCTCTGCAGTGCATGGGGTTTGTCACATGTGGTTTTCACAGTCCTCTTGTGCTCCATGTGCGCTTTGCTTCTGGATTGTCATCTGTATGCCTCCGTCTCCACTGTCACACCCGTTTCTGCTTGCCAAAATAAATGATGTATGGTGGTCACTCCTTCAGGCTCTCCTAAATAAATTACGTTGGGAAATATGATTTCTGTTGACATTGACAGCTGCCAGCCTGAGCTGCCTTGAATTGATGCTTGCCACAATTTTCTCCTCTTTTTTTCCTTTCCTGTTTACTCCACAAATAGTTAAGCTGCTGACACTGTGCACTCACACACACAGGTCAATCATTTGCACACGCCTGAGCTTCCAGGTCTGTGTGTTTTGTTGTGCATTAATGATCAAGCCAGGCATTGTTTCAAGTACCCTCACCTCGGAAGCAATGACAGCACTTAACAAAGTTTCCCAGGTATTTACTCAATTACACAACCAGGCCTGGCTGATTTTTCCCATTACCTCAGCTTTTAGATATTTCAAAGTCTTGGGAATACCTCAGAGTTGTGAATTTCCATTAAGGACTGTAAATCTTAAGCTATCCCTACAGCCACTGGCGAAACAGAGAAGTTAACCAGTAGAGATGTCGTTTAACTGATAGAAATTTAATACTGAGAATAAAAAATGTGCTTTACTTCATGTTGGCTTTCATGAACTTGCCTCACTGCTCCTTAGCAGAGACACGAAGCACACAAAAGGTAAGGTCTGAAGTAATCAATGCAAAATCTTGGTGTTTTGGAAGCTTTCCTGTAGCTAGCAGGTTATCAAGCTGCCAATAGTAGCAAATTCCAGAAGTGGCACTGGTATGGAGGTTGGTGCTGCCATGGCTTGTGTTGGAGTAGCCAAATGGGAAGCTGCCTTCATCTGCGGGCGAACGGATGTCTAAAATTAAGTTGTCCTGGTAGGCATCTGGGAGATGATGATGGAGGCTAAGTAGAATTTCCCATTTGTTTAAATGATGCACGATCCAGTGGGAGTCTTGCAGATGCCTACAGCTGTCCTAGTGCTCCTGACAAGTGGCAAGCACCTGCTAGGGTATCTTCTCTCACTCCTACTGGAATAGGAGAGGGGAAGCAGTTTTGGGGGGAGCTGATCCGTTCTGATCTAAAGTTAATTCCAGGCAATCCTCCCTTGCCTTAAGTGTGACTCTGCTTTCATAGCTAGCTCACAGAAAGTGCTTGCCACATCTGATTGCCAAAGCAATGCTTTTGCTGCCAAGAGGGCACTGCATGCACACTGCAGCTGTGCTTTAGGGCTTTGGCATGGGTGCTTCAGCACCAGGCTTTAGGTAGAGTTAGATCGTGGTTGGACACAATGATCATAAAGGTCTTTCCCAACTGAAATGATTCTGTGGCTCTACATGGGTTCCAGTGGTTGAAGCCAAAGGTTTAGTGGGAAATGGGTTGTGTGACTTGTTCAATGCTAATGCCATGTCTGAGTGTTGCTGTCATTTCCTTGGCTAGCAGTGAGCACGGTGGGATGTGGCACTCTGGGCAGCTCAGACAGCAGGCACAACTTCTGTGCTGTGTTGAAGCCAGCAAATGCTGATGTGACTATGATGTATCCACTCACAGGGGTACAACGTGACCACAGGAGCATGGTGCTGACCTGCTGCCATCTCCCACCCACCTCTCTACGTTCAGGGACTCATAGAGTCCTGTAATGACACTCCTAGACTGTTCTGTTCTTCTCACATTATATTGTCCTTTTAATTTCCTGTGTGTGCTGAGCTTGGTGGGAACAGGAGTGATCTCTGACCCTCAGCAGAGCGCTTTTGGGCATGCTGGGAACAGTGTTCTCTGCCCCTTGGCAGAGCTGTTTTGGGCACAGTGCAGTGGGGGTGCCACCTCATCTCACTGTGATTGCATGGAGTGTCAGGACAGCATCTCCTGCCAGCTGCACAGTGCAGCGACATGCAAAATGACACATTCTGCCTGCTCTGGAGGTTGTTTGCCTTCCCTGGTGACATGCATTTCCTCTCTTCCTCTCAGGGTGACCAAGATGACAGGTCTTTCAAGCAGTACAGGACCTCAAGTCCTAGCTCTGCTGGCTCGCTGGGCTACGGTCGCTACACTCCGACCTCCCACTCTCCTCAGCATTACAGCAGACCAGGTAATTGAAGAGCAGCCTCATTTATTCTCCAGGCTTTCCCACTACTTCTTCTTATGCAGTAAGCAGTGTAGGCTCTGCTAGACAGGGGTTTAAGGGTGGGGTAGCAATTCGCTGCAGTGATTTCCTTACTGTGAACAAAGAGCCCTACAGGGAGAAAAGGGAAAAAAAAAAAAAAAGAATTTCAGGAATGAGAACCTAAGTAAATGAAGAGAGGCAATTGGAAAGGTGGAACTTTTTTGTGTCTGTAAGCAGAAGACAACAGTTTAAATCACTTAATCCTAGTCCCATCCTGCCTGAAGCTGCACATTCAGTCCACAGCTTCTTCAAAGTGGCAGCATGGCAGCAGTCACACAGTCAAGAGGGGGATGGAGGGACTTAGTATCCTTCCTTGTTATGGGTTATGGTCCATGTCTCCTCTCCACAGTGCAGTGGTTCTAGTGGTTGGGTTTTGAAGGCCAAGTAGCTTCAGTTGAGAAGCTTACAGCAGTGGTGACTGCAGCTTTGGGCTATAGTGCCTGTGTTGGTGCTCTCGTTGCACAGAGGAGCGCTCATCTCCTTTTGATCAGAGTCCCTCACAATTCCCTGTTCATATTTGGGCACTGTACAGAGTTTTTATCCTTGGAAGCAACCAATTCAATTGCTCAACTTTGATCCTAATTTTTCTCTACTCCATCATTTTTCTTAATTCTTTATTGTCTTTTACTTTCATTGGGGGTAAATGAGGATTTATAAACCGCTCTGGAAAACGGAGAGTGTTTAATCTTTCCAGTGGAAATGAAAATTTTATGGGTGGCAGTAACAGGTTGTGCAGGAATTGAATATTTATACTACATAAAGCCTTTGACAGAGTGGAAATGAGCTTGAGTGTCAAAGAATTGCTGGGGAGGAAAGATCAGTCTCTGCTGAAGGGCTGGCAGCTGTGTCTTACTTAAGCTCAACTGCGCACTGCTAAAGGAAGGAGGAAAGACAAAAGAAATTCCAATTTCATTCTAACATTTCTCAACCTCGCTGAAAATTCAGGAGGCAGTCATCATAACTGCGCCCTTCAACAGCTGCTGCTAGCCCTCCAGAATATGTTGTGGAGATGCTACTACAACAAAACAAACAAAGAGGGCTTGGGAGAATGTCTATTGAAGCACTCAAGCAAGTAGTCTTAACTTTCAGGATAACTTCAGGAGGTTTCTTCAGAAGCTCCAATTAACCCTGCCCTTGAGTGTCCTGGTGCCTTGTGAGCTGAACCTTGCCAGCGTGCACTGAGGACAGCAGTGAGAACTGGCCCCACTCATAGCACAGCTCTCGGCAGCCAAGGCTCTCCCCATGCCATCCCCTGGGCTCCATTATGAGCACGCATCCTTCCCTCCTGCAGCTTTGGAGTAATGCAGATTTTGCCCCTGAGTGTGCAGCCATGCTTTCCATGGTGCCTTCCCTGGAATGTTTTCTGATGCCTTACTACGTTCTCAGCACTTTGCAGAGGGCTCTTTCTTGCTGTGGAGAGCCCCTGGCCAGCCACACAGTGTGGCAGCTGTGCTGTTTTTAGCAGTAACCAGAGGAAAGTGAAATCTTAAGCTGTGTCTTGTAAGCATCAGGAGGAAAGTGTTCCAGTGGAGCAGGGAAGGCTGGCATGGTGGTTTGTGGCTTCCAGTAAGCGAGCTAAAGCCGTCTGTTTTCACTCCCTCTCTGTTGCCCCCAGCTGGTACTCTGAGTCTTGGTACCAGTAGCTGCATCTCCCTGCCCCAACACCCAAGCCCTACATCTGCATTCAGACATCATTACATCCCTTTCTTCAAAGGTAAGGTCCAGGAATGCAAAGCCGTGCTGTGGTCCTGTAGATTTATTCAGCTGTGTTTCACTTCTCTGTCTGTGCAAGCATGGCTTCCACTCGGGTAGAATTTGTCCTACTTTTGTGCTAGTGCTTCCTTGATGTACTGTCTAAGTTTGAAGAAGGGGGTGGGCTGTATGATTTTCCTGCTGTTTTCCAGTGAGTGTTTCGGTGTCTTCCAGAGGGGTGGAGGGAAGGAATTGGCTTTTATGTTGAAAATTAGGGAAGAAATAGTTTAAAAGTTGTGTTGTTCTACAAGGCGTTGTTCGCCTGTACCCTAATTTAGTGGTGCTAGATAAATATTGTAACGAGCTTGCATGCTGGGTCCAGCACTGGGTGGGCAGTTGCCCTCTACCCTACAGATCCTTCATGTCCTGTGCAGCATTACCAACAATTATGGCAGCCAAATTGGTGAAATCCTGCTCTGAGTAGCGAATAATCTGTGCCATCAATTATAAGTCAGAGCAACTGAGTCTGTTCTCCTTGCCATGAGTTGCTTTTGCAGTGGATATTATCTTTTAATGACCTCCACCTTGAGACAGTACTGAGGAATGGCAAAAACCTTTGAGGCAAAGCCTGGGTTTTTGGGGGTTTTTTTTAGCCTGTTAGTGAAATACCATAAAGAGAAGACATTCAGGTACCACTTGTATCTTCCCCTGGGTCTGACCCCTTCACTAGCAATAATACAGGGAGGGGACAGGAATGGTGAACATTTCTAATGCCAATTCCTCAACTCTCTTGAGCTGTTTGATTTAATGAAGCCAAACTGTTCTTGTCATCACAACCAAAGGAAGGAGCTGGAGCCAGAATTGCAGCTTCAAGTGGCCAGGATGCACTTACTGCCATGGGAAATAAGGCATCTTCACTGGGCCCTGATGCATCCAGAGACAGTTCTGCCCCCAGTGATTTCACTGCTGTAAACAGGAGCAGGAATAAAAAAAGGGGAATAAAAAAATCTGAGGAGCCTAAACTGTTTGTTGTCTTCTAAACCTCTTCCCACAACCACAAGCAGCCTTGGAAGGCTGGCACACACCCTGCTATTCTCTGAGGCACTGCTTGAGCAGGTTTTTTGATCTCTCCCCTTAAGTTTGGATGATGTTATTCTGCCTGATGCACTGAGTAAGAAAAATCTCTTTTGTGTGCTGCAGTGCACAATTTCACTCCATGGAAGGCTCTTATGCCAAAGCCTGCCTGCAGTTGCTTAGCAGCGCTCCTATTAAAATGAGTTTCTGTGCTACCTGCTGGTGGCTCAGAGCAGCAGCAATTACTCACTGCTGCTGTTTGGAGGGTGAAATCCTCAAGTGGCAGCTCCTTGTGCCCAAACAATTATTAGTAGTGTGATTTAAGTGATAATATTTGGCAATTCTGCTGCACTTTTTATCAAGGAGCTAAAATATTTTGCAAGCAGTAGCTTGTGGTGCCTCTCAGCACTCCTGGGAGGCAGGCAGACTTGTCTGTCATTTCCCTGCACAGGTAATCCTGAGCCCTGCAGATGTTACACACTGAGTTAACATCTCAGTCCACAAGGAGGCAAAAGATTTGCCCCCATCCTCTTCAAAGTCTCTGATTTATTTATTTTTTTTCTAGGAGTTGCAGACTCTTTTTTTTTTTTTTCCCCCTTACTTGGAGAAGCCTTTTGGAGGGTGCCAATGTGCTATTTTTTCCTCTCTTCAAAGTGGTTAGTGTGGGAAGAGGAGGACTGTACCAGTAATTGCTTTGTATCCAAACCAAGGTGGATGCTGCCACTTCAGCTGGTGAAAAGTGAAATCACAGTCATTTAAAAATGGAGGGGGGAAAAAAAAAAACAATTTGATTAAATCCAAACCCAGTGCGTTGCTGAGAAGTAATCTTTGTAAAACCAGCACTCCACAGTGGTCATATTAAGCTTCCAGGAGACAGAAATGTTATTACCCCAGGGAAATTAAACCAGAATCTTCCTTTTTGACTGTGCTGAGTTTGCATCGTGCCCTTCACGAGAGTGGCAGGGCTTTGCTAGTGGTTGTTCTCCCTTCAGTACACTGGAGTCAAGGAGGATGAGCTTTGCTTTATCATGCAAATGATTGGGTTGTGCTCTTCTAAGGATTGTTATCTTCAGAATAGATCCTATGATAGCTTCACTTCAAGTGAGCTTCACTGTTCATGCCCTTGCAAATCACAGTGCCTACGCTTGAGAGTTGGTGGAGTCAGTGAGTGGTCATGCCATGAGGAGCCCTGCTGAAATAATGCTTGCTTGAACATGGTGGAAAGCCTCTTGCCTTTCTGCTACAGCACCATAGCTTCCAAAGTCCATTCGTTTGGCCCCGAAAGCCTGAGAAGAGTTAATCCTCCAACTCCAAAACACTTTGTCTAGCTTGATGCAGTGTGCAGTTTCAGGAGGAGGCTCTGACATCTCCCTCCCTAGGTCGGTGGTATCTGTTTGTTGTTCAGTCCTGAACTTAGCCAGCTCTTGCTGTAACTCACTATCAAGTTTCCCATCCTCCCAGATAAGATGAAAGCTGACTCAGAAGGAGACATAAACAGCATTATACTGCTCCTAACAGTCCCTTGAAAAGGGAGCCTGGGCTGAGCTCTGGTCAGTTGGCTCCACATAGAGAAGGTTGAAAGAGCAGCCTACCCTGGCAGCAGCCAAGAGACACAAGGAAGCTTTTGTGGTTGACACTCAAGTTCAAAGTAAACCTTTCCACCTTCTTTCCAAGTTAAACAAAATCCAGAGGAAGAGTTCATGATTCTGCTTTTTTAGCTCTGCACTGGCCAGTGGAGCATATTACAGCCTGCAGCTGATTGTGGTGGAAGACAAAAGCAGAAGTTTGAAAACGTGCTCTGTCTGGTAGCTTTATTTTCTCTGAGACCTTAGTTGAAGTTCTTCTTCCACCTGTGCCAAGGCAGAGCTTGGAAGAGACAAATTCATGGCAAAGCCTCATTTGGGAGATGTTTATTCCAGGCTGGATTAAATGGCCATCTGCAGTTCCCACACATGGACTTTCTGTATGGCTCCTTAGTTTGCTTTATTATCAAATACTTTTTAATATTTTTTATATATATACATAACATATGAAGTGCAACAGCTCTCGGATCCAAACCAGTGGCAGAATAACAGTTTAAATGTCTATCAGCTTGTGTGAGCAGGCTGCAGCAAGAACCTTTTCCCTCCTCTCATCCTTAGTGCTTCCCTTCTGCTGCGCAAGTTAAGAGGTGATGGCTTTGCAAACTGCTCCACACAGACCATCCTGACCTCGAGCAGTTTGCAGATTTGCTGTCCCCTGCTGCTTGCACTTGCATCCTATTCCCTTCCAAGGTTATCCCTCTTAGTGTATGCTTCCTCCTGACTGCTTGCTGGCACTCTGCCCTGTACCTAAAGAACAACTCTACGTGTGCACAATGCCAGCACCAGGGGGGTCACTGCTTAGGGAAGTGATTTTTTTTTTTCATGCAGGTCTTGCATGGATGTATTTTTTATATATTCATACTCTATAATGAATATATCATTTGAAAGGGGATTAGAAATGAACACACTGCCAAAAAAAAAAAAAAAATCACTTGAAAAGCTTCATTTTCTTTTCAAATCAAAAGACTCCAGTAGTGACAGCACGCTGGAATGAACACCACCACAAGCTTTTTGGAGTTGTAAGGGACCTTACTTGAGGAAGTGCCTGCCACAGCTCTTTGGGGCTTCGTCATGTAGCAGGGATGGGCAAGCATCTGGGCAGCAAGAGCAGAGAGGGAATTCACAGCTAGGCAGTGAGCACCTATCCCCACTGCTCTCCTTCCAAGAGCAAAGCCCAACCCAAGAACCTGAGTAACAGTTCCTTGTCTGAAGTCAAGCTGACTGCAGGCTGGTGGTGATTTGAAGTAGCTCCCTCATTCTTCCCTTACATTTTGGAAGCACCATAGTCTGTCAGCCTGTGCAGCTGGCATCTGCGCTTCTCAGCTGCTCACATCACAGGTTTTGAGGGAGAACTCACTGCTAATGAGTACACAGTGGGAACAGCTGACTAGGTGGGGAGTTCTAATTTTTCACCCACTGTGACAAAGGCAGATACAACATTTCAGGTGGATTAGTTGATATTTCATCATGCAACCCCCCAGCGTGCTCTTCTGACCTCGACTGGCCTGGTTCTGCTCCCGCTCAGCTCAGTGACACAACCCAGCTGACTTTGGCAGTGCATGTCAAGGCTGGCTCTGGTGACAGACCGATGGCCACTCATTCACTGCTTGTCAGCAGAGGCAGAGACCCCCTCCACGGCCATGGCCTGGACAGTTATGGTAATTCAGAAGTTTTATGGCTATAAAACTCGCCCTCCCCAAAGGCAGAACTCAATTATGGATAGAGCGCTCCGAGCTGCTGCGCTTCCTTCAGCCTCGCAGAACTTGCTTGTAACTCCCTCATTACTGCCCATCAAATTTATGCTCCATCCACACTAAACCAGTACCAGTGAGTTAACAACCCTTTTGTGTCAGAGTAAATGTCACGTCTGGCTTCCAGTCGCTTACGGTGCTGTAAATGAACCGGATTTTACAAGTCCCAAAAAAGTAGAGCTTTACTTTTTTGTTTGCCGAGCAGCACTATAATGCCATAGAGTGTGCCCTGGGGAGCCCAGCTGAGAGGGAACGAAGGGCATTTAATGAGCATTTGACAAAACGAGTGGAAATATGGAATCAGGGTGGCAATGTGGAGCAGCCCTCCTCATGTCTTGAAATTTGGGCGTGTGGCTATGGCATTATAGACCCATGACTTGATAATCCAACCTTGTCTGCCTACGCAAGAAATGCTGTGGCATGTTACTTGTGGGAGGAGTTTGCCATTAAGGACCCGATTTCAGCATCTGCTTTTGTCACTGATGGATTCAGGAGCGTTTGACTTTTAGCTGTAGCATCTGGGGTTTGGTTCTAGTCCTGCTCTGAGATAACTTAAACGCTGCGGAGTGATTTCATTATTGGTTTCAGGGGCAAGCCATGCATGAGCCATAGCATTACACTTTTAAAACCCTTGCTTGATAGAGTCACAGATTCATAGAATCTATGAATATATTCATAGAATACATATATATATATTCATAGAAGCTATGATAGATGGTTCAGTTGAAGCAGTGTGAGACACGTTACAAGATTGTGGATATTCTTATCCTATTTTTTTTCTTTTACCTCTGCATTGAAGTGTTGTTAAAACAGAGGCTTCAGTTTCCAAGTGGGGCAGTGCCATCAGATATTTATTTTCGATGAATTGAGATTATTGGAGTCTGAGCCAATACCCTGTGCTGGAAATTAAGGGCTTTTACAAACCCCCCATTGCATTTCAAACTGTTGGATTAACAAGTCATTCTGAACAAGCTTTTATGCTTGAAATACTCTACTTTGCTTTCCATTTCTTTTTTTTTCTTTTTTTTTTTTTTTTTTTTTTTTTTCTTTTATCTGCTTTCTTTGCTCTTCCCCTTGGAGGCAGTGAAAGTGGCCGGAGCACTCCAAGCTTATCCATGTACTCAGACAGCAAATCTTCACCTTCTGTCTATCAGCAGGCTCCTAGGCATTTCCATATTCCAGGTAGGCATTCACTGCTTAGCTTTTGCTCTTCAATTGCTGCCACCTGTTTGTTCTCTTCTGAATGTTTTTGGGGTTGTTTTTCTGTTGTTTTCTGTTGCACTGATTTGTAGATTTGGAACTGCAGGAGAAGAAAATGTCAGAGAAATTAAGACCTATTACTTGTTAAACTTTGTCTCAAAGATACAGAGTTAGGGAGCTGTGTGCTTAAGTGCCTATGTATAAAAACCTGTGCTAGAGAAGGCACACAGTGATAAATGTTATTAAGCCTACAAAGATAAAATGATTTATCCTGCCACAGCTGCATAGGTCTGTTGAATTTGTGTGCAGCATGGAAGCTGAGGAGGTTTGGGGGTTTGTAGTTTTCCTTATGGAAGCTGAGGAGGTTTGGGGGGTTTGTATTTTTCCTTATCCATCTGACTTCTGAATGAGAGGAAGCACACAGTGATAAATGTTACTAAGCCTACAAAGATAAAATTATTTATCCTGCCACAGCTGCATAGGTCTGTTGAATTTCTGTGCAGTGTGGAAGCTGAGGAGGTTTTGGGGTTTGTATTTTTCCTTATGGAAGCTGAGGAGGTTTTGGGGTTTGTATTTTTCCTTACCCATCTAATTTCTGAATTAACAAGTCATATTAACATAGGCTTTTAAAATAGCTGGAAGACTTCAGAACTTTGGGAAGCTCACATTCAAGTTCACATTTAGTCAACAAGCACATTAAATTTGGGTCCACACTGGTTGGCTTTTTTGACTGCCTGAACACGTCTACCTGTTTGGTGGCACAGTCTGTTTATTTAAGGTCAGCTTCTGGGCTCCCACACTGCAATTAGTAACTTTATCTGCCCAGAGCTGTAGTACCAAGTAAATCTGATGCCTGTACAAGGTGATGGATTGAGCTAGATGATCTTCAGAGGTCCTTTCCAAGCCTTACCTTTCTGTAACGATATAGGAACCCTGGACTTTGGCTCTGGGTGCTTTCAAACAATTCTTGGAAGGCCAAGGTAGCTCCACAACACAAAAGGCAGCAAGAATATTGAGCATTTCAGGTATAAACATCTGTATCTGAACATCTGCAGTTCCTTCACAGTTCCTGGAGACAGTCCCTTTCCAAGTGTGACTGTTACAGCAGGCTGTTGTCCAGGAGTTTTATCTGAAGCAGTGACAAGTGCTGCCTGTGGAGCATGCAGTGGTGCTACAGATGTAACCACCTACGTATCAGCAAGTGGATGACACTCCAGGTGTCTTCAAGCATCCTAAGGGATGCAGAGGGGATCAAGCTGCACAGGCAGGGACAGCAAACATTGGAAATACATAAAGATGGTGGACAAAGCTTCATTCTCTTGTACTAAGTAGTGGAGGACAAAGCACTGAGTATGGAGTACTTGCTGGAGTGTTTGCATTTTGAATGTTGCTGAGAGGTGACAGGAGCAGCTGGTCTGAACTGCTTGCTTACTCTTTTCTCCTTTCTCTTTCCTCTTCCTCAGACACTGGCGTAAAAGATAACATCTATAGGAAACCTCCTATCTACAAACAGCATGGTACAGTCTGCTTCTCTCTGTTGCCCTTTCCTCTGTGTGGCTTTGTGAACAAATGCACACTGCCTTTCCAAATTAGTTTGCTGCAGTCTGTGTTTTCATTCTGGCCCTATAATCTCGGGCAGCAAAGGGAAAATGACAGGTGAAAATGAAGTAGCATTTTGTCTAATGTTCTGCCCAAGGAAGGAGTCAGTAGGTAAGCTTTGCTGATTTACACAAGCTGATGCCATGTCTCTGATGCCCTGTACCCTAGTTGTGCCATTTCACTTGATAGATATTTTTTGTTTCCAGACAGGATTCTAAGCAGCAGCTTTTTTTCCTTTTTTTCTTTTTTTTTTTTTTTTTTTTTTATTTTCCAGCTCAGGCATTTTTCTATCAATTTCCCATCCATCAGTTGAAGTCTGGATTATGTCCGTTTTGCACTGCTGTAGGGAGTTGTTCCTCATAATCACTGGAGAGAACAGCAAAAAAAATTAAATTAGCCCATCAGCCAGGGCTATAAGTCAACAAGGATAGATGCTTTAAACTCTCTTCTATAGATGGTAGATGTTCTATAGGGCTGTGTGGAAAATCTGTGCTCCTTGTTTTCCTGCAGGAGAGCAAAACCAGAGTTTACTGTAACTCAAAAAAAAAAAAAAAAAAAAAAACCC
>VWZI01019557.1:376023-392105 GCA_013396835.1 Psilopogon haemacephalus
GTGACATGAGTGGGCTGGGAGCCCTGCAAGTGACATGAGCCTGGCTGGAGCCCTGCAATGTGACATGAGCCTGGCTGGAGCCGTGCAAGTGACATGAGCCTGGCTAGAGCCCTGCAATATGACACGAAAGCAGCAGATGGCAGCATCCGTCCCACCTAAAGGCTCCAATCTCCCAACACCAGGCGAACTGAAAAGATTGCTCATGGTCAAATCCTTGAGGCCAAAATTCTTCTCAGAATGGATGTCCTCTGCCTTCATTGGCAGATTCATACCAGCTTTTGTGGTTTGCTATTTTTAATCAACCATTCTAGAGCAAACTAACCCCAAGGGGGAAGAAGAAGGAGCCTTGCAGGTCGATGTGAGCATAGCTGTGCACATCGTTGGTACCCTGGAAGGCTAACTGAGTCTCGGGGAGGGAAGTGCCATGTGGCAGTGCTTTTGTGATCTCCTGTAATGTTTTTCATCACAGACTTTGCTGGGAAAGGGGAAAGACAGAGAGTAACAGAAAGCTATGGGACAGACCCACAGTTCTGCCTGCTCCTAGTGACATCAGCAGCGTGAAGCAGAAAGCAGGAGGAGGGAGGTTTCCACACAGCATAGATGATCTGTGACTGGCAATAAGACATCTCCATCACATGGAAAGGCTTGTGACAGTTTCAGTTTACCTGCCAGGTCTTCAGGTGGGGATGGCTGGTGTCCTTTGACACCTGTCTGCCTCATTGAAAACTGTGAGGACTCTGAGCTCCAAAATGTCCAAGAGGCTTAGGAGTGAGGTGGGTTGATATGACTGCCACTGCCTCTCAGAGTGACATCCAAGCTCCAGCTTCCACTCACCTATGGAAGCTCGCAGTGTGGGCAGCAAACTGCACCTGCAGAGTCTCTGAGAACCCAGGCACTCACTTGACATAGAGTCATAGAATGGTTTACGTTGGAGGGGACCTCAAAGCTCAGCCAGTTCCAACCCCCCTGTGCCATAGGCAGGGACACCTCCCACTAGAACAGGTCTCTCAAGGCCTCATCCAACCTGGCCTTCAACACCTTCAGGCAGGGAGCAGCCACAACCTCCCTGGGCAACCTGTGCCAGTGTCTCACCAGCCTCGCTGTGAAGAACTTCCTCCTAACATCCAGTTTAAATCTCCCCTCTGCCAGCTTAAACCCATTACCCCTTGTCCTGTCTTTACAAGACCTTGCGAATAGTCCCTCCCCAGTACTCCTGTAGGCCCCCTTCAGATACTGGAATGCTACTATAAAGTCTCCTGGAAGCCTTCTCTTCTGCAGGCTGCATAGCCCCAGCTCTCTCAGCCTGTCCTCATAGCAGAGCTGCTGCAGCCCTCTCAGCACCTTGGTGGCCTCCTCTGAACTCTCTCCAACAGTTCCATGTCCTGCTTGTGTTGGGGGCTCCAGAGCTGCACACAGTGCTCCAGGTGGGGTCTGACGAGAGCAGAGTAAAGGGGCAGAATCCCCTCCCTTGCCCTGCTGGTAATGCTTCTCTTGCTGCAGCCCAGGACACAGTTGGTGTATGGGCTGCATGTGCACACTGTAGGCTCATGTTGAGCTTTTCATCAACCCAGACATCCCATCCTCTTCTACAGGCAGAGCTCCACCTTTGCCCTCGTGGGTCAGTGGGCACTGTGAGCACTTGGCATGCCTGCTTGGAGCAGTCAGGTCACCTTCAAATCATAGAATCAGACTTTTCTGTCTCACAAGGATCTGTATTTTGATCCTGTGGCACCAGCTGGGTTTTATCTCTTCTCTCAACTGTGTGCAAAGTGGTTCTGGGGTGTATTTGGCTGCTACATTGCTGCTTTCTTTCTCTTTCAGCCTGAAAATATGGGCCAGTATGAGACGGACCAGGAGTCGAGCTGGGGGATGAAAGGTACATTGCAGCGTCATTGCCGCTCCACCTCACATTTTCATCCTGCAAAAAGAAACACCCAGTGGTGCCAGGCACACTCCCTGTGTAACCCAGTGGCACTGGCAGATGGATTTTCTGCAGTAACCCTTTGATTTCAAGGACTTGGTGGCAGACAGTGTTACAGGCTGGGTACATGTAGGGGTGCTCAAATGCTTACAACTCATGCAGTTGTCCAACAGTTGCTGAGAGGACAGGAATGTAGCCTAAAAAAAATCTGCCATGTTCATTGTGGTGACTCCAGAAGAAGCCTAGACACTAGACTGGACATCAAGAAACATTTTCTCATTGCAAGAGTGGTCAGGCATTGGAATGGGCTGCCAAGGGAGGTGCTTGAGTCATAGAATGATTTAGGTTGGAAGGGACCTCAAAGCTGATCCATCCATAGGCAGGGACACCTCCCACTAGAACAGGTCTCTCAAGGCCTCATCCAACCTGGCCTTGAACACATCCAGGGAGGGAGCATCCACAACCTCCCTGGGCAACCTGTGCCAGTGCCTCACCACTCTCACTGGAAAGAACTTCCTCCTAACATCACCAGCCAACACCATCACACCAACTCTGGTGTGTTTGGAAGTCATTTGGATGTGGTGCTTGAGGATATGGGTTAAGGGTGAACTTTATAGAGAGATAACAATTGGACTTGATGATCCTGAGGGCCCTTTCCAACCTGAATGTTGCTGAATGTTTCTGTGAGTCTATCCATTCTAAGCTGTGCACCTCTTCTCCTTCTCTTGCAGAATACAAGGTAAGAAGGGCTTTTCCTCCACTGGAAGAAGGCTCCGATGCAGCACTTCCTAGCAAGGTTACCTGTGTTCCTTTTTCATTTGATTTTGTTCATGTTTGTCCCAGTGAGACTGTATGCAGGCATGCATACGTGGATGCAAGTATGTACCACTTCCATTGCTACGTTCAGCAGAGTCACTTGCACACAGCAGTCAGCTTGGGCTGCAGCTGACCTGCTCTTGTCTTTCAAACAGATTTATCCCTACGAAACCCTGATCGTGACAAATCGAGTCCGAGTGAAGCTGCCAAAGGACGTGGACAGGACCAGGCTGGAGGTAGGAAGGATTCTTTGCTTGATGGCTTTGGAAGTCTTTCTCTTCTTTGTCTTCTTTGTTTTCCTGTGCCCAAATAGATGGGAGGAAAGGAATCACACCACCCAGGAGATTTTGTTTCTAAGCACTGGTATGTAGGAAGTGTGACTAAATCAATAGCCAAAATGCCTTGAGAATGTCTTTTTCAGTTCGGGTTTCACAAAGATATGGGTGAAACTTTTTAGTTTGGGGTGATTATATGTGTTCAACAAGACCAAGTGAAAGGTCCTGCAGCTGGGCACAAATCCAGGCTGGGCAGTGAGTGGCTAGAGAGCAGCCCTGAGAAGAGGGATTTGAAGGTGCTGGTGGATGAGAAGCTCAAGATGAGCCAGCAGTGTGCACTTGCAGCCCAGAAAGCCAACCAGATCTTGGGCTGCATCAGGAGAAACGTGGGCAGCAGGGCCAGGGAGGTGATTCTCCCCCTCTACTCTGCTCTGCTGAGACCCTACCTGGAGTACTGCATCCAGTTCTGGAGCCTCTGGTACAAGAGGGATGTGGACATGCTGAAGTGTGCCCAGAGAAGGGCCACGAGGATGCTCAGAGGGCTGCAGCACCTCTGCTATGAGGACAGACTGAAAGAGTTGGGGCTGTGCAGCCTGGAGAAGAGGAGGCTCCCAGGTGACCTTCTTGTGGTCTTCCAGGATCTGAAGGGGGCCTACAAAAAAGCTGGGGGGGGACTTTTTAGGCTCTCAGGTAGTGACAGGACTAGGGGGAATGGAGCAAAGCTGGAGGTGGGGAGATTCAGACTGGAAGTGAGGAGGAAGTTGTTGAGCATGAGAGTGGTGAGAGCCTGGAATGGGTTCTCTGGGCAGCCTGCACCAGGCTTTGAGAACCTGTTCAGTGAACTTTCCTCTAATGTTCCATAAACCTCCTCTGGTGCAACTTGAGGCCATTTCTTCTGCTCTTACGTGTTCTAACTAGGTAGAAGAAACCAAGCCCCACCTGGCTGAGGTCTCCTTTCAGGTAGTTGTAGAGAGCAATGAAGTCTCCCCTCAGTTTGCTCTTCTCCAGCCTAAACAACCCAAGGTCCCTCAGCTGCTCCTCACCAGACCTGTTCTCCAGACCTCTACCCAGCTTTGTTGCCCTTCTCTGGACATGCTCCAGGACCTCAGTCTCCTTCTCATAGCGAGGTCTCCTATGTGTGCATGTATATATTGAAGAATAGAGTCTTGGTTTCGAGACATCAGGCTGCTCTGAGTGGACTGTGCAGCTCCAGATTGCTTTTCTTCAGATGCTGTGCGGTTTGCTTTGGATGGAGCAGCCTGTCCTGGCTGCCTTTGTCCGTAACTCACCCTGTCCTCAGCTGGCATCACTGTTTGTTTAATACTGGAGCTGCTCAGTCTGCCCCACAGCAGGTGCAGCCCAGTGCCTGATGGCTCAAGCAGCCACAGTGCTTCAAAGAACTCACAGAGGTTTGCAAAAAAAGAAGAACAATAAACAAGATCTGCTCCAAAGCTGCACCAGATGAGCGATAAGGGGACCAGGTCCATCCTGCTGCTTGCTGCACTGTGTTAAACATTTGTGTCTGCAGGGAGGGCTCCTTTGAAACCCATCTTAGATTTATTAGGGCTTGGGAGTTTTTTAAACAGCGTTTTAATAGGATGACAGCTCCTGGAAGAACAGAGGCAGCAGCTCGTCTGCACATTCGAACCATGTGCAGAGCTGAGTGAGTGGCAGGCACAAACTGCTGCCTTCTCTGCCAGCCTTATCTATAGGGGGTTGGGCTCTTCTCCCTGGTAACAAGTGATAGAACAAGAGGAAACGGCCTCAAGCTGCACCAGGGGAGGTTTAGAATCATAGAATCAGTTGGATATCAGGAAAATTTTCTTCCCTCCAAGAGTGGTCAGGGATTGGAACAGCCTGTTCAGGAAGGTGGTGGAGTCACCATCCCTGAAGGTGTTTTAAAATGTGTAGACATAGCACCTGGGGACATGGTTTAATGGCCATGGTGGTGTTGGGTAGATGTTTGGACTTGGTGACCTTGGAGGTGTTTTCCAGCTGAAATTATTTTCTGATTCCATCTATGAGCAATAAGGCAACGACATCTGCCTGAGGCAGATGTATTTAACAGCTCCCTTGCAAGCTGACTTGAAGCAGTTGTGAACACTGAATGATCCAGCATGGATGTCATGGAAAAGGTGCTCTTGTTTGTCTCTGATTGCCTCTTCCAAGAGAAGTCCTCTGTGCTGAGTGTTCCTGCCTGAAAAAAAAATGAACTCAAGCAAATGGCATCAGCTGCTTGGGTCAGGTTAAGGGAGGCTGCAGTGAAGGCCTGGGCTGATGGTCAAGGACTGCAGCAGGGTGGGGATGCAAGGGGTGGTGCTTTCTTGACTTCAATCCCTTGTGAGTATTTTCTTGATCATGCTGTTGTGTAAGAAGTTCACTTTAAGGATTACAGAAAGCATTTTCCTCTTAAAAAAATGCGTATTTTTTTCCTAAGCCCAGGAGGTATCTGGAGATTAGGAAAGCTCAAGTGTTAATAAAAGCGTTACAAGAACAGGAATTCTTTGCCCAGAACACATCCACCTAAGCCTGCAAGCACGCAGTGTGCTCTGGTTTGCTTGCTGTGCCTGAGCAGCGAGGCAGAAGGACTCAGTGCCTTGAGCTCCTCCAGGAGATGCTTATGCCAACAGTGGAGTAAAGCATGAGAGCTGAGAACTGGTGGTAATAACCAACCTGCTGGTTTCTGAAAGCATTACTGGCACCCTGGCTTTTGAACCAGCATCCTGGACCTTTGTCTAGTAGAAGCTGGTTAGACATGAGAAGAATTGGCACTAGAGAAGGGTTTGGCCCAAGAACCTTTGTAGAAGCTTTTCTCTCCCGCAGGGCTGTTGGTTCTAAGGTTGGATGAGCAGAGCAGCATTCCTGTTCTGATGGGAGATGGTGAGGAAGGAGTGAATGCAGAGAATGCTGCAGCACAGCGAAGCAGCAGCACAGGGCTGGATGATCATAGATGGCAGGGGCTGGAAGGGGCCTCAAAAGGTATCTGGTCCAGCTGCCCTGCCAGAGCAGGGTCACCTAGAGCAGATCACACAAGAACACATCCAGATGGTTCCTGAATATGTCCAGACAGGAAGACTCCACAACCTCCCTGGGCAGCCTGTTCCAGTGCTCTGTCACCCTCACAGGGGAAAAATTCTTCCTCAGGTTCACATGGAACCTGCTATGCCTCAGCTTCCACTCATTGCCCATTGTCCTGTCACTGGGCATCAGCCAGCAGAGCCTGGCTCCATCCTCCTGGCACTCACCCCTTACAAGAATGAGATCACCCCGTAGTCTCCTCAGTGCCAGCAGTGGGGTTCAGTGCTTGCACATCCCAGCTGATGGGTCCTGCCCAGCTGCACAAACTGGTTTGGGTTTGGTTGGTTTGTTGTTTGTATGGGTTTTGTTTTTTTGTTGTTTTGTTTTTTTTTCTTTTTGTCCTGAAGTTGGCTTTTATCACAGAGTAGAATCCTAGAATCCTAGAATCAGTCAGGGTTGGAAGGGACCACAAGGATCATCTAGTTCCAACCCCACTGCCATGCCCAGGGACACCCTACCCTAGATCAGGCTGCCCACAGCCTCAGCCAGCCTGGCTGCAAACACCTCCAGGGATGTGGCCCCAAACACCTCCCTGGGGTGATTTCTGTTGTGGTCACAGGCTGGTGGATTTGAAAGCCAACACAGTCAGAGTTTTCCATTTGGAAACCACCCTTCAGTGTTTTCATTTCATTCTCTTATCTAATGTATCTTAGCTCCTTTGGCCTTTTCCTTTGAATGTCAGGAGTTAAAAGCAATTATTCATTCATGCCTATCAGACCACTGTAGAAAGTAAATTATTCCACTTTTGTTCGAGCCTGCTCCTTCTTTGTTTAACGAGGACACACTGAAACAATTGCCAAGGAGGGGAAAAAAAAAAAACCAAAAAAACACAAACCAAATACCCTGGAATGTCAAGTAGCACAGCTTCATCTGCCACCTTGTTCTCTTGTAAACAGAAATGAGAGATTTAAGCATGGGTGCGGTCTGGTTTGAACAGAGCCCTCACATTAATTCAAACATGCTTTTCCTCCTGAAACTGCCTGTCTGGATTTGTTTTAGGGATGACTTTTTTTTCCCTTCGTTTTTATTCAGCAGTCACCCTGGGTTCTAGCCATTTGGGCTGCAACCGTTTTAGCACTGGTTTCCAGTAACTGAGCCTGAATTTCTAACAGCCCCAGCTCCTCGGTGTCCTTCTTCAAGCAAGTCATGCTGTGCTTCCCCACCTCCTCTGGAGCTGGGATAGCCAAAATCAGTACCCCACAGGAGGAGGAGTGCTGAGTGGAATGCAGCATCTCTGTGAAGTTTCATGATACCCTGAGATACTAAACAAGATAGATCCACAGACCCAGGCACCTTGTAGAGATGCTTGGAGTGGCATCAGCATGGGAAGGCTTTCAGATTGATAGACTTCATAGAATCAGTCAGGGTTGGAAGGGGCCACAAGGATCAGCCAGTTCCAACCCCACTGCCATGCCCAGGGACACCCTACTCTAGAGCAGGCTGCCCACAGCCTCTGCCAGCCTGGCTGCAAACACCTCCAGGGATGTGGCCCCAAACACCTCCCTGGGCAACCCATTCCAGGCTCTCACCACTCTCATGGTGAAGAACTTCCTCTTCTGAGAGGAGCTTGCTGTGAGGACAGACTCTTCAGTTTGGAGAAGAGGAGGCTCCCAGGTGACCTTCTTGTGGCCTTCCAGGATCTGAAGGGGGCTACAGAAAAACTGGAGAGGGACTTTTTAGGCTCTCAGAGAGGGAGAGGACTAGGGGGAATGGAGCAAAGCTGGAGGTGGGGAGATTCAGATTGGATGTGAGGAGGAAGTTGTTGAGCATGAGAGTGGTGAGAGCCTGGAATGGGTTGCCCAGGGAGGTGTTTGGGGACAGATCCCTGGAGGTGTTTGCAGCCAGGCTGGCAGAGGCTGTGGACAACCTGCTCTAGGGTAGAGTGTCCCCGGGCATGGTAGGGGGGTTGGAACTGGCTGATCCTTGTGGTCCCTTCCAACCCTGGCTGATTCTAGGATTCTATGAGCATATCATTCAGTACTCCCCTGGGAACATGGCACATGGCTAATGACAGCTTTGTAATTAGCCTTGCAGGAGGGTTAGGAAAAACCTCTGAAAAGTGTGCTGAGCCCCAGCAGTGTGACAGCAAGAAGGGTGCAGAGTGCAACCCTTGTGAAGGCAAAATGAGGGTTTAAAATCCCATAGATGAAAAAGGGAAATTTCCCAGAAAATTATGCTTGGGCACCTGAAAGTAACATTTGAGCTAACTTGGAGAGGCATGGGAGAAGGGAGTGGAGGAGGTGGGGAGAGAAGAAAAACTAAAGGAGGGAGGAGGCTGTTGTTCCAAATGATGAGATGCTTCTAACTTCCTAAATCTCAGTACAAGAAAAGACTTTGTCCTGCCAGCAAAGCTTCTGCCCCACCCTGCAGAGCTTAGATTTGGTTATTTACATGAATGCTCATGAGTTCATCTTTCCCAGCACATTGCAATTTGAAAACTCCGGGACAGATCCTGCAGCTTTTGCTTTTGGATTCTGTGGATCAGAGGCTGGAAGCGTTAAGGGCTCTGGACCAAAAACGAACAGAAGCAGATGACTGTTTCAGATGGCACCAGAGAAGAGAGCTGCACAGCAGCGCCTCAGAGAGAGCCTGGCTGGGGGAGTCCCTGTGGAGTGCTGCTCAGATGGCATTTCCTGTGAACACAATGGCTCAAAGAGCACAAGAGAAACAGCTGCCAGTGTGCACTTGCAGCCCAGGAGAGCCAACAGTATCCTGGGCTGCAGCAAGAGAAGTGCAGACAGCAGGTCTCGAGGGAGCTGATTATCCCTCTCTACACCACCCTCATGAGACCCCCACATCCAGTTCTGGAGTCCCCTATTACAGGAAAGATCTGGATGTGCTAGACCGTGTCCAGAGAAGAGCCATGAGGATGATCAGAGGGCTGGAGCTGCTCTGCTATGAGGACAGGCTGAGAGAGTTGGGGTTGCTCAGTTTGGAGAAAAGAATGCTCTGAGGAGACCTTATTGTGGCCTTCCAGTATCTGAAGGGAGCCTGCAAGAAAGCTGGGAAGGGATTTTTTAGGGTGCTAGGTAGTGATAGGACTGGGGAGAATGCATCCAAGCTGGAGGAGAGGAGTTGGGGTTGCTCAATTTGAAGAAAAGAATGCTCTGAGGAGACCTTATTGTGACTTTCTAGTATCTGAAGGGGGATACAAGAAAGCTGGGGAGGGACTTTTTAGGGTGTTAGGTAGTGGTAGGACTGGGGAGAATGGATCCAAGCTGGAGGAGGGGAGATTTAGATTAGACCTTCAGTTCTAGTCTAGGAAGTTCTTCACCATAAGGGCGGTGAGACACTGGAAGGGGTTGCCCAGGGAGGTGGTGGAAGCCTCATCTCCAGATGTTTTTCAAGGCCAGGCTGGATCTAGTGGCAACCTGATCTAGTGGAAAGGGGGGTTGGAGCTGGATGATCCTTGAGGTCCCTTCCAACCCTGACAATTCTGTGCTTCTGCGACCTCTAGAAATTAGGGCTTGGATCTTCCTGGTCTTCAACTCATCACCTCCTGCCATCCTCGGAGGTGGTTCATTGGTTCAGTGTTGGCTCCTGAGGAAGCATGATCCCCCCTGGATTTCCTCCATCAGCAGGTTTTCACATGGAGACTCACCCAATTACTGGCAGGGAATACACAGGTTGCACAGCATGACCTGGTCACAGCTTACTGCAGTGTGGCTGTAGCTTAATTGAAGTTTTCCCTTCCTGTGAGTTACTCACATTGGTGCCACGTTCCTAAGCATTAGTTCTGAAGATCTCTGAATTTCATTAAAAAAAAAAAAAAAAAAAGAGCACAAATATTCTCAGGGAAAAGAGATCTCATTGAATTAAACAAACCTTGTAACTGTATTCAGAATGATTAGTGGCTTTTTTAGCAGGCCACAGGAAAAGCAGAGATAAGCCTCATTAATTTAGAAGGGAGAGAGCATCAGTTCTGTCTGAGAGAACTCTGTGGAGCGAGTATCTGAGCGTGCAATTAATTACTTTTGTTCTGAGGGACTCGGAGATGAGCATGCATCTGTGCTGCTCATGGGTGCAGAGTGTCAGGAGTTTCCTTCAGGGTGGCTGCGAGGCAGCAGAGAGGCTTAGCTCAGCCCTGGCTTAGTTCTGTCTGTCTTGGTGTGAAACATTTGTGGCTTAATTCTGTTCTGTGTTGGTGTGTTGTAGGAGAGCAGGCTACCTGGTGACAGCAAGGTGTGGTGACCCTTCCTACACAGTGCTGTGCCCTATAAAATGATAGAATGGTCTGGGTTGGAAGGGACCTCTGAAGGTCATTTAGTCCACCCCTTCCCTGCGGTCAGCAGAGGCACCCTCAGCTAGACCAGGTTGCCCCCGGTGAAGAACTACAGCAGCAGCATTCAGTTTCCAAGCTGCAGGCCACCTTCAGGCTCCCCAGAGTGGGAGTCCAGAGTTGGGACCCCGTATCTCTAATCCAAAATGCTGCCAGTGCAGGTGAGGGATTGTGCTTCTGGAGACAAGGCTCTGCTCTTCCATACAGAGCCACTGCTGTGAGCACAGCTGGTGAATCCTCAGCGTTTTACTGACCTAGTCTCCCCCTGCCTTTTTCTGTTTTCCCATGCAAGCTGACACAAAATGCTGTCCAGAACAAAAGCCTGAGCACTCCTGACTTTACAAGCCTCAGCTTAATCCACTTTTATCAAAACAATATGCTGCAGTAGTCCTTCCTAGCGCGGCAATTTCACGCTTTAAGCGTGTCCATAAATGCCGATGTTCTCATGCTGTGAGCTCCAGGAGAGCAGGCTTCTTACTGGAGAACCAGCTCTGAACTCTCCTCACCTTCTCCTGAAGCAAGGTTTTCAGGTAGCATCACGTTAGCATCACTACACAACTTCCTAACTGGGCTGACTTAAACACAGCCATTTCAGGGGGTGGGCAGAAGGGGACCTTAATCTGATCTCCTCAGTGTCTGCAACGTGCCCAGCTTTGCTGTTGAGAGCAGAGCAGAGCAGATTGAGTCAAGCTGCCTGAATATGGCCAAAGAGCCACAGAGGGAATTAAGAGTTGGTTCCTAGCACGCTGTAAAACGCCCAGACTTCCTGTGTAAACAAGGCCAGCACTAGTAAAAAAAAAAGAAAGAAAAAAAAAAAAAAAAAGGAAAAAAACCAGACCAAATCCCTAATATTACTTTTACTAATAAGTCTGGAATAAGTTTGGCCATTCCTTTAATGGCCCAGTGATGCACTGTTAACATAGCTGGATAGTTTAAGCTGATCCAATCCTGAGTAGAAATCCTGTTCTTGGCTTTGGGAAGCAGCACTTGACACACACATCTCTCCTTACCCCACAGTGAACACCCTTCCCTATTCCCTGTGCATAATTTCCAATTTCCCCTTCTTTTGTCTGACTGATGAGACAAGGTAATGCTTGGGGTTAAGATAAATTAATATTCAAACAGCTGAGAAAAAGAGAGATAAATCAGCCGGACTTAGCGGTGCATTTTCTCAGCCTTTGTTTGGGCAGGGCTCTAGGTCTTAAAGCTGTAAGGTTTAAGGAAAGTCCCAGCAATAGTGCAGACAACGTTGAACATCTGACACGGAGAGAAAAGTAGGAACACAAACTTCCCACACTGGCCTATTCCCCTGGGGTTTAGACCCTTCAAATGCACGTAGACATTTACCATAGTTCCCCTTAGTCGTCATTTGGTTAAGCTTATGCATACTTAGCCCCTCTTAGTCTTTCCTTATAAATCAAACTCAACACCCCCTGATTACTGTCGTTACTTTTATGAGAAGCTTTTCCATTTCTCCTGGGATGAAGGTTTACTCCAAACTTTGCAGACAGAACCATAATCATCGCCGCTTCCAGGGCTGGTCTCAGAGTTAGAGTGCACGGTGCTTAAAAGGAGGGATAGTGAAAGCTTCTGAGATGCAGGGAAAAGCTGTGGGAGTTGTGCTCCACTGTGCATGGACTGGTGTCCTCAGAGAGGGTTCATACCAGAGGGGAAGTCTTCTCTCCTGCCAGAATTAATTTTCCCTGTGGATAATGCATTGATGGATTAAGTAATTTAGAATGATAGGACAGAATCATAAAACAGTTAGGGTTGGAAGTGACCAAATCCCTTTGCCATGAGCAGGGGCAAAACTTTGCATTCTGGTTGTCAGTCCTTGAGATGAGGGACAGTATGTGGAGGGAAATTCCAAGCAAAGGAACTGCTCAGTGAAATGGGAAGTGGAAAAAAATGAGCCTGTGCTTTTCATAGGAGCATAGAATCAGTTAGGGTTGGAAGGGACCATAAGGATCAGCCAGTTCCAACCCCCCTGCCATGCCCAGGGACACCCTACCCTAGAGCAGGCTGCCCACAGCCTTATGCAGCCTGGTTGCAAACACCTCCAGGGATATGGCCTCAACCACCTCCCTGGGCAACCCATTCCAGGCTCTCACCACTCTCATGCTCAACAACTTCCTCCTCATATCCAATCCCCCCCACCTCCAGCTTTGCTCTATTCCTTTTCCCTATCTCTGTCTCTGCTACTACAACTCTGGGACTGAAACTTTCAACGGTTTTTGGACCAAGCAGCAGCAACTGAGAACTTCTATGAGTTAAAAATAAATAGGGCTGGTGTAAAACCAAACCTCAGTGCAATTAGAAAATGAGTGCCTGCAAGGAGTGAAGGTGATGTCATTCGGATACAAGCAGAGGAGCAGGGCACACAGCTGATTCAGAATGGCTTGGATGGCTGCAGGCAGACTGAGAGCTCCCTAACCCTGGGGGCAAAGCAAAATGACCTGTGGCAAAGCCTTGGAGAGGAAAGGGGGAACTGCAGAGCTGCTGCTGAGATTGGTGGCAAGGCTTGGTGGGAGACAGTGCAGAAAAAGCCCAAGGCTTGCTGACTCCAGCTCTGCTGATCAGTGTTGAAAGAGATCTGCTGAGCCTAGAGTAGTTTCAAGGAAGACATGGTGTGATTTGTGATTTGCCTCCTTTTAAAGTTTTGCATTTCCTGTGTTTTGGGGTGATTGGCAAAGTGGATTTACCTGCAGGGGTGCAGGCTTTTTTTTCTTTTTTTTTCCCTTTCCAAGCCTGGCAGAATCAAGGTCTAAAATCCATTGTCAGATGTTGCTCATTTCCATGTGAAACAGGATCTCCATGCCAAATATGCATGGCCTGTTTGTTCCATGCTGTGCCTAGTGCTTATGGTGTTGGTGCTGTCCTTGGCCAAATGAAAAATGAAGGCTCAGCTCCAAAATCTTAGTCACTGTTATTCTGAATATGTGGAATCTCAAGGGAAAAAAAAAAAGAAAAAGAAGGCTGTCTTTATTATTATTATTATTATTATTATTAAACAACAAAAGGGCCCATGATGACCATTCAAGGTAATTAAATCTAAGGGCTTCTTAGCAAACAATTTTGTTACTTTTCCCTGAGTAATTCATGGCTAATGAAGGTAAAATTTTGCTTTCAAATATGTGGGGAGAAAAAAAAATAGCATTGTGAGGCATGTTCAAGGATTTCTTGTGCTTAGCAACTTTGGGGGACCTAATTTCTAGGTGCAGGTGGTGCTTCAGGAGGCACCAGGGTGCTGAGGCTGGAGGTCCAGGCATGTCTGGAAGAAGAGCTGTGCTTATAGAATCATAGAATCAGTCAGGGCTGGAAGGGACCACAAGGATCATCCAGCTCCAACCCCCCTGCCATGCTCAGGGACACCCTACCCTAGATCAGGCTTCCCACAGCCTCTGCCAGCCTGGCTGCAAACACCTCCAGGGATGTGGCTCCAAACACCTCCCTGGGCAACCCATTCCAGCCTCTTACCACTCTCATGGTGGAGAACTTCCTCCTCACATCCAATCTGAATCTCCCCACCTCCAGCTTTGCTCCTTTTGCTTGGGGAGCTGCAAGTCAAAGCCTCAGTTGGGGAGGAAAAGGTAACCTTGAACTTGGTCCTGAGTTTCAAGCAAATCTTTGTGGAAGAGAAGAGTCTGTGTCTAAAAGTTGCAGTGTGTTAATTCTCATTGCACCAGATCTGCACTTTTGGTGTGTGCTTAACACATCAGGAGCAGAGAACCACAACTGACTGTGCTGAGATGCTCAAGCAAGAGTTAGTGCACAGCTACCAGCAGAGGTATCTATGATACTCATGTCTAATTCACACATTTCTCTTTTCTGGGTGTACAATGGTAATTGTTAGGCAATGGTTATCCTGCCTCCTGATTCTTCATGTTGGTATTCTCCTCTTTCTCTCTCTCTCTTCTGTTTTTGTTTTGTTTTGTTTGATGGTTTGGTTTGGGGTTTTTTGTTTGTTTTTGTTCTGTTTTTTTTAATATTGGCTCGTGAAAACATCAATCAGAACTGTAACTCTTAGTGCAATTCTTGGCATCTACAAAACCCACAACTTTACCCAACTTGGACTTCTGATATGAGTCTGTCTCATGGATAAGCACATTTTGGATTTCACAGTCTAGCAGGGTGCTCTCTCCTTTGTTAGAAGGCTGCCATTAGTGGACCAGTGTAGTGCCTCATTAAAGATGAAGGCAGAACAAGTCCAGCTATGAAATTACATTGTTATCAATCTCTTAAAAGTCCTGTAGTAGCTTAAATTTGTTTCAGTGTGCTCTGCCATCAAGCACCCTGTATAAACACATCTCTTCCCTCAAACCACAGCTTCTGCTCAGTTGGAACCATATTGAAAAGATCATAGCATCATAGAATGGTTTAGCTTGGAAAGGACCTCAAAGTTCATCGAGTTCCAACTCCCCTGTGTCATAGGCAGGGACACCTCCCACTAGATCAGGATGCTCAAGACCTCATCCAGCCTGGCCTTGAACACCTCCAGGGAGGGAGCAGCCACAACCTCCTTGGACAACCTGTGCCAGTGTCTCACCACCCTCACTGCAAAGAATTTCCTCCTAACATCCAGCTTCAATCTCTCCTTTTCCATTTTAAACTCATTCCTCCTCATCCTGTCATTACAAGACCCTCCTGTATGCCCCCTTCATTTTTTTCCCCCCAAAGTCACCAGTGTCATCAATAATCTCATTTCCCAGTGGCACTCAGCACATTTGGTTTCCACGCAGTCTTTTCCAGAACCAATTTGGACATTTAAATGCAAATCCTACTGTCTTATGTTGCTGTGTGTTTTAAAGCTTAGAAAGGGCAGAAATATTCCTGGGCACAGACAAGCTTTAATGATACCTTTTGTGTTTTCTTTTTCAAGAGGCATTTGTCCCCGGAAGAGTTCCAGGAAGTCTTCAAAATGAGCATCGAGGAATTTGATCGCCTGGCACTGTGGAAGAGGAACGACCTGAAGAAAAAGGCTCTGCTTTTCTAGCCCCTTCCCAGATCAAATATGTGCTTACTCAAACCAGAAGTAGTCTTGCCAGAAACTATCACATGCACTTGCTGTTGACCCATTGTCCAGCTTCGTCGTGTCAGTTTGTGTTGGGGGGGAAAGCAGGGCGGGTGAGGTGGTGGCACGTTGGGAGGCGGAGGGTTTAGCTAACCTCGCACGACCGCTTGGTTTTGTCAGCGACTCCTGGTCCTACCTGGTTTACAACCTGCAAAAAAAAAAAAAAGCCTCTGGCTTTAAATTTGTGGTGGCTCACGGTTACTGCCAAAGGCAATCAGAAATTCTCAAAGGACGAGGAAAATACTTTTAAAGAAATAATAATAATGTAGCTGTGACAAAAGAGATGGATCCACCATTTAGGTTCCGTTGAGTTTTACACCACTATTTTTTTTTTCCCCCCCTTTCTTCATTGAGTTTTACACCACTATTTTTTTTCCCCCCTTTCTTCGTTGAGTTTTACACCGCTATTTTTTCCCCCCCTTTCTTCGTTGAGTTTTACACCACTNATAATAATGTAGCTGTGACAAAAGAGATGGATCCACCATTTAGGTTCCGTTGAGTTTTACACCACTATTTTTTTTTTCCCCCCCTTTCTTCATTGAGTTTTACACCACTATTTTTTTTCCCCCCTTTCTTCGTTGAGTTTTACACCGCTATTTTTTCCCCCCCTTTCTTCGTTGAGTTTTACACCACTATTTTTTT
>VWZI01019557.1:399011-434716 GCA_013396835.1 Psilopogon haemacephalus
GAAATGGCATTTTAAAATGCAGCATTCTGAGAACTAAGAATCTGAGTTGGAAAAAAAAAAAAATGTAAAATGTTTGAGCCCTTCAGCTTTAGAGAGAGTTTATCTTCCAGAGGAACTGTTTGTGCTGTCTGATGTTTGCTTTTGAGACAGATGGCCTATTTTTAGTCCCTGTGGAGTTCCCACCAGAAGACAAGAAGTTCTTACCAACCTCTCCAACAGCCTAAGGACAAACCCCTTGTCATCCCACTTCCTCATCTGGCATAGGGTATAAAGTCCTTCTTTTCTTGCCAGTCTTGTGATGCCTATTTCTCATCTTTGTTTCTCTGCTGAATGAGCTTCTTAACATCTTCAAGACCTTTCCGTGGAAGAAATTCAGTACTGCTGGAACCAAGCACCCAGCTTACAGAAGCAGAGCTGCCACACAACATCTCAGGGCAGGCAGAGCCTATACTATACTATACTATACTATACTATACTATACTATACTATACTATACTATACTATACTATACTATACTATACTATACTATACTATACTATACTATACTATACTATACTATACTATACTATACTATACTATACTATACTATACTATACTATACTATACTATACTATACTATACTATACTATACTATACTATACTATACTATACTATACTATACTATACTATACTATACTATACTATACTATACTATANGTTATGCTATAGTATACTATACATTAATGTATACTATACGTTAAGTGTTACTTAATGCAATGTGTGCATTAAAATCTATCAAACAAGAGCCAGTAAAGCAACCAAATCCTGGACGTGCTCACTGCAAGCATACCAATCAGTGCACTATGCACTGATTGCACTGCACACACCAGAGCAGCCAAGGGCTGTGCTTTTAGGGAACCTTCTGGATTGTTCTCTCCAGCCATCATGCCTTACAGGTCAAATCGAGTAGCTCTAAGGCAGCAATTGAACTGTGGAGAAGAGGAGCTATGGTTTATTTTTTTTTCAAGGCTGACAAAACCCCTCCAATACTGCCAGAAAAAAATCACTGCTTATAACTATGCCAAACCCCACTCCTGCCAGCTCCCAGCCAGCTTAATGAACAAAAGGCAGGTGGGAGCAGGCTGCTGCTGTTAGAGAAGCTCATGTAGTAGGCAAGTCCTTCCCTGCCCATACTCAAAGACATAAAAGAAAGAGAATAGCTAAAAGTGAGATTTTTAGGGTAAGTAATTTGTCCTGACAAGGCAGGGCTGCAAACTCAGCAGCCCTGATTTAGGCTACGGAGATCTCATGCATATCCTAGTTGGCAGAGAGTGTGAATGCTGAATAAAGAGGATTTTCCCTGGTTGAACCAGTTACTTTGAGTATCACCCTATTGGCAAGATGGAGGAGGATGAAACAGGGCAGCAGACCAAACTTGGCCAGATCTAACCAAGTCTTATTTACCAAAATTAAAACTGGTTAATTAATTGTGTGCAGAAGTACATGTATATACATGTACAGCAGAGGCTACAAGCCTGTACAGTATGATTCTATGATTCTATCCTGGGTAGGGTGTCCCTTGCCCATGGCAGGGGGCTTGGAACTAGATGACTCAGGTGGTTCCTTCCAACCCTGACTGATTCTATGATTCTATGGTTAACTTGCTTGTAGAATGCTCCATGAACATAATCTCACAAAAGAGCATTCGTGCATCCAAATGTTAGAGTTGAAGTAAGTAACACCCAGCTGGACAAAAGCTCCCTGGAGCCTTCTCCAGGCTGAGCAGCCCCAACTCTCCCAGGCTGTCACCATGGGGGAGGTTCTCCAGCCTTCTGATCGTCTTCCAGTATCTGAAGGGGGCCTACAAAACCGCTGGGGAGGGACTTTTTAGGCCATCAGGTAGTGACAGGACTAGGGGGAATGGAGCAAAGCTGGAGGGGGATGTGAGGAGGACATTCTTCAGCATGAGAATGGTGAGAGGCTGGAACAGGTTGCCCAGGGAGGTGTTTGGGGCCACATCCCTGGAGGTGTTTGCAGCCAGGCTGGATGAGGCTGTGGGCAGCCTGCTTTAGAGTAGGGTGTCCCTGCTCATGGCAGTGGGTTTGGAACTAGATGATCCTTATGGTCCCTTCCAACCCTGACTGATTCTTTGATTCTATGATCTTTGTGGGCTCCTCTGGACCTTCTCTAACAGCTCCATGCCCCTCTTATGCTGGAGGCACCAGGACTAGAGGCAATGCTGTAGGTGGGAGTCTCAGCAGAGCAGAGCAGAGCAGAGGGGCAGAAGCCCCTCCCTGTGCTGCTGCTCTGCGGATGCAGCCCAGCACACAGCTGCCTGCTGGACTGCCAGCGACCATTGCTGGCTCCTGGGGAGTCTGTCACTGACACCCCCAAGTCCTTCTCTTCCAGGCTGCTCTCGAGCCACTCCCTAGCCCAGCCTGGATCTGTGTTTAGGATTGCCCCGAGCAGGGCAGCGCAGAGCAGCGCTGGATTCCCATTTCCTAGACGGACTGTGTGGCTGTGTAGCCCTGGTGCTGAGGGACGTTGTTCAGCGGTGGACTTGGCAGCGCTGGGTTAACGGTTGGACTTGATGATCCTTCCGAGTCTTCTCTGACCAAAACAATTCCACGATATTGCAACATTTCGAACAAGCCTCCGCCCACCCAGAACGCGCTGCTCTAGGGCAGGAAGCGCATATTCGAACTGCCAGCATCCCATTCCCAGCGGGGCACCTCGACTCACCTGCCCCTGCCCTGCTGGCAGCTCTGCACCCCCGCAGACGTCCCCCTCCCCCTGCCCGGGGGCTGCCGCACACACCTGCCCCCTACCCCATCCTGCCCCGCACACCTGCCCCTTTCCCCACACCCAGGGGTTGCTGCGGGTCGGCTCCCCCCGCGCCTTTGTTCCTGTCGCTCCGCCTCGCCCCGTGTCCCCTCCCTGCGGCCGCGGGCGGTGGGAGCGGGCAGGCCGGCGCCGCCTCCGCGATCTTCTCCCCGCCTCTCCCCGCTGCTGCCTGCGCTCGGCGGGGCTACCCTGCGCGGCAAGAGCTGCGCCAGGCCCCGGAGCTGCCCGGACCCCGCTTTGTGCCGGCAGCCGCGGCAGGACGGCAGGAAAGGTAGGAGGATCCCCTCTGGCTCTGGGCAGCATCTTCCTCCCCAGATCCACGGGCTGGGGAGGGAAAAGAGGAGGAAAAAAATGAGGGCGGGTGAAGGGCTGGATTCATAAAAAGGGCTTTTTTTTTTTTTCCTCCTGCCGAGGTTCCGCTGTTGCTCCAGGCAGCTCCGTGCTAGGAAAGCTGTGGCTTACTGGGGGGGGAAAAAAAAAAAACCAACAAAACACAAAACCAAAAACATAACAACAAAAATCCTTGGAAAAAAAGAATTAGTCCCGCTCGTTTTCTTGGCCGGGAGAAGCACATGGAAAAAGCTGGGAGGGAGCCCGGGCATCAGGCAGAGGCAGCTCCGGCGGCTGCTGTTCCCCGCCGGGCCCCGGCATCGCTGCGCGGTGCAGCTTCTGCCCGGGCTGGCAACCCGCAAGAAAACCCAGCAAAGAGAAACCACCCGCAACGACACACCCCCCGCACACCCCCTACCCTCCCGGTTTGCCATCCCATAAGCCGCATCCCTTGCTGGCGGCGGAAAGTACCAAGCTGGCAGCAGCGCTGCTGCTTTGTCCAGCTGGGAGTTTGAGTGTTTTCCTGCCGTTAAGGGTGGGAGGGGGTGGGCTCTCTCCCTCTCCAGACTTGGTCCTTTGAAGCCGTTTCATCGTTGCCGAGAGATTGCATCATGTTACGGTCCTGGATTCACGGAGGGCAAAGGCGAAAAAGAGTCATCCCTCCAGATCTGCCCCACTGACTTTCCCCACCCGGCCCCCTCCTCTCGGTTTCCTGTCTCGGAGGTTACAGCTCCGGCAGCCTGCCGCTGGCAGACGGCGGCTTCTGCACGGAGACCTGCGCTGAGTTTTGGGCGGACTCAGCGTTTGAACTTTGACGGCTCCGTGCGCTTGGTGCCTCTTGTGTGGGGAGGACGAGAGGCATCTCGCCAAACGTTTAGGCGGCAGGGAAAGAATAAGGCGGCAGAAGAGCTGGATATAAAGAGCCAGAAGCCGAGACCGTGCTCCAGGGACTGCAGGCTGCGGAGTTGGAGGAGGTGAGAAGATTCCAGGCAGGCATCCCGCATCCACCTGCCCAGAAAGGCAGTGTAGGTAACGATGCTGCCTGCTGAAAGGCAAGACAAGGCAGATGTCAGGAACGGAGAAAGAGTTCACTGCTCTCCCCTCTGGATCCTCCATGATCAATTTGATGCCGGCACTTGGTGTGCCTTTGCCTGGTTTTTTTTTTACTCATACCTTTGTAATGACTCTTAAGATGATACATCTCACAGTCAGTAAGATCTAATTAAATGTTGTACTGCAGGCCGGGGCTCCCGAAGCAGATGGATTCTGCTGTTCTATGTGCAGTTCTCTTTTTTGGTTTGTTCCACGGCGGGGGGAAATGTCACAGCAAGGCTTGGGAGTTGTTTTCTGTGTCTAGTATCTCGCCCTCGCAGGTGCTTTTTGCTCCCAGTGTTTCAGGACCACTTTTTTCTTTCATGAAAATAGTGATGTAAGGTTCTTTACCCCTGCTTCTCCAGAAAGGGCTGGTGCTAGGGAACAAGGGAGCAGCTTGGCAGCCAGATGGGTCCATCCATCAGTGGTTGCCTACATGGGTCCTTGGCACCCTTCAGTCGTCGCTTGTGCCTGCTGCTGGTTTCCCTAGGGAGAGCTGCACCATTTACTTTCTCATTTTCCATAATCCATTTTCCCTTTATGGAACTGGGGTGGAAGAGGAGTGAATGCTGCGTTAGAGGCGGAGGGAGAGCTCTCCTGTCTTCCTGCAGCTGTCGGGCACAGAGATGGGCTTAAGGAGAATTTGAAACGGGTTCTGAGGAGCAGCAGCTACAATTTTCTTTTGTGTACCCGAGCAGCCGGTGATCATGGTGACAAGTCTGCGCTCAGAACAATGAGCAGACACTGGCTGCCCTTGGTGGTGATGTGTGGTACTGTTTGGTGTTTCCCAGGAAATGTGACAGTTAGGTGGTGGTGTTGCTGGCTCTTGGGTAGATTTTTAGCTGAAAGGGTTTGGATGATCTGTGGGGTTGGAGCTGCAGTGGTTTGTTCTTGTTTTTTTTTTTTTTTTTTGAGGCAGGGGCGATGAGGAGGGCTAAAATTCACACTTGAATAGATCAGCTGCTCGCACTCTTAACGATCCTGTGGTCTTTGTAGAGGGGTGTTTCAATTTCGCTTCCTGAAGCTCTCCAATTTTAGGGCATACTGTCAGGTGTATAAACAAATAAGCAGTGGGGCAGACTGTGTTTGGTACACACAGAGCAAATTGTGCTGTTCCTTTCAGTGGTGCGGAGAGAACCTGCTTGTAAGGGTCAGATAGGGAATTCTCCTGCCCTGCTGCTCAGTGCACACTTCCTGGAGACAGTGCTCCAGGACAAAGAGGCAGCAGTTTAGGGCTGGTGATGCACTCTGCAGTCTGCTGATTCAGTTTCCATCCATCTTCCCAAGTTTGGTGCCTGATACACCGGGCAGTGGGAGTGTGGTACCCAGGAGCCTTGCCTGGTTAACTGCATTGTTCAAAGCTGTGCTCTTTGTTTTGTGAGGAGCAGCAGGGGACGTGCTTTATAGTCACCTGCAAGAGATCTTTTGCTGGAGTGGGATGCAAGGACCTACACTTCCAAACTCCCGCATAGCTTAGTTCAGTCTGTGACACTAAAAACATTTATGCATCCCTCTCAGTTACACAGTTCAACTTGGTTTGGAGGTGAATGACAGCTAGCTGCTGGTATGACTCTGAATTTCCTCTGATTCATCAGTCTGTTGACAAACAAGAGTGTTTCATCTGGCACAGGAGCTGTCTGGGCTGGGCAGGTGTGCCCTTTACACACTCTGCAGGTATCACTCCAGGTTAATATACTCTTAATATAAAATGTTATTAGGCTGCCAGTTGAACTCTTAATAGCCAAACCCAACAAAAATAACGGAAAAACAGAAGTCAACCAACGGACTGCAGACTGAAAGAGTTGGGGCTGTTCAGTTTGGAGAAGAGGAGGCTCCCAGGTGACCTTCTCGTGGCCTTCCAGGATCTGAAGGGGGCTACAAAAAAGCTGGGGAGGGACTTTTTAGTGTGTCAGGGAGTGACAGGACTAGGGGGAATGGAGCAAAACTGGAGGTGGGGAGATTCAGATTAGATGTGAGGAGAAAGTTGTTGAGCATGAGAGTGGTGAGAGCCTGGAATGGCCCAGGGAGGTGTTTGTGTTTGGGGCCACATCCCTGGAGGTGTTTGCAGCCAGGCTGGCAGAGGCTGTGGGCAGCCTGATGTAGGGTAGGGTGTCCCTGGGCATGGCAGGGGGGTTGGAACTGGCTGATCCTTGTGGTCACTTCCAACCCTGACTGATTCTATGATTCTATTCTATGATTCTACTGCACCCTCTGAACCAGGACTGAAAAAGCTAAGTCTTGAATGTCCACCTCCACCTATTGAGGTTGGGTCTTGAAGTTTAGGAGGAGTTAGCTGTGCTGCTGTGAGGCAGCCTAACCTGGCCTTACAGCATATTTAAGGTTTTACTATCACACCAGATCTCTTTCAGGGGAGTGTCTGTGTAAGGAAATACCCAGAGCAGGCTGTCAGCACTTTGAGCAGGTAGGAGAACAGTCAGGGGTTATGCAGCATGACTCGGGCTGCGCCTGCCGCTCTGCCTGTGTGCAGAGGCTTTGCATTGCATGTACAGCAGCACCATAAAATACCATATACAGCTTAAACTGCTTCTGCTCTCTGATTCAGAGCTGACTCTTGACTCTCTGTGTCATGGAAATGTGCTGGTTCTAGCGAGGAAGGAGCATCACTGGGGTTTGTGGAAGGGGGGGATAACTGATGGCAGGTGACAAATAAAGCTTCTGAGACATGGGCCCTGGTGTTCAGATGCTGTTAGAAATGAATTCCTGAGTGGCCAAAAAAAAAAAAAGATTTGTCTGCTGTCCACTATTGCTGTGCCAACTTAACAGAAAGTTGGTGATGAAATGTGGCACATGGTAAGATTTGACTTTTCAAGGTGCTGAGCAAGCACCTTTCAGGCAACCACTAACAGAACAAGGGGACACAGTCTCAAGCTGTGCCAGGGGAGGTATAGGCTGGATGCTAGGAAGAAGTTCTTTGCAGGGAGTGATTTGCCATTGGGATGGGCTGCCCAGGGAGGTGCTGGAGTCACCGTCCCTGGAGGTGTTCAAGAAAGGACTGGATGGAGCACTTAGTGCTATTGGATAGGGCTGGGTGATAGGTTGGGTTGGATGAGCTTTGGAGGTCTCTTCCAACCTGGCTGATTCTATTCTATTCTAAGCTTAACATAGAGCAGTGTCCAGAGCTGATGAAGGTGATCACCTCTCTTACACTAGGCTGTGGAAAGAGCAAATCAATATCTGCTGTATATTTTACCACTCTCCATCAAAAAATCAAGGAAAGAATCTCCTAAGGTGACTTATCAAAATAAGTTTGCTTTTTGTGTAGATACTGCTTTTTACATGCAGTGGTATCTTAAAAGTTGATGATGTGTGTTTGTCAGTAAAATAAGCCAAACTGTGTAACAGTGTCTACTTTAAATCTCTTTCCTAAGCTGTAAAATAAACAATTCAAAAGAAGAATCACTGCAGTAATCCTTCCACGGTGACATGGTGGTGGGATTTTCTGACTGCCTGAGGGGGCTTTCTGCTGCCAGCACTTCTCTGCCATCATGCATCTTTGAGCTGATGAAGGCTGCCTTTCTCCAGGGCAGAGGTTCTTCTTGTGCCAAAAACCTTCAGGAGTACAAAATGCTGGATAAAACTATTTCCATCCATTAATAATAAGCACCAGAAAAGAGCAGGCATGCAGTTTCAAGTGTATCCCAGAGTGCAGCTGATACCTCAGAGATAACAACGTTTTGTCCCCCCACACCCCAGCAAAACAGCACTTTGTGTATGTGAGCTAATTGCTGTGAGTTGCACCAACTATACATTATTGATTAGGGGACTGTCATTATATGTTTGTGAATTCCCCCAAGTCTCTTATGGCTGCCCTAATCACATCTAAACAGTGATGGAAAAAAACAAGCTTTTGGTGTCCTGGCTGATTGTCCTGGCTTGCTGAATTTAGCCTGAGCTGGTAGACACTTCAAAGGAGCATGCTGGTGTAGTTCACCTAAATGAATGGGTTTTGGGAAGGGAGCTTAACTAATATCTTCACATCAGAGAGAGATCTAGCACTGCTTCACAGAGAGCATCCAGTGGTGTGTTAGAATATAATAGACTAAACCAGACTAGACTAGACTGGACTAGAATAGACTAGAATAGAATAACTAGACTAGACTAGGCTAGGCTAGAATAGAACAGAATAGAAATACAATAGAATAAACCAGGTTGGAAGAGACCTCCAAGCTCATCTAGAATAGAATAGAATAGAATAGAATAGAAATACAATAGAATAAGGTAGGTTGGAAGAGACCTCCAAGCTCATCCAGAATAGAATAGAATAGAAATACAATAGAATAAGGCAGGTTGGAAGAGACCTCCAAGCTCATCTAGAATAGGATAGAACATAATAGAATAGAGTAGAATAGAATAGAATAGAATAGAATAGAATAGAATAGAATAGAATAGAAAAGAAATACAATAGAATAAGGCAGGTTGGAAGAGACCTCCAAGCTCATCCAGTCCAAGCTATCACCCAGCCCTAGCCAATTGCACTAAGTTCTCCATCCAGTATTTTATTGAAGTGTTACCTCAATACTGCAGAGAAGCAAAGAGAGAAGGCTCTCTTAGATGCCACTGTCATGCTGAGCTATGTTGTACTGGCTTCAGACGCTGCCAGTTGCTGTGGGTGGACTTTTATTTGATTTTTGTGTCCATTAAAGTGTGTTTAAGGATCTCTTTGAGACTTAATCTGGTCCATCATCAGTTACACGTGCCTACGGCATTCCTGTTGTTCAAAACTGGAAGAGAAGGCAAGGTAAGGAGGGGATTTCCCTGCTATTAGCAATTAGCAGTTCCAGATTTTATTTGGCTGTAACGCTGCTTAGCAGGAGCAGCTGCAGAGAGGGAATTGCAGCGTGACCTTCGCAGCATTTCCTGCAGCCATCATCAATCAGATCTGGCAGCAGCTTTATCGCATCTCTCGGTGCGGCTCGTAAGCCACATGCTGTCTAGTCTAGAGGAAGGAGGGGGAAAACAAATAAACAATGGGAGCTACTGGAGGTTTTGTTTAAAATCAAGCAACCAGGAGCAAGTTTTTTCCCATCTGTGCCAGCCAGCTCCGGAGGCAGCTTGCAGTTTCTACCTGGTGGATCAATAAAACATGGTGATGGCCTTTCACTGTCCAGGCTCTCCCATCTCATTCCCTTCCCCAGCGTCGTAGGGACTGAGGAGCTGATGCAGCTGGCTCAGTTGTTTTCTGCACACATGGATGTTAGGGAATAAAGGAAGTGTTTGCAGGCTTCTCTTGTTCCTGCAGGAAATGATGGAGCTAGCTCAGATCAAGCAGTTTGCCACGTTTTGGACATTCTAAGGCTTTTTTGGGAGGCAGCTCCGTAATACAGCGGCCAAAGTCAGCCCATCAGCAGCAGCATCCCACTTGTAAGCAGGCAAACCATGATTCACACCTTGCAAGTGGTTGGTTGGTTGGTTTGTTTGATGTTTGTGTTTCCCATACTGACCTTGGTCTGGATTGGGAGCTTTAGTGAAACTGAAGACATTTTTGGTTTTTTTTCTCAATGTTATACCAAATTTGCTGGCAGTTTCAAATTCCTTCGCTCTCCTTTGCTTGCCAGCTGCTGTAAGTACAACTTCTTGCCTTCCTGTCCAGTGCTTAGGGCAGTGACAGGTTGTCACTTCATGCCTGGCTTCCATGCAGGCAGAGTCCTGGCTGGCAGGTAGATGGGAGTGCAGAGTGCAATGGGGACAGGCAGAGTTGCTAGCATGGAATTTGAATTTCCTTCTTGGGCAGCTTTCTATGTGTGTGTAAATGACAGATGCAGATACATCTGTAGGTGTCTCTAGAATGTGTACGTGTAGGGAATTTAGATTAGAGCTGCCTGTGTCCTGAAGGTTTTCCGAGACAAAGGGCTCAGTGCCAATGAAAAGGTTAAATTTACTGTTAGAGCAGCAAGTCAGAGGTTAAAGCCTAAAGCTTCAAACTGGCAATGATGATGATCAGGGTATGGAGTATAATTTTCATGTTTCTTAACCAGCCTGTTCTTGATGGAAGCCTCCTTGGTGCCAGATTTGGGCAAGGAAGCCTGAAATGCCTCCTTGCAAGTGGCACAATGGCAGGTGTGAGGAAAGTGCCCATGCAATGTGAAAGACATTCAGCAGAACAGTTATCTGCTGTCAGGAAAGGAAACCACGTGAGTTGGTGAGCTGGCTGTGGAAAGAATGGCTGCTGGTTTGCCTCTGTCTGTGCTGTGCCCCTTTGACACATTTCATGGCACTAGGCAGGGCAGTGGCTGCAGCGCTCAGCTCCCTGCCCCAGAGACCAGCAAACTTCCAGTGGAGGTGGAGAGATTCAGATTGGATGTGAGGAGGAAGTTCTTCACCATGAGAGTGGTGAGACCCTGGAATGGGTTGCACAGAGAGGGTGTTTGGGGCCACATCCCTGGAGGTGTTTGCAGCCAGGCTGGATGAGGCTGTGGGCAGCCTGATCTAGGGTAGAGTGTCCCTGGGCATGGCAGAGGGGGATGGAACTGGCTGATCCTTGTGGTGCCTTCCAACCCTGACCGATTCTATGATTCAATGAAAAGCAGCCTGCCCAAAATGATGCTGTGCATTGTCCATCTTCAAACACTGGGGTGGTCCCTGAGGGTTTTGGCAGCTGGGGGTAGGATTTGACAGGCAGGCAGACATCCTTGAATGGTTTCAGATGATGTGTCAGTGGTACCTGTCCTCACTGCTGAGAGGGCATCAGCCCCCACCTGGATGGGGCCAGAAGATGCTGGAATTTTGGACCACAAACTGCCAGGCACCATGGCTGCACAGCTGCTTAATAAGGAGTTTTAAGAGGAGGTGAAAGCCACGGTGCTCCCATTCCATCAGGAGAATGAGGAGGGCAGAGGAAGCTGCCAGCAGGACTCAGCCATGGTGGCTGAGTCCCCTGTCATTGTTCAGGGGCTTCTGCTGTAGAAGCTCAGAGCAAATCAGCTGTCTGGCTGCCTGCTGCTGGTGCAGACCAAATGAAAAGACATCATTCCAGCCCTGCAGGCAGGGTGGGCTGCAGTGAGGAAATGAGAAAATGGCAGGAGTTGAAAATAGATAATGTAAAAGGCAAAGCCATTAGATAAGAAGCAGGGCTGCTGAGTGTCACCAGGGCAGTGCTTGGCCAGGGGCTGAGCTGCAGAGGGGCCACACTTTGATACTGTACTGCTGCTGGGGCTTAGCATAGATCAAACCAAAAAGAAATTACCAACAGAAAAGTGGGATTTATTCTAGTCTGCACTAGGGAGCAGAGTGAAATACTTGCTGGATGTTGTAGCTGGCTCTAGGAGATAAAGACAGAAGGAAGCAAATGTCTGGAAGTGTGAGGAGCTGACTGATTTTCATCTCTGTTAACACACAACATTATCAAAGGATACTCTTTGGAAAATGAGAAGGTCTGCATCTTGGAGGGGGAGAAAATAATCCTGCTGGGGAGCTTTTGTGGCTGTAAAGAGCTCTTCTCGCCTGGTCCCTCTGCCTGCATCCTGTGTTTGCCATTAGGGCCACGGCAAGCAGCGAGTGAGTCCTGGACAGGGGATGATGAGTGCATGGTGGGGTCCTTCAGGAAGAACCAGGAGAGCTGAGAGGAGACAGAAGCGACATCAGACCACAGCATTTTGTTTATGGCAGGAACGAGATCCACCCTGAAGAGGCTTGGGGAAAATTCTGGATGAGGGCCAGTGTGAATAATGGTGAGTGCAGATGGGTGGGCCCCCCACCTGGTTACAAAAGCAATCTATTTCCAAGGTTATTTCTGCTGAGAAAGGGGATATTTAGCCAGGAAGGGCTCATTTAAAAGTAAAAAAAAAAAACCCAAAAAACAAAGAAAACAACAACCCAACAGTTGGAGACCTTAAACAAAAGTTAAAAAAAAAAAAAACCAACCTAAAAGTCTCTCACNATATTTAGCCAGGAAGGGCTCATTTAAAAGTAAAAAAAAAAAACCCAAAAACCAAAGAAAACAACAACCCAACAGTTGGAGACCTTAAACAAAAGGTTAAAAAAAAAAAAACCAACCTAAAAGTCTCTCACTCAGAAATTAATGAAAACAAGCCCCTGAGGATGCAGGCAGCTGAAAGCACACAGTAGAAACCTCAGATAAACAAGATGAGTGTCCTCTGGGGAAGGGAAGAGCTGTTCCCTCGCTGGGAAAGTTTGCCTGTTCCTGTGGCTTGTGAACTTTTCATCTTGTCTGGGACCTTCTGCTGTCCCTGGTTCACTCTTTGTGTTTGTGCAAGCAGTCGGCTTCAGATAAATGAATCCTCTTGTTTGATGTCGAGGTTGATGGTGAGAGGGGTGCTGGGGGTTGTGCGCCTGTTTGTGCTGCTCTCCTGAGCGTACAGGAGGCAGCTCATGAGGTGTGAGGTTGCTGACCCCACACCAACCTTTCTGGCCCCAAAAGGAACCCTCCCATTGACCTCCTGTAAAGGGTTAAGTCTACCTGCAGCCTTACCCTGACTCCTCCATGCTTCGGCAGCACATACACTAAAACTGGAACGATACAGAGAAGATTAGCATGGCCTAACTGGCAGAGGGGAGATTTAAACTGGATGTTAGGAGAAAGTTCTTCACAGTGAGGGTGGCGAGACACTGGAACAGGCTGCCCAGGGAGGTTGTGGCTGCTCCCTCCCTGGAGGTGTTCAAGGCCAGGCTGGATGAGGTCTTGAGCGACCTGATCTAGTGGGAGGTGTCCCTGCCTATGGCACAGGGGGGTTGGAACTGGATGAGCTTTGAGGTCTCTTATAACCTAAACCATTCTATGATTCTGTGATTCCATGATGGTCTGACCTGCCCCCAGGTGTCATGTTTAGCCCCTTCCCACTTCCTGCCAAGGTGTTCTTCTTCTCTTTCTTGTCTTCTTCCTCTCTTTCTCTTGGTCCTTCCTGCCTGCCCAGCCCCGCTCTGCCCTGCTGCCAGGTCACCAGGTGCTCCCCACCTGGAGGGATACAACCATTTTCTTTTTTGGTACTCTTAACTAACTGCATTTTCACCGTCAAAATCCTGCACCCTGCTTCATCCACCATCAAATCTTCCAGCCCAGCATTTGGGCTCAACTCCCATTTCAATGGTTGTCTTCTGTTACTGTGTATTTTTCTCCCTTTTAAGCAATGCACCCTTTTAATCCTGCACCCTGCTTCATCTACCATCAAATCATCAATCTCTGCATTTGGGCTCAACTCCCATTTCATGGGTTGTATTCTGTTATTGTGTATTTTTCTCCCTTTTAAGCAATGCACCCTTTTAATCCTGCACCCTGCTTCATCTACCATCAAATCATCAATCTCTGCATTTGGGCTCAACTCCCATTTCAATGGTTGTCTTCTGTTATTGTGTATTTTGCTCCTTTTTTCTCCTTTATCCTCTGTACTCCCCCCTCATTTTCCGTATGTGGTATTTTCGTTCCCTTTTCCCCATCCTATGTACCTCCCAATACCTTCTATTTGTTGTTAAAAGTTGATCTCTTTTTACTTCCAAATCAAATTGAGTATTTATTGGGCTTTTTGAGCTCGAGGCGGGGGTAACTTAAACCCAGCACACCTCCACAGCTGCAACTTGGATCCACCAAGGCACCTTCCTACTTGTGACAGCCTCATCCTGAGCTTGAACTCAAAGCTGATCTGGATCAAACTGCACTGAAGGGGCCAAAAAAGCCTCAGCAGTTAATGTTCATCTGACTGGAACCCCAGTGGCTCTAGGTGGCTGCTGCAGTGGCTGAACCTCAGCCTCCCCAGCATTGCAGCTTCCTTCACATCCCTTTGGATCTCCTCCTTTATTATTGTCTACAGAATCCTGAGTCTGGAATTTTGCATCTGTGGAAAATCTTGCTAAGAGCTGTCACCTTTTGACCTCCTCTTCCTCCAGATCTCTCGTTTTTCTGTCCTTTGGCTTGGGGTCCAACTCTCCAACTTTAAAAATGTAATTCCATGTTAAAAATAAGCTGCCCTTGGAGGCTTCCCTGTAAAGCAGAAGCTCTCCCTACAACCTCAGGGCAATTACGAGTAGATGTAGAAGGTCTGCAAGAGTGTCTGCCCCCAAACCAGCTGAAACAGCAGTGATTAAATTACAAGGAAAGCAAAATCTGCCTTGAAGAGAGACAATGTTGGGAGAATTTTAGACTTCTTGAACCCCCTTCAACTCCTTCAACTTCCCTTTCTTGCCGCAGCATTATGAGACTTGTACTTGGGGATTCCTTTCGCGTTTATGGTCAACTCCTTCGGGTGCTAAGATCTAAATTCCAACTCAGATTGCCCCGAAGTTTATTGTACTTGGTGAGAGCAAAAGGGTGAAATCTGGCTTTGGGACTTGGGGTCATTTGGGTTGGGTTTCCTGCCATACCAGCCCTTACAAAAAGACAGCTGTTCTGGGGTTGTTGTTCTGCCAGCTTTAAAGCAAAACAACCAAAGAAAGAAAGAAAAAAATACTCTGCCAAATACAGATCAAACCTTAGCTTGGTTTGAGTGTGCTTTAAGTAGCCCCAATCTTTGCATTTGCACTGGTTAACTTCTAACCCCTTCAGGGAGGTGACTTGGAAGCAGTGTTTGGTCAGAGTCCAGCCCTTTGCTTGTGTAGCAGTGCAGGGAAGAATGGCTTCCTGCTGGGCTCTGAGGGCTTTCCTCCATGAGTCAGGATCTGCACAACCCAGGGCAAAACCTAGATGTAAATTTATCACAGTACAGGTGCATGAACTGAAGATGTGCATCTTGCCTAGGTGTGCCTGCAGAGCTGCTCTGACAGTGCAGATGCATGAACTGAAGATGTGCATCTTGCCTAGCTGTGCCTGCAGAGCTGCTCTGGCAGTGCAGATGCATGAACTGAAGTAGTGCANTGCAGATGCATGAACTGAAGATGTGCAACTTACCTAGGTGTGCCTGCAGAGCTGCTCTGGCAATGCAGATGCATGAACTGAAGATGTGCATCTTGCCTAGGTGTGCCTGCAGAGCTGCTCTGGCAGTGCAGATGCATGATAGGTGATAGGTTGGACAGGATGAGTTTGGAGGTCTCTTCCAACCTGACTTATTCTATTCTATTCTATTCTATTCTATTCTATTCTATTCTATTCTATTCTATTCTATTCTATTCTATTCTATTCTATTCTATTCTATTCTATTCTATTCTATTCTATTCTATTCTATTCTATTCTATTATATTCTATTCTATAACAAATGAGCTTTGCTGGGAGAAAGAGGGTGTCTTTAACCCCTCATGGGCTTCTTTTGTTGGTCCATGAGGGAATTTGGATTTCAGTATTATTTCTGAATTGCATGTGATTGTAAATATATTGTGTACATATGCTTATAAATTTAGCTTTGCTGTAAATGCCAAGAGGATGCTCAGAGGGCTGCAGCACCTCTGCTGTGAGGACAGACTGATAGAGTTAGGACTGTGCAGTTTGGAGAAGAGGAGGCTCCCAGGTGACCTTCTTGTGGCCTTCCAGGATCTGAAGGGAGCCTACAGAAAAGCTGGGGAGGGACTTTTTAGGGTGTCAGGGAGTGAGAGGACTAGGGAGAATGGAGCAAAGCTGGANGGTAGGATGTCCCTGGGCATGGCAGGGGAGTTGGAACTAGATGATCCTTGTGGTCCCTTCCAACCCTGACTGATTCTATGATTCTAAATATAGCTTTATTTTACTTCCAAGCTGTCTGAGTTGGTCTGGTATATCTTCAAATTGGGGTGGGGAGGAAGCCCTTAACCTATGACACTATGCAAAGCACAGACTCTGCTCTTCTCCCAGTGAGGCAGCAGAGAAGAGCAGTGCAGCTGAGGCATGCTGGGGCTTCTCCACATCATGCACTCCCCTTTGATTGCATTCACTAGGGTCAGCTATGGGAGGGTGGGTGGGTCATGACCAACTTAATCAGTCCACTCCATCACAGGAGTTTGCCTAAAGAGGCCTTGCCCTGTCCAGTTCAGTCGCACCCACGTGGAATGAAGCAACTAAAAAGTGTGTGCACAGTTGCAGAAGGCTCTTAGGAGGGGTGGAAGGAGGCCTGGCTCTGTGTGTACTGTAGCACTTCACAGGGTGGTTTTGCTGCAGTCAGTAATAAAGGACATTTTTTTCATAGCTCAGAAAGGCACAAAATCATATTGAGCAACTGTACCTTGTGAGAACAGAGTCTGTCAGAGTGCAGCTATGTGAAAGCAGAGGGCATCAGCAGGGTTGGTTTTTTTTTTTTTTCCCTTGGGACAGAGGAGTCCTTATTAGTGGCTTTAGTTCTCCAAATTTGCAATTAGTGGGCATTTTCGGAGGCAAGCCTTCCTAAGAAAATACCAATTTCCTTTTGCCATCGTTTCTTTATCAAAAGTGAGAGCTTCTTCCCAGTGAGATTTCTGTAAGGAGCCAACAGATGCTGCACAGTGGCCAGTGGAAGTCGCCCAAAGCAGGAGGGGAAACTGCCATTTCACACCAATTCACACCAGAATGGTACAAGCCACCTGGAAAAAATAAATGCTCTGTGGTTGCCGATTTCACAGGTGTGTGCATTTCCTTTGAAATTGTTATTTATCCTCCAGCAAACCCAATACAGCATTTAATAACTGTAGGCATTTTTCTGGTGTGATGTTATCAGCCATGCCTCTGTCTTTTCATGCTAAAGAAGCAGCATCCATGGCTGCAGTGACTCTGCCTGCAAGCAAGTGATTTTTTTTTTACCCTCCATTGTCTAATAAGAGAAAGATCATGGACTTGGGACTCTAGTAATAAGACTGCTGGGAAATCACTGAATGCCAACAGAGAGCCTTTACAGTGGGAATGTTCATTGCCTACTGCCTTTGCCTTGCACCACATTCATAGAATCATAGAACATCAGGGGCTGGAAGGGACCTCCAAAGCTCATCCAGTCCAACCCCCCTGCCAGAGCAGGATCACCTAGAGCAGATCACACTGGAATGCACCCAGAGAGTTCTTGAATATCTCCATACAAGGAGACTCCACAACTTCCCTGGGCAGCCTGTTCCAGTGCTCTGTCACCCTCACAGTGGAAAAATTCTTCCTCAGGTTCAGATGGAACCTGCTATGCCTCAGCTTCCACCGACTGCCCCTTGTCCTGTTACTGGGCATCTCCCAGCAGAGCCTGGCTCCAGCCTCCTGGCACTCATCTCCTACATACTTAGAAACGTTGATGAGGTCACCCCTTAGTTGTTTCCTCTCCAAGCTAATGGCCCCCAGCTCCCTCAGGCTCTCCTCATAAGGGAGATGTTCAACTTCCTTAATCATTTTTTGTGGCTCTGCGCTGGACTCTCTCAAGCAACTCCCTGTCCTTCTTGAACTGGGGGTCCCAGAAATGGACACAATACTCCAGATGAGCCCTCACCAGGGCAGAATAGAGGAGAAGGAGAACTTCCCTCCACCTACTACCCCCAGCCCTTCTACACCCCAGAATGGCACTGGCCTTCCTGGCAATAAGAGCACACTGGGTAGGAATTGTGCAGAGGGTTTCATTTCAGATTAGTTCCAATCACTGTCCTTTGAGGACAGGTCAGCCAAAGGCAAAGTGAAGCAGAGGGCACCCACCTGGGACACTGAAGAAGAGAATGGGTTCAAATAGGAACAAGATTGGTGGAATAAATGCATTGATGCTTGTCTACATCAGGTGTAGGAGAGCAGCAGTGGGATACAGAGGAGCAGCGATGAGATGTGTAACTGCATTCCTCGGTGTGCTGCAGGGTCTGGAGCTACATCAAGACAGCTGAGCTGGTGGCTGGTGGGTTGGGAAAAGCAGAGGTGGTGAGGGCAGGGCATTCTTGCCCTGCTTACCCGTGGGACTCAGGCAATTGGCTCCTTGGTAAAACGATTTCCACTGTGTTGTGGAGGCCTGTGGAGTTGGCTGATCCTGAGGAATGGGTGTCAGCTTTGAGCCAGAAGTGTTTTCTTTCCTTCCTTCCTTGTCTTTGGACAGCGGGATGAAGTCTTTGCTTTGCACATCAAATGTGCTGTGTTTTTCACGCCAGAGTTTTGAGGCTGGGAGAAAAAGACCTGCGATGAGGCTGTGATGGGAGGAAGCCACAGTCAGAGTGAAGTGAGAATGCCTTTTTTGTGCAGCTATGTTACACTGACTAACCTTGAAGCCTCACATTTGGAAATGTGCTTTGTGAGAAGAAACAGTTTGCTCGAGTCTGTTCACTTCTAAATTAGGATTCAGCTGCTGATACTTGCAAGGCCCAAGGAAGAGCACTCCCACCGACCATCTGTACTGGAAAAGGGATGTTACAAACCTAAATGTGGTCATCTGTTCACTAGTCCTGCCTGTTCCTGGTGCTTGTGACAGCAGGCTCCTGCGCATGCTGGAAGAGAGAGAGCTGGAAACCAAGACCACAATCATAGAATCAGAGAATCAGTCAGGGTTGGAAGGGACCATGTGAGCTCCACTGTGGCTCCCAGTGGTACCATAGAATCACAGAATCAGAATCATAGAAGCAGTCAGGGTTGGAAGGGACCACAAGGATCAGCCAGTTCCAACCCCCCTGCCATGCCCAGGGACACCCTACCCTACATCAGGCTGCCCACAGCCTCTGCCAGCCTGGCCAAAAACACCTCCAGGGATGTGGTCCCAAACACCTCTCTGGGCAACCCATTCCAGGCTCTCACCACTCTCATGCTCAACAACTTCCTCCTCACATCCAGTCTGAATCTCCCCACCTCCAGCTTTGCTCCATTCCCCCTAGTCCTCTCACTCCCTGACACCCTAAAAAGTCCCTCCCCAGCTTTTCTGTAGGCCCTCTTCAGATCCTGGAAGGCCACAAGAAGGTCACCTTGGAGCCTCCTCTTCTCCAAACTGAACAGCCCCAACTCCTTCAGTCTGTCCTCACAGCAGAGGTGCTGCAGCTCTCTGAGCATCCTCATGGCCCTTCTCTGGACACACTCCAGCATGTCCACATCCCACTTGTCCCAGGTGCTCCAGAGTTGGATGCAGTACTCCAGGTGGGGTCTCACCAGAGCGGAGGAGAGGGGGAGACCAGTTAGTGTATGCTTCAGAAAGTGTAAGGCTACTTCTGTTCCTGGCAAAGCTGGCTAAGCATGGGTAAAAGATGGCATAAAAATGATAAGCAAGAGAAGCACTGTGAAATATATGTGTGCCTATGACACACAACTGCATAAATGACTTTCTAACTGCACTTCAATAGCTTTACTGTAAGGAGGAAGCTCTTTTTCACTTTCCTTTTAGTAAACATGGGATCAGATTTTCCAATTAAAGGCATGGGAAAGCTGATAGGCACTTAGAGCAGTTTGCATCCTGCCAGACTCGAGCCACACATGGGAGAGCAAGATCTACAGCTGAGCTCCCTCCCCGTTGACTTCCTTTACAATCAAGGGATAGGAATCTGCTTCTCCAGGATGTAATTAATCTGATCTGCTCTGGATGTCTATTTTAAGGAAGCCTAAATTTCTACCATTGACTGTGCATTGAGCCTAGGGCAGCAATACTGAGATACAGCTGACTGCACTGTGAGCGCTGGCATCCAGTCAGAGGAATGTCACCTCCAAAGCCCGAGCCGTCTGCCTCCTGACTTCCAACCCTTCCCAATGGGTAGTTCTTGTCAAGTGAAAGAATTTATTCAGGGAGCTGAGAACAAGATGGTCATTCTCTGGATTAGCAGCTGTGAGTGGATTATTTGTAGTCTTAATTCGGGTCTCCTCGGTGCTTACAAAAAGTCTGTCACAACGTCTTTGCTCTGGTAGAATCATAGAATCAGTTAGGAAGGGACCACAAGAATCATCTAGTTCCAACCTCCCTGCCATGCCCAGGGACATCTTACCCTAGATTAGACTGGACAGAGCCTCTGCCCAACCTGGCTGCAAACACCTCCAGGGATGTGACCCCAAACACTTCCCTGGGCAACCCATTCCAGGCTCTCACCACTCTCATGCTCAACAACTTCCTCCTCACATCCAATCTGAATCTCCCCACCTCCAGCTTTGCTCCATTCCCCCTAATCCTATCACTCCCTGATAGCCTGAAAAGTCCCTCCCCAGCTTTTTTGTAGGCCCCCTTCAGATCCTGGAAGGCCACAAGAAGGTCACCTGGGAGCCTCTCCTCCATACTGCACAGCCCCAACTCTTGCAGTCTGTGCTCATAGCAGAGGTGCTGCAGCCCTCTGAGCATCCTCATGGCCCTTCTCTGGTACTTCAAGGCATTGAAGGCTTGTGGACCTCAATGAAAACATCATGGAAAAGAGACTGGAAATGCAGGAACGATGACTAAAACATTCTTGGAAAATGAGTTTTATGGTAGAAAATTCTTAGGTGTGTTTTTTTTTCAGAGCATTGCTCTATAATTTGAGCTCCCTTCCTCCGTGAGTAATTTGCCATATTGGTCTCATCTAAGATCATTTGTTTACCAAATGTCAACTCATTCAGCTGTGAGCTTTTTTATTTAGATCACTCTGCTCAGTGCCTAACTAGTTAAGATGTCTTGTGTTTGGCTGACCAACGTTCTTAACCTTAAGTAACCCAAAAATAATTAGCTTTATTGCCACTGTCCAAAGGGGAAGAAAAAGGAGTGGGTGAAGTGTGGTCAAATCACAGGACAACACTCTCTGAAGACATAAAAGAAATGAAAGAGAAACTGCAGTGTTTTGGGAGCTATCACATGGGGAGCTGCAGCTAAAATTTGGGAAAACATTGTCCTTGGAAAAGGTACACCTTAAAGCTCTAATTCCTGGGGAGCAGAAGCATCTGTGTTTAACCAATCATTTCCTAATCCGTGAATCAGAGTAATGGCAGGGATTTGGGATTCTTGAAAGGAAGTCTTGAATTTATGACTAAATAGATTATGCTAAGTAAGTATCCCTCAGGCTTGTCTGGGAAGTATGGATAGAGATCATTGAGGAAGCTGGATGAGGCACTTAGTGCCATGGGTTAGTTAATGAGAAGGGTTAGGTGATAGGCTGGGCTTGATGATCCTAGAGGTCTTCTTCCAACCTGGTTAATTCTGTGTGTGATTCAGATGACTGCAGTGAGAAATGAACACCCATAAAAATGGGGCTCTGCCCCTGAGACTCAGTCAGACACAGATATTTGCACCCAGGCAGGTTTACATTGAAGCCAGCAGGAAAATGCAGAGACTTAAATGTGTCTGTTAAGGCAGCAGAAGGACAAACAAATCTACAGATCTAGAAGCCTTGTGAAGCTTGGGGCCACATCCCTGGAGGTGTCTGCAGCCAGGCTGGGTGAAGCTGTGGGCAGCTTGATCTAGGGTAGGGTGTCCCTGGGCATGGCAGGGGGGTTGGAACTAGATGATCCTTGTGGTCTCTTCCAACCCTGACTGATTTTATGATTCTATAAGCTCCTTCCTCCTGGGGTTAACCTCACCCTGAGGGCAGACCGTGGACACAACCCATCTTCTGGATTTCTTTCCTCCTTGGCATTTGTTTACTCCTATCAGTCTTTGTCTGACTCCTTGTTGCTGTTTAAGCCTTAAAAATAGTTTGAAGACTTAAAAATAGTTGGAAGACTTAAAAATAGCCAAAGCTCTATTTTATGAGGAGTGTAGTTTACTTCTCCACCACCGCTTCAGGATGAACAGTTGCTGTCATCTGGCTACATCTTGCTTGCATTACATATTGCAGGTGACCTAGAAAGAGTTGTTATTGTTTGAAGCATGATGATTGTTGCTGTTTTCTTTTACCTAAATATTTTTTTTTTTGTTGGAAGAAAGAGATAAGCTAAATATTATTAAGAGTTGGAGAAGCGAAGCATTTAGAATCATAGAATCAGTCAGAATTAGCCACTTTCAGTCTCTCCTATTTAATTTATCAGGTAGAAGCACAGAGCAAAAAGGATCTAAAGTCAAGAGTAGGTGTGGTAGCCCTGGGGTTCATTAATTTTGTTTTAAAAGAAGGGGGAGAAAAAAAAAAGAGAGAAAAAAGAAAGAAAGAAAGAAAGAAATCTTTAATGATGTATTTATTGACCTTAAGCCAAATTTGCAGAAGAGAAAACAAAGTCCCTGATGTAAACCATGAAATATTACTGAGCTGTTTCATTCTCGGGAGAAGTACTCGGGGGTGAACTTTACTGCTCTGCATGGTTGCTTTGTAGCCCTCGAAAGCACAGAGCTGCACTGTTATCAGAGCAGTTTAATGCTTTCCACAGGGATGCAGGAGAACAGCCCTGCTAGGAATGCATTGCCCCGGGGAGGAGAGAGCTCAATGGGAGCTTGCTCGCTGTTACTCCTTGCATTGGAAAATAATTACGACGTCTAAGCTGGTGGTGCCACTGCCTCTGGTCATTTCAGCAGCTTTAGGGTGCCTGAGTGTTATTTCACCTAGGACAAACAAAAGCATTTTGCATGTTGGCTTCACTTTGCACCTTCAGCTGCTCTGTCGCGGTCTGGTCTGCGGCCCCCAATGTCTGTGTCTGAGGTGTGTGTGCTCAACAAGTTGAGGAAGTTCAGCATGAGAGTGGTGAGACCCTGGCATGGGTTGCCCAGGGAGGTGTTGGCAGCCAGGCTGGCAGAGGCTGTGGGCAGCCTGATCTAGGGTAGGATGTCCCTGGGCATGGCAGGGGGGTTGGAACTGGATGATCCTTGTGGTCCCTTCCAACCCTGCCTGATTCTATGATTCTATAACAAATGACACCTCACAGGAACAGGGACTCCTCTGAGGAGCTCAGGGTAAGTTGCAGCCTTCCTGCTGGACCTCAAGTACCTGACCCAAGAGACAGAGTTGCTTTCTCCCACCCTTCACATCCCAGTAGCTGCTGTGCTTCCATCCACAGCAGTCTGGGGACAGTCTCCTATGTCCCTGTATGTGTGTACATGTACACACAGATGTATAGGACCTAGACCACGCACAGGCAGAGTAGAGGGTGAGAATCACCTCCCTGGCCCTGCTGGCCACACTTCTGATCAGCCCAGGCTCTGCTTGGCTTTCTGGGCTGCAAGTGCACACTGCTGGCTCATGTTGAGCTTCTCCTCCACCAGCATCCCCAGGTCCATCTCCACAGGGATATGCTTTTTTCAGTTCTTAGTAGCTGGTACTTCTCACTCCCTGATGAACCTACCACTCTTCCTGATAAGTTGGGACCTCTGAGGGCTGTGACCTGCAAAAGGCAGTCTACTCAAGGTAGCAGTTTGCAATTATTGAAGCCTAACCTTTTAGAAGGAAAAGTTGAGCATGTAAAGGAATGAGTATTGGAGAGGCATCTGATGTGCTCTGGCCTCCCTGCCTGCTGCCTCTGTTGTCTCATCCTTCTTCCTCTGACTCCTCTCACTTTAGCAGTGGCTTTGGCATATAAAAAGATAGCAGTTTGTCATTATTGAAGCCTAACTTTTTAGAAGGAAAGCTGAGCATGTAAAGGAATGAGTGTTGGAGATGTGCTCTGGCCTCCCTGCCCGTTTCCTCTGTGTTGTCTCATCCTTCCTCTGACTCCTCTCACTTTAGCAGTGGCTTTGGCATGTAAAAAGGTAGCAGTTTGTAATTATTGAAGCCTAACCTTTTAGAAGGAAAGCTGAGCATGTAGAAGGAATGAGTGTTGGAGAGGCATCTGATGGGCTCTGGCCTCCCTGCCTGCTGCCCCTGTTGCCTCATCCTTCTTCCTCTGACTTCTCTCACTTTAGCACAAAAAAAAGGGTTTTCTTTGAACTGTCATGGAAATAACCATTCCTAGGAGACCAGGAGCAGCAAGTGTCCAACCTCCTTTATCAGCTCCCTTGCTAGAATACAGCTCTGATAGCTGTGTGCCTCATCGCCTGGTGGAACAGGAAAACTTTCTGTGACTTCTGTGGTTCAGTTACTTTTGGCAGACTTTGGTTCTCCATGTCGGACCCACACACTTGTGTAAACAGAACTGGCTTCAAGCTGTTTTAAATATAATCACTTAGCTACAAAAAAAAACCCCTAAGAGAAATAATGACTGAGATTCCACTTCTTATAAACATGAAAAGGATGACTTGGAGTGGCAATCACACCCTGCTTGCTGGTATTTTTTCCTTTTAGGCTTCTTTTTAGCCCTTGCCTCTTTCCCTGTTGCCATCCCCTTTCTCTGTGCTAAAAAAGCACATTTTTTCCTGCTCTGAACCCCGCAGAAACAGGCTCTGCCTAAATTGTGTCTTAACAAACACATGGAGACACATGACAACGGGAAATACAAAGCAAAAGCTGAAATATGACCCCAGCACTCCTTGGGGAGAGGGATACTGAATATTCAGTGGAATCTTCAAGTTCCTTGTGCTGCTGCCTAGAACCAGCTTGATATGGCTGGTGAGCGTTCAAAAGCAGGTTGTGGAAGGAGCACAGTCAGAAAAAGAATGCAAAGAATTCCTTTGCTTTATGATAATCATAGAATCAGTCAGGGTTGGAAGGGACCACAAGGATCATCTAGTTCCCGCCCCCTGCCATGGACAGGGACACCCTACCCTAGATCAAGCTGTTGAGCCTCATCCAGCCTAGCCTTAAACTCCTCCAGGGATGAGGCTTCCACCACCTCCCTGGGCAACCCCTTCCAGGCTCTCACCACCCTCATGTTGAAGAACTTCTTACTAACACCCAGTTTGAATCTCCCCACCTCCAGCTTTGCCCCATTCCCCCTAGCCCTATCACTACCTGACATCCTAAAAAGTCCCTTCCCAGCTTTCTTGTAACCCTCCTTAAGATACTGAAAGGCCACAAGAAGGTCACTTCAGAGCCTTCTCCTCTCCAAACTGAACTGCCCCAAACTCCCTCAGTCTCTCCTCACAGGAGAGGTGCTCCTTTTCTCTCTGCTCTCATTTGCTGTCCTTCTGAAGGGGCACACATGTGGTTAGTAAGGGAAAGTGCACACTGCCATTGGCAGCGCTGCTTGGTTTTACTTGGGCTTGGGAGATATGGATTTGTTTAGGGAAAATCCAGATGCTGATGATTAGGTGAAAGGGGAAACTACCAAAAACAATAGGATGAGACTAAAGCTGTGGAGCCACCATAATAGATCTGCCTATCTGGATTGCCATTCTCCTAATGAGTAACAGGGCTTGGGAGCCCTCTGACACATGTTGCCTTCAGCAGGGCATCAGCCCACGCCTTTACTCACATCCTTTTTAGTACTCGTGTAAAACAATGCTGGGAGCTGCTTCCAGCAAGTTAGGAACGTTTTATGGCAACTGAGTCAAGGCATTTGGCAGGTTTTGCAGTTTGGAAGGCCACAGAAATGTTTTGCAAAAGCCATGCTCATGTCTTTGTGATAGTGAGGTAAGAGCAACACATTTTCTGCGTTGCACAAAGTGATTCTTTTGATTTTTTTATTTGAATATTGAGATGCTCTTCGCTCTCTTAAGAGGTCTCATGTAGGTTTTCCCATTCAAATGCTGGAGAATGGCCACGAGGATGCTCAAAGGGCTGGAGCATATCTCCTGTGAGGACAGACTGGAAGAGTTGGGGCTGTTCAGGCTGGAGAAGAGGAGGCTCCCAGGTGACCTTCTTGTGGCCCTCCAGGATCTGAAGGGGGCCTACAGAAAAGCTGGGGAGGGACTTTTTAGGATAGGTAGTGACAGGAGTGGGGGGAATGAAGCAAAGCTGGAGGTGGGGAGATTCAGATTGGATGTGAGGAGGAAGTTGTTGAGCATGAGAGTGGTGAGAGCCTGGAATGGGTTGTCCATGGGGGTGCTTGGCACCACATCCCTGGAGGTGTTTGCAGCCAGGCTGGCAGAGGCTGTGTGCAGCCTGATGTAGGGTAGGGTGTCCCTGGGCATGGCAGGGGGGTTGGAACTAGGTGATCCTTGTGGTCCCTTCCAACTCTGACTGACTGCATGATTCTGTGATTCTAAATGATGGAGGAGTCCATGGGGAGCCTTCCTACTTACGTTCTTGTGGAGATGGATGGTTTGCTTTGATTTGGTAGAGCTGGGCTGTACCTTTTTTGTTAATGGCTTTGTTTAGAAAAGTTTGTTTGGAAATGAGTGCAGAAAAATGGGGGGGGTTTTGGGTTTTTTTACTTATAAAATTAGCAAAAAGAGCAATTAAAAGAGTATATACTAGTATTCTAATCCCAAACGTAGGTTTTCAGCACAGCACCTCAGAGACAGCTTCTCCTGCAGGATAATTTATGTGTCTGATCAGGTCAGGAGGTGCTTCCTGGAGTGTAGCAACACGCAACAAATCTCCCCACTCTTCCTCAAACAGTTAAAATGTCAGTGTCAGCCTCTGTGTCCAAATGATTCATGTGGGCCTACATGATTTTGGCATAAATAACAAGATGTTTTTCCTATTAAATGTGCTCCCTGGCTTCTTTTTTTTTTTTTTTTTTTTTTTTTTTCTTTTTCCTTCCCTCTCAAGTGGGAAGACCACTGTGGTTTGCACACATCAGCTTGGCTCCTACTGTCTNCATTAACAATTCCTGACAAGTGGAATCTGTCACTGATGTTGCACTTCTCAGAAAGGCTGTGATGAGAAGTGAAAGAACATGCAAATATAAAGGCTCAAGGAGCTGGGTTCTTGCTGCCACTGTGTTGTGCTGAGGGTTATAGGAATGAATAGAATCACAAAAATGAATTAAGAGTTGGTTTGGTTGGAAGAGCACTTTAAGATCATCCGGTCCAACCATTCCCTAACTCTGGCTGGTGCTAAACCGTGCCCCTCAGCACCACATCTCTGCCTCTTCGACACACCTCCAGGCATGGGGATTCAAATATAAAATATACCTGGATCTTCTCCCAGAGAGGGGTAAATCCATCAATGTTATCAGAATAGTGTGCTTAAAGTCAGTGTGCTCAAAGTGTCAGTTTATGTACTCGGTGCTGTCACCTGATGTGGCAGCTGACAGCCTGTTTGCACAGGAGCTATTGGATAACTTCCCATCTCTGGAAGTCAGACTGCCAGCAGGTTGGCTCTGCTGTCCTGTCAGAGAAGCAGACTGTGTGCACTGTTTGATGGGATGGTTTGAAAGGGCATGTTGGCAGTCTGACCACTTCCTTCCCATTACCCTGGGGGATCCTGCCTTGGCAGAGAGGTTGGGCTCAATGATCTCTGCAGATCCCTTCCAACCTCTTAACATTCACAGGCTCACAGGATGTCAGGGGTAGGAAGAGACCCAAAGAAATCACTGAGTCCAACCCCCCTGCCAGAGCAGGACCAGACAATCCAGCTCAGGTCACACAGGAACACATCCAGACAGGCCTTGAAAGTCTCCAGAGAAGGAGACTCCACAACCTCTCTGGGGAGCCTGTTCCACTGCTCTGGGACACTTACAGTCAAGAAGTTCCCCCTGGTGTTGAGCTGGAACCTCCTATGGTGCAGCTTCCACCCATTGCTCCTTGTCCCATCCCAGGGAGCAAGTGAGCAGAGCCTGTCCCCCTTCTCCTGACCCCCAGCCCTCAGAGATTTATAAACATTGATTCAATCCCCTCTCAGTCTTCTCTTCTCCAGACTAAGCAGCCCCAGGTCCCGTAGCCTTTTCTCACCAGGCAGTGCTCCAGTCCCCTCATCACCCCACTGGACCTTCTCCAGCAGATCCGTGTCCCTCTTAAACTGGGGAGCTTATCAATTTAGCTTTGTTGTAAATATAGCTTTATTTTACTTCCAAGTTGTCTGAGCTGATCTGGTAAATTTTGATCTTGGTGGGGGAAGTCCTTAACCCATTACACTATGGAAAGTCTACTCTAGTCTAGTCTAAGAGTGACCAGCTGGACTAGTTCTGGCACAGAATTTACCTGTCCCTTTTCATAAATTACCTGACAAAATTTGGGGCAATATGGAATCATAGAATGGTCTAGGTTGGAGGAGACCTCAAAGATCATCCAGTTCCAACCCCCCTGTGCCATAGGCAGGGACACCTCCCACTAGAACAGGTCACTCAAGACCTCATCCAGCCTGGCCTTGAACACATCCAGGGAGGGAGCAGCCACAACCTCCCTGGGCAACCTGTTCCAGTGTCTCGCCACCCTCACTGTGAAGAACTTCCTCCTAACATCCCATTCAAATTTCCCCTCCACCAATTTGAACCCATAATATTGAAATATTATATCATTGAACCCATATTGGAAGAATGCACTTTTAAAAGAAAAATGAGGTGTGAAAGTAAGCCCAAGTGCAGGTTGATTTTGGACTTCAGAGTAAGACAGCAACAAGCAGAACAAAACAGCATTTGGGAGTAGCTGCAGAGTCACTGTGACATGAGAGCCAGCAGCCCTGGAGACTGCAGCACCTGGCTGGATTGCTTTACCAGTGCCCTGCTGGGATTTGTGATGGATGCACCAGACCTGACAGTTGTGCAGCTGCAGCTGTGCAGCTTCCTTTTGCACTGAATCGAGGCACTCTGCCACTTCTCTGTCTAGTCCTGGAAGCAGGGAAAAGCCAGAAACCCACAGCAGAAAGAGGATGGCAGAGCAGCTCCGTGCTGCTTCGCCAGCAGCCCAGCATCAGCTGGAGAGGGAGCAACAAGGAGCTGCATTTCAGGCTGGATGTGCCATAGGCAGATGATTGCAGACAACTTTGGGTTTATTATGGGTACTGCAGATCTGTTCAGAGGACTTTTCCCAAGTGCCTGAAGGAAAGAGAAGGCTTTTTAGGAATCTGTATTTTATGATAATTATCTCTTTGATGTAGTGGGGGTTATTATTATGGTGGAGGTTTCTTTTCTACACATTAAACCATACAAAAGTGGTACATTTATGGTACTGGCACTAATACTGTCTTCAAACTAGTGTTTAAAAAAAATAAATTATTTAGAAGATGTTCCAAGCCAAAGGCAAAGTGCCCCAAATTAGCTTGGGGGGAAAAAAAAAAGGCAAGGCAAAGAGAAAAAAAAAGTCCCCTGGATAAAGCCCAGCTCTGGGAAGAGAGAGAATTGGAGTATCCTCCTAACTGGCACCAGCTCCTGCACAGCATTTGGCAGATCACTTAGGCCCGACTTTAGCTGTGGTGTTTGTGATTAAGGGGAGAGGCTCTGGTTTCCAAACAACTTAATATATAATGGTATTTTAAGTGATATTTGGGGGCCAGTTCTTGAATGTGCTGAAGACTTCGCAGTTTTGGGGCATCGCCGAAATGAATCACTGCGATTCGTTGCCAAAGAGAGACCTCAAACAAGGATGCAAAGACACAGACTTCAGGGTCTTGCTGCTCACAAAGAGTACCTAAAGGTATAATGCAGTGCCAAAAGCAAAGAGGCATTTGAAAAGAACAGAATAGACCGCTGTTAAAAAAAAAAAAAAAGTCACAAAGCAGCCAAAACCAATACCAGAATGTTCATATTTTACCCTCCGAAAATAAATAACTTCTGTTCATTATAAACACTAGAATTAGGGAGGCAGTGCAAGTTACAGAGCCTCCTTATTTACTTTGCTTGGGAGCAGAGTTGAAATTGATTTCTGCTTCAGGACAAAAGTTTATAGAGGGGAAGGGAAGAGGTCTCCTGTGCCAGATGACTTTGATTGAGCTCCAGTGACTGACTCCTAGCAGAGTCATTCTTCTGGGCTCTGATTGCAAAGTGCCTGAGCACAAAGCTCATTTTTCCTGAAAAGTCACACTTCCTCCTGGATGTGAGGAGGAAGGGATGGTTGCTGAGGTGAAAATTCCTTTGTAATAAAAACACACTGAAGTAAAGACCTCTCCAAATAGAGGAAGCTGCCAGAAGTGGGTATTTACTGTTTGACCTTCATGGTAAATTTCCAGAGCATCCTTTGCTGACATTTAATACTGGGTTATTCTGAGGTGAAATGAAATGTTCTGGTGTCTCCTCCAAGTAGACCAAGACATCTTTTTGTTTGTGCTAAAACCAGGCCTGTTTGAAAGACCTCAACAGCAGATATTCCCAGCTGCAACCAGCAGCTCCAAGGATTGAGAATTGGTATTTGTTGGGAAGGGAGGGGATGCTCCAGTGGATTTGTTTGCACTCGATGAGCTTGGAGGTCTTTGCCAACATTTACTGATTACACAGGATCACAGATGTTAGGGGTTGAAAGGGATCTCCATAGATCATCCAGTCCAACCCCCCTGCCAGAGCAGGACCGTAGAATCTAGCACAGGTCACACAGGAACACATCCAGACAGGGGTGGAAAGGCTCCAGTGAAGGAGACTCCACGACCTCACTGGGGAGCCTGTCCCAGTGCTCTGGGACCCTTACAGTCAAGATCCTGGTGGTCCTTTCATAGTGATTAGATGTTGTGCTGAGGGATTTGGTTTGGTCAAGGACTTGTCAGTGTGAAACTAATGATTGGACTCGATGATCTTGAAGGTCTTTTCAAATCTAAGAAATTCTGTGATTCTGTGAAATTTTTCCTCATGTTGAGGTGGAACTTCCTGTGCTGTAGTTTCCATCCATTACCCCTTGTCCTATCCCAGGGCACAAAAGCCTCAAAGATCATCCAGTTCCAACCCCCCTGTGCCATAGGCAGGGACACCTCCCACTAGATCAGGACGCTCAAGACCTCATCCAGCCTGGCCTTGAACACCTCCAGGGAGGGAGCAGCCACAACCTCCCTGGGCAACCCATTCCAGTGTCTCTCCACCCTCACTGCAAAGAACTTCCTCCTAACATCCAGTTTCAATCTTTCCTCTTCCAGTTTAAACCCATTCCTCCTCATCCTGTCATTACAAGACCCTCCTGTGTGTGCCAAATGTGCAAAGAAGAAAAGAATTTCATAGGATTAAGTGAGACAAGAGAAGAGGTTCACAGAATTGAGACACAAGACAACAAACAGGCTATGACCCAGCCTAGTCCTTGCACTCAGCTTCCCCTTTGTCTTCTCAGCTGACTGACTGGTGCCAAGCCACGCTCCAGGTGTGGGGGCAGGATATTATTGAAGCAAAACTGCCCCAGCACTTGACTGGAGGATGCTGTTTCTTTTACCCTTTAATAGGTGTCTATCTCTCATTTGCACATGGGCAGATGTTTGCTGTGGCAGTCCTCAGCTGCAGACCAGAACGTGTGGGACTTAGAAGATGCTCCCTGGCAAAATGTCCTTTTCCAGATTAAGGTATTTATTTTCTGGACAATGATTGCCAAAAGCAGTGGTTTTGAGGCACTGTCTCAGAACCTAAAATGTATGTCAAGAGCTCAGTGACCTCCTTCCTTAGAGTTTTTAATCTGAAGCTGTGCTGACAGCACTGCTCCACTGATCAGCTGCATGGATCACTGAGCTGTGGCCTCACAGAGCACACTTTGGGAAACTGCTGCCAGATCTGCACTTAAGTGGTGTTCCCAACAGGTCAGGGTACTGGGCTGTTTTCAGAGCTCTGAATTCATCTCTGGCTTTGCCATCTGTTTTTGCAGTGTCTTAGGCAATTGCTTGTTTGTTTTTCATTGGGTTTTTTTCACTTAGTCACTTTGTTGTTGCTCTTTTTTACCCTAAAGAATGATAACTGGTAAAAAGGCTTGATGGGGCTGTGGAGAAACTGCAGTCCTTAAGTTCCACTCTGCTGTCTGAAGCTGTGCTTTTGTGCTCTGTTGTTGGCATCCATAAAGGGGAGATGTGAACACTCTAGGCTGAAAGCTCTCAGGTTGGGAGGCTTCACTGACTACTCTGCAGAGTAACTGTGGAAGAATTTTCCAAATACTAACCACACCTGCTGGCTTTGATCCAAGCCCCTTTCCACCCTTGCTCTTTCATTATTTCAATATATGGTCTCTCTGTGCCACAGCACTAGGACCACTGCTTGGAATTTTATAATGAACATTTCAGAGCTGTGCATATGGTTTGCTTGATGATGATGATGACAGTTTTCTCCCCTTGTTTTCCCTCTCCATACTCCTTTTTTTTTTTTTTGCTTTCTCAGTGTAGGAGGGCAAAAGGGGAAATCCAAGCAATTCTAATTAATCTGTGCTGTATAGAATTAATCAAAAGATCTTTTCAGCTCAAAAAAGACCTCGAAGATCATCTGGCTTGGCTTCCTCACTGCTCCTGGACTTAGCTAAGCCATTGACCCACAGGCTGGTGCAAGCCAGGAGTGTAGATGTGGGGACCCAATGTGGCTTCTGATTGTCCTGCCAGGCCAAACACCTTGAGTTTGGTGTGGAGCATGATATGGTGGTCCCTCTGAGCCCACACCTCCTGCTTTGGCAGCAGCACAGCATCGGGTTGCCCAGGGGAGTGGTTGGGGCCACATCCCTGGAGGTGTTTGCAGCCAGGCTGGCAGAGGCTGTGGGCAGCCTGATCTAGGGTAGGGTGTCCCTGCCTATAGCAGGGGGCTTAGAACTAGATGATCCTTGTGGTGCCTTCCAATCCTGACTGGTTCTATGATTCTATGATCATATGGTGAACTGGGGTGTCCCTCTGAGCCCACACCTCCTGCTTTGGCAGCAGCACAGCATCCTTCTGCTCCATGTCAGGCTAATGAGATGAGGGGCCCCAGGGGCTGAGGGGGCTGCCAGGATGGCTGTCAGCAGCTGACTCCTCGCCAGCCATCTGAGGCAGTTTGGGGCTGCTGGTCCAGGAGAGGCTGGAAACTAGAAAAGCATCAACGTGGTTCTGCCATCATCATCATCATCCTCCTCCTTTTCTGGTATTTATTAGCATTTGCACATCTGGCCAAGCCATGCTGCAGCCTTTGCAGAGGCAGCTTTTGCTGGTGGGGGCTGTGGTCCTGGACACCTGCAAAGTGGTGTAGAAATTCAGTGAGAAAATGGAATATTGCTGAAGTTATTAACATTACAGTAAACTCTGTCTGCTTTGAAGCAGCGTTTCTGATTTTCTAACAGAGATGCTTGATCAATTCCTACCTAGGGGTTTGGGCTTTCTTAAGGTCTAAGGAAAACTTGTCTCTTCTTCCCAAAGTCCTTAAGGACTTGCCACTGCACCCAGGGCACATGACTTGGATCCACATTTTGATTGCAAAAGCCGAGGACAAAAATAGCCCACACTTGTCAAAAAGACAAAGGATAAAATTAGTCAGATGATCTGGAGAGAGTCAGAGCTTGATTGGGATTTTCAGATGTGCTAAAGGTTTAGATTTCCTCAGCAGCTGTTGATGCTGAGAGGGAATTGCCATTAATGGCAGTTGTCAGACAAATGCAGTTTGGAGCTGAGGTTTTGTCCCAAATGTTCAGTGTTAGACTCTCAAGATGGATATATTTGGTCTGTGGGCTGGTTGGATGTTACAGCAGAGATGTGATAGTGAAACCAATTATGTGCATTTACAGAACTGCAGAATATGCAATTTTCTCCATCTTTTGCTGGTGGAAGTAGAAAAAAACTCCAAATATTTCTGCACAGTGTTCTTTCGAAGAGTCTTGCAACATAATTTGGTTCTTAGTGTATGAGGGAAGAAGAAAGAAAAGGAAGGAAACAAAAGTGTATGGAGGAAGAAGAAGGAAAAGGAAGGAAACAAAAGTGTATGGAGGAAGAAGAAGGAAAAGGAAGGAAACAAAAGTGTATGGAGGAAGAAGGGCAAGGAAGGAAACAAAAGTGTATGGAGGAAGACGAAGGAAAAGGAAGGAAACAAAAGTGTATGGAGGAAGAAGAAGGAAAAGGAAACAAAAGTGTATGGAGGAAGATGAAGGAAAAGGGAGGAAACAAAAGTGTATGGAGGAAGAAGAAGGAAAAGGAAGGCACAAAGCTAGGAGGAGGAAGGCCCAGTCCAATTCTTTACAACTGTTTAAACTACAGATGAGGTGTTTTTGTCTGTCTTGATGAAGGACAGATCCTGTCAGATTAGAGGCCACTGTCACCTTATTTGAGTTGCAAAAAAGGGTTGTGTAGTCTAATAATGCTCTGTAGCACTAAGGAAGACAGATGCAGCATTAGCTTCTGATCCAAGCAACCCCCGTATTAATTGTCAAGTGAGCAGCAGCAGAAGCAGATGGTGAGATGAGGCAAGGATGCAAATGTTTGCCATTGATAGCTTTTACCTTTATGTAATAGCTGTGGCTGGTGCTGGGCTGAGCTGGTGGGACCCGATGGCTGCTCAGCCACACCAGCTGGTCCCTCCCCAGCCTGGCTGCCCAGGGATGCTGCCCAGGGATGCTGCCCAGGGCTGGCCTGCGCATGGCTGCAGGCGTGACAGGGCTGGTTTGTGCTGTGATGCAATAGGACAACTTCATTTATACAGAGTCAGCAGAGTTTTGATAATGACTGAGGCCAACAGATGCAGCAGTCTGTGGTTTCCTAGCTAGGTCCTGAGTCTGTGAAAAACAAAGCACCTCAACCCAGGGAAATATGCAGGCTTGCCATCAACTCACAGCCCTGCTGCTTTGTTGTTTGGAGGTTTTGTTGGAAAGGGGTTGCTGAGTTTTTGCCTTTGAGATCTCAGTGGAAGGACGTTTGGCAGTGCATCTTCTTTGTTCCTCAGGGCTACAGGAGGAACTAGGAAGCTCCTTTTGGCAAAGATATTGCTAAACAAGCCACCCAGGACCTTGTCCAGCAATATGAGGCGTGAAATCAATGGCAAATCCAACTATGGTGGGTTGATCAGGATATTCCCTCAGAAGTGTGGTGGGAATAAACGTCATGGCAACAATCCTCCTAGACATAGAGTCATAGAATCAGTCAGGGTTGGAAGGAACCACAAGGATCAGCCAGTTCCAGCCCCCCTGCCATGCCCAGGGACACCCTACCCTACATCAGGCTGCCCACAGCCTCTGCCAGCCTGGCTGCAAACACCTCCAGGGTTTTTGGCCTGTGGCCCCAACCACCCCCCTGGGCAACCCATTCCAGGCTCTCACCACTCTCACGCTCAACAACTTCCTCCTCACATCCAATCTGCATCTCCCCACCTCCAGCTTTACTCCATTCCTCCTAGCCCTGTCACTCCCTGATAGCCCAAAAAGTCTCTCCACAGCTTTTCTGTAGGCCCCCTTCAGATACTGAAAGGCCACAATAAGGTCACCTGGGAGCCTCCTCTTCTCCAGGCTGAACAGCCCCAACTCTTTCAGTCTGTCCTCATAGCAGAGTGGCTTCCTTGCCCAGGTGATACTGCAGAAGTATGCTCAGACACAGCTGCATGATGTCAACAGAAAGTTTTGTTCTGGATCCAGTGGTCCATTTTTATCTTTATGGTACCTATCAGCTGAGACAAGCAGGGAGTCGTGGGGAGAATATGCTGAAGATATGTGTAAAGGACATTTGTTTTTTCATTTCCTCGGCCAGATAGGAAGTTTTTAGATGCTGTAACAGTGTTGGTGTTGCTTATACTGTTTAGTTCATTGGCAGCACATTTTGAAGCAGCAAATCTGCTCACAGACCTCCAAAGAGACACCCAAACTTAGGATGAGTGAGAGCCTCAGTTAACAGCAACGTGTTGGACATACTCTGAGCTATGAAATACTCTTCAATGGAGTCATAAGTTTTGGTTTTAAATGTCTCCTCTGTTAGAAGAGGCCAGCTGTAAGGGTGGGAAGGATGGAGCAGGCACAGCCAGTGCCTGTACTGGTGCCAGGGTACAGCTGCCCTGTTCTCCCATCCTCCTGATGCTGGCTGGGGGAACAAGCAGCCAACTGTTCATCTCCTTTGCTCCTGGTGCACAGGAACGAAATTGCTATCTTGGAGATGTTAATAGCTAAAGCATGGATTTTTTTTTTTTTTTAATTTTTTTCCTGTGATTTAATCCTCTTGTGGGGGCC
>VWZI01019557.1:434788-453805 GCA_013396835.1 Psilopogon haemacephalus
TTTTTTTTTTTTTTTTTTAACCCTGGGAAAAAGGTTTGCCAGGTCTGGCCTAAAGGTAGATAAAAAAACCACAGCTGCATGATGAGACACGGCACAACTGTTAGGCAAGAGGGATTGTGAGGATTAGTGTTGAAGGGACTGCTGAAAGAAAGAGGGATTTCATGGGAGAGGGAGGCTGCTTGGCAGGGAGAAAGGAGGCTGTTCCAAACATATGGGGCAGCCTAACCAGATGCAGGAAGACTGGATAACGTGGTGAAAACAGAGAGCAGCCAAGGGAAGTGCAAAGCGTGGAGGTGAGCTCTGCCTGAGATCCTGTAGGTAAGGCTGTCTGGCACAGCCTGAGCTCCATAGAGGCACAAGGGTGATCAGATAGAGGAGAGGAGAGGTGGCTGGAGCAGCCTGAGAGAAGGGTGTTGGCAGCAGTTGACTGCTTTTTTTGTTAGACATATGTTTTCTGGTTTCATGCTAAATTCAAAGCACATCCAGAATTAAGAGGGAAATCTCCGTGGCACAAAAGTTTCTAGCTGTAGATCCCAGTGAGCAGTGAATTGGTTGAGCCTCACTGAAACCATGAGAACTACACCATGCCATCCAGAGGGACCTGGACAGGCTGCAGAGGTGGGCACAAGCCAACCTCAGGAGGTTCAGCAAGGCCAAGTGCAAGGTCCTGCAGCTGGGTCGAGGCAATCCCAAGCAGAAATCCAGGGTGGGCAGGGACTGGCTGGAGAGCAACCCTGAGGAGAGGGACTTGGGGGTGCTGGTGGATGAGAAGCTCAACATGAGGCAGCAGTGTGCACTTGCAGCCCAGAAAGCCAGCCAGATCCTGGGCTGTAGCAGGAGAAGTGTGGCCAGCAGGTCCAGGGAGGTGATTCTCTCCCTCTGCTTCACCCTGGTGAGATCCCACCTGGAGTACTGCATCCAGTTGTGGAGTCCCTGGGACAAGAGGGATGTGGACATGCTGGAGCACGTCCAGAGAAGGGNGCCATATTTAGAATCAATCATAGAATCAGTCAGGGTTTGGAAGAGACCACAAGGATAATCCAGTTCCAACTCCCCTGCCTACCCTAGATCAGTATTTCCAAGAGTCTTACCCTCATTATAGTTCTTTGCCATTATCTTTGCTATTCTCTTTCTCCGTTCCATTAAGCTCATTAGTTTGCTGCCTCACATTTCTGCTGGGTATCTAATTATTCATAACTTGGAGAGAAATCCTAGCCTAAAAAGGAATCTGTGTGCAGCTGAGGACCTGGGCAAAGGGCTCAACAAGAGGCACTGCGACGCTTCGCTGTCTCTTCACACCCACAGTGCTTATCTGCTGCTGCGTGTCTAAGCCTTTACTGAGCCCCATCTCCTCCTGGGACTTGGGAGTCTGGGGCAGATTTTGACCTCCTACCACAGAGGGTTGGTTTTTTTTTTTTTTTGGTCTCCTTTTTGCATCATGAGGGAAGTGCTTTTCTTTTGTGGAATCGGAGCCGGTTTATTAATGTTGCAGTGGCTGCTTATCTTCTGCGGTTTGGAGCAATGGAAGCGCTGAGCTAATGCAGGAGCCAGCAAGCAAGCCCTGGAATGTCTTGTCTTGACATGATGATGTCAGCTGATACATGTGGAGACGGTTAAATCCAAGAAAGCTCCCCTTTCTGCCCTAGTAGGGTAGTGGGAGTCTGAAAAGAAAACTCAACCTGGGTGACCACAGTGAGCGCAGGCAGGAGGATGAGACTCTGGGCCAGGCTGCTGGGCTCGCAGCTGGAGTGAGATCTGTGTTCATTTGCTGGACAAGGTAGGGTACATTTCTTTGGGGAACAAAAGAAACCTCCTGTGGAAAATACATTCCTAGAGAAAACCTTCAACTACTCGATAAAGTCCACTGTGAGTTTCTGAAGTGAGTTATCAGCATTTCTTCACTACTTTTGGCTAACATGAGTTCATTAAATGCCTGCAGTACTGTTTACTTCTTTACTTTTGCCTATTTTTTTTTTCCCTTCTATATTTTGTCTTTTCTTCCTTTTTTTAAACTTTTTTTTTTCTTTTTTTTTTTCCTTTCTTCCTTTATTTTCTATGACTCTCTGAAGCTGCTTAGAAGGAGAAATTTCTCTCCAAAGTCTGTGGCAGTGCCTAACCACTGGTCTGGGCTTTGAAATCCAAACTCTTTATCCACCTACTTTCAGCTTATGGATTACACTGCTGCATTGCTGTCACTCACTGCATGGCTGTAGCTGACTGAGGAGGATTTTTGGCAGCTTGTTTCTTGTCCAAACATTCCTCAGTGCTTCCCCACCTCTTGTTTTATCACCCAAATATTGCAACAGCAGCATTTGGAGCTTCCTTTTTTGGGGGAAAGGTAGCTTTGTAAAAGCCAACTCCTTGGAAAAGCAGAGGGAAGAAATAAAAAAGAGGGATACCTGTGAGTTGCAGCTGAATGATTCCCTTGACAGGCATCGAGGCTGATGATAAATATGTATGAGGCAGGAGGAGTTTTTAGTAGCTGTGTTTTGCCTCTCTTGCCCCAAGCTGTCTGGAAAGAGAGTTTGTGACAGTCTGGGGAGCTCCACATTTCAAACAAAAGGTGGTTGCTGTGAGTCTGAGAGAGCTTTAAATATAATTATGTTAAAACACTCTGATGGGAACCCTTGTGTGTGTTTGACTCCATCCATGCTAATCCTTCATCTTCAGGGCTTCACCTGCTCTTCAGGGCTCACCTCCCTTTCACATATGTGTGCCACTCCTTCTTGTCATGCTCTGATCACCTCCAGCATCTGGAGCATGTTTTTAGCACGCTGCACTGGCAGAGTTCATCACTCCCTCTGCACTGTTACTGCTGGGACAGCAAGCAAAGGCCAGTGCAAGACAAAGCTCTCCTAGTGCAATGTCCAATCTTTTCACTGTGTCCTTTGGGATGACTTCTCATTTCCTGCTGGATGGGATTCTGATACAGTTTACCAAGATGTACTCCAGTTTCTGGGAACGTTCTGGGAGAAGGAAAAATGTTTCTTTGTGCTAAACACGGTGTCTCTGCCTGCTTTCAGACTTCCTGCATATCTGTGTGAAATTCTTTTTCCCAGATGATGAGAATGCAGGCATGAAAGGAACTTCTTCATTAATTACTGGAATTTGTAACTGCAGTATAGAATGGAGTGGGAGCAAGTCAGAGTCATTTTGTGCTTCTCTTCGTACAGATTTTTGTCTTCCCATGGTTCTATATTCTTCTGGTATTTGTATCTTTACAAAAAAACAGGGTTGCTTTCCCCAGCAGTGTTCTGTTATGAGCTGTTTAAGGCAAGGCTGAATGAGGCTCTGTCCAGCCTGATCTAGGGTAGAGTGTCTCTGCCCATGGCAGGGGGGTTGGAATTTGATGATCCTTGTGGTCCCTTCCAACCCTGACTGATTCTGTGATTCTATGATTCTATATTCAAATGCTTAATCACATACTCAAATGATGACATCCTAAGCTAAGGAGGATGCCACTTCCCATAGAAGTGGGTAGAAACACAGAATCCTCACCTGGGGCTTCATTCAAAACTGCGTTCTCCCATGTTGCTTGGGTACCCACATCCCAGTGAGGCTCTTCCAGCAGGGTGGGAGAGTTTGTGTATTTGAAGCAGTTTTTACACACTGGATCTCTGTAGGCTTGAATCAAAGTTAGAATCAGAATCAACTTTAATCAGTCAGCCCAGCAGCCATCACCAGCTTTAACCTTTTTGTTTGAAGAAAGTCCCAAAGTATCATACTGCTAGCAGAGTATGAAGGCTTAGAACTTCAAACAGCTCTTCACACTCCTGTGTTGAGAGCTTTTGAGTTGCTTTAGGTAAGGACAGGTCTCTCCACTAGGAGAGTCACTAGACAGGCAGAGTAGTAGATGGCTGGATAGAGTAGCAGTCTTTGGCCTGTATTGTACAGCAAGTCAGATCAGGTAGTTTCTTCTAGTGGGTCTCATTGACGTGGTCTGTTCTGGCCTTCAACATCTGTAATCCATAAACAGGTTTAAGCCCAGAAGAATGTGATTCATCAGTGTGCAAGGGACTAATCAAGAGCATCTTCTGTAAAATGTGAAGCTCAATTCAAATTCGTATTTCTGAGTTAGGTTCATTTACAGACATCCTCCTCTACATGCACTGGCACTAGGAAAGCAAGCATGGAAGTGCAATTGCTTTGTTTGGGGCTTCTATTGTATGAACAAGCCAATAATTAATACAAATACTTCTTGTCACCCTTCCTTCACTTGCATTTCTTTTCATTAAAGGTTCTAGTCATCTGGGACACACTTTTGGGTCCTTTTTGGTATGACAAATTTAAGGTTGACCAGAAAACAATCCGAGACTTTTTTATAATCAATACAAATACTTCTTGTCACCCTTCCTTCACTTGCATTTCTTTTCATTAAAGGTTCTAGTCAACTGGGACACACTTATGGGTCCATTTTGGTATGACAAGGTTAAGGGTGGCCAGAAAGCAATCTGAGCCTTTTTTTTTTTAATGAGGTCATCCATATCTTCTGGATGAAGCAGCCTTGAAATTGTATGGGGTCTAGCACTGCTCCTGTGATTTCACTCTTTTTTTTTGTTTTTTTAATCATTTGAAAGCGAAAACTTTCTGTTCTTTTAAGAAATGGTTATGGGCTGTGGATGTTGAAGAACTGCATCATCACGCTCTTTCAATCCCAGTTGGTTTCAGTTCTGGTTTGGAACAAAAAGTGGTGTGATGTAATTGCCTTCCTCCGATGGTTTTCACCTTGGTGCGTTCCATTGCTGGCTTGCGGACATTCATTTTATGTGCAGTCATCTGAAAAACTGCAAAGCTCTGGAGAGCCAATCTTGGAAGCCCTTCTGGATGTATCATTGTTTTTTTATTTGTGCATGGCAATTGCAGCAGCCCCTTTAGGGGCCTATAACTCCTATTGAGCCTGGAGTACACTTCTCATCATTTAATGTGGAATGTGGTTCTGCTCCTCGCTCCAGCTGAAATCTGCTTGCTGCTGGGATTGCCATCCCTGGGCTCCACCCTGCCTTTCACCACCTGCCACTTACCAGTAATTCCTCTGGCAATAAGACTGCAGCCAAAACTGTCAAATAAATTGACCTTTTTTTTTTTTTTTTTTTGAGAGAGAGAGAGAGAGAGAGAGAGCCTTCTGATTATTATTCTTCTTATTTTGTGGTGATGTCAGACTTTCAAGGGTAATCTTTCACTGGGGGGAGTATGTTTTTCTTTGGGACTTGCATCACCCTCTCATTTGCAGTCTGTGTTTCAGCAGGAATGATTGCTCCCTCCAAGCATGCATTATGTGGATTTGCTGTTACTTGGTTCCATTAATTTCTGTGAGCGCATCCTTGCATTTCTAGGAAGGAGGAGGTTCGTTCTCCAGAAAAAAAGCCAAGGGCTGACAACAGACAAACTTCTTTTCTCCCCAGGAATGTACAAGTTCATTTGTTGCCATCTTAGCAAGAAAAAAAAAAATTCAATTTGTTACTGAGCATTTGGAAGTGCACTCCTAAGATGCATAGATGCATGAAGAGAATGTTTCTTAGAAGCTGGGAACAGTGTTGCCCTTTTGTCTTTTTGGATGTTCATTATCATTTCATTCTGCATAAAATGAAATTTCCAGCTTCTTTCCTTCCTTCACATTCTGGTGTTTGTGGTGCTGTTGACTCCCACACAGAGCAGCCCCAGTTTAGTCGTGGTAGAACAATGTGAGGAACAATGTGAGACAGCTGCTGGCTTTTTGTTCTCTTGTCACAGGGAAATTTTAAACTGGCATTTGCAACTGCTTGCTTGAAGTCATCCAGGTACCTGCCAGCTCACAGGGGCAGGAAGCACAAGCCACACAGCCTGGGTGCCTGCGTGATGCACTCTCAGATGTTTGCTGGACACCAGGCCACACATAAATGCAATTGCAGTGAGTGTAGTGCTAAGATGGTGGGGCTGAGATTTTTCAAGCATTGTCTCACTGGTGCCAACTTCATCTTGTCGTCCTTTAGCACTCCTAACCAAGGCTTTCCTTCAAATGCTCTGCTGAGGGCAGTTGCTGCTCCCAGTGACTTAGGTGGCCTGGGCACTGTAGGTCAGTGGCCTGTGGTCACTGTGGTCATCAGTGACTCCAATGGAAACTTCTTCAAAGGCACAGAGAAACACCACATGTTTGTGGGATGAGGCCTCAGGCGAGATTTGAGCTGATGCCAGCTCCCAGGAGTCTCTCCAGCAGTGGTTTCCTATCTCCTCTTCTCTTGCTTCCCTGTCTCCTTCCCTCAAACTCCCTCCTGCTCTGTTTTCATTTCTCATTTTACAGACTTACCTTTCTGGTTATAAGCTCCTGACTAGAAGGATATTAGAATTTTTAATAACTGAAACCAGCTCTGCACATCAATGGTATCTGATGCTGTCAGCCTTTTCCTTCCCAGACGTGAACGTTCCCAGCAGAGGAAAGAGGTTACTGTGGCACAGGGTAGTTTTTGGTGAAGAGGAGACAGGAGAGCTCCAGTCTACAGTCTGTTGCTTACAGAATCCACAAAACATGCCCTTGCAGAGAAATGTTAGTGCAGTAACACGTGCAATTTCTGACAGTCATGTGCGTGGTTCTAAAGCTACTTGAAAACTCCACATTGCCCCTGCTATATCCAGAGCAGATTCCACACTGACTGCTTAGAGCCTATAGGAAGGAGAGCTTTTGAGAGGGATGCTTTATAATGGGTAAATATTGAAAAAAGATTCGTACATTCCAGATTTAAAATGCAGCTGATAATAATAGCAATACATCTTACATTGAAAGCAGGCTTAAGAGACCACTCTGCACTTAAAGCAGTGTAGGTCTTATTTCTAAAGGGTGATGCCCAATGACAGGACAAGAGGCAAAGGGTGGAAGCTGAGGCGTAGGAAGTTTGATTTAAACATGAGGAGGAATTTTTTTCCTTGTGAGGGTGACAGAACACTGGAACAGGCTGTGCAGGAGGATTGTGGAGTCTCCCTCTCTGGAGATATTTAAAACCTGCCTGGATGTGTTCCTGTGTGCTCTGGTCTAGGTGATCCTGCTCTGGCAGGAAGTTTGGACTGGATGAGCTTTTGAGGTCCCTTCCAACCCTTGACATTCTATGATTCTATGACTTAAACCAGCCAAGGGCTAATTACTTAATTAGGTCATGGTTCCTCTTTTTTTCCCTCCTTGAGTCTTGTGATCAGTAACACTTTGCAAATCTGGACCCAGACCTTTACCTTCAGAGAGCTGTATGCTGTAGGTATCTGTGGTGTGGCTCCATAATGTGACCATCCCTGGAAGGAACAGGGCTGTTGTGAAATAGTCTGGATTGCTGACAGGCTTGTAGACAGCTCAGACAGCTACAGATGTGATGGCCAAAAAGAAAAAAAAAATGACCTGTAGCTATGGGATGTTTTTTTATGAGCTCCATTGTGGTGTGGACAGCTTTGCTGTCATGTTGGATACCTTCTTTCTGCCTGTATGTTTTTCAAAAGCTGTGAGAAACACATTTCCTGAAAATGTGGGCTAAGTAATTATCTTTTTTTGTGTGTGTTTGTGTCTGTGTGTGTCTTTCAGCCATGGAAGAGTTAATAGTTGAGCTGCGCCTGTTTCTTGAACTTCTGGACCACGAGTATCTAACTTCTACTGTCAGGGAGAAGAAGGCAGTAATAACCAACATTCTCCTGAGGATACAGGCATCAAAAGGTCAGTCTCAGGGTGGGTTTTCTTGCAGGCAGAGTGCTCTGTGAAGAGCTACAGACAAGCCCTAAATTGAAGCGAGACAGAATGCCAAAGTGTTCACTTTATTGAATGCTTCTCTTCATGCTGAGCAGTAAAATACAGCAAAAAGGATGTTGGAAGTTTCTTGGATATGCATGGAGGAATCCAGCCACAAAATTAAATGTGCTAGATGGAATGTTTTGTCTTCAGCAGATAGAGTGGTTGCTTCATTTCATTTGTGGCAGCAATGCTATTTATGAGTTCTGATGGAAAAGTAATGCTGCATCAGGGAGTGCTGGCCCACAGCACCACTTTAGAGCTGCATGGTCACCTCTGTTCACTGACCCAAATCCACTAAAAGGCTTCATTCTGAAGTGGGCTCTGCTGTGTGGCAGATACCCAAGTGCCAAGCCAGAGCTGGGAAATTGCTGTCATCATGCTGGAGTGTGTCCTGAGAAGGGCCACAAAGATGCTCAGAGGGCAGCAGTACCTCTGCTATGAGGACAGACTGAAAGAGTTGGGGCTGTTCAGTCTGGAGAAGAGAAGGCTCCCAGGTGACCTTATTGTGGCCTTCCAGGAACTGAAGTGGGATACAAAAAAGCTGGGGAGGGACTTTTGGGGCTCTCAGGTAGTGGCAGGACTAGGGGGAATGGAGCAAAGCTGGAGGTGGGGAGATTCAGCCTGGATGTGAGGAGGAAGTTGTTGAGCATGAGAGTGGTGAGAGCCTGGAATGGGTTGCCCAGAGAGGTGTTTGGGGCCACATCCCTGGAGGTGTTTTTGGCCAGGCTGGCAGAGACTGTGGGCAGCCTGATGTAGGGTAGGGTGTCCCTGGGCATGGCAGGGGGGTTGGAACTGGATGATCCTTGTGGTCCCTTCCAACCCTGACTGATTCTAGGATTCTATGATTCTGTCATGGTTGGGTTCAATTTTGCAATTAGAGTTGCATTCACTTTCCCCTTCTCTTCCTCTGTAAAACCATTTCAGTTGCACACTTGTTTTTATCTGTGCCGGGGTTGTGGAGCTGAATGCAGTATCAATGATCCACCGTGTTCAGCAGCCTTCCCAGACAGCTTACATGAGGAACGTTCAGCACTATATTTTCTAAACCACAACTGTAGCATTCCCTTACAGCACTTTTGTGTTTGAAGCTGCACTTGGGCTGTAAGAGCTCTGTCTCTCCTACGTGTGACAGAAATACTGGCAAGTGCAAATCCTCAGCCTTTAGAAGGTTGAGAAATACCAGCCTGCATTGAAGAAAAATGGCACCTTGTGAGCAGCTGCATTGCTCATGGTTTATTTCTCCTCCAGTGCTAAAAAGATCCACTCTTGCTCGATGTAGGATTTACTCCCTTCAGGAGAGACATTTGCCACAGGATTCAAGTCCAGGGAGACTAACGTGAAAATAGTCCGTGGAGGACTTTTCCAGCCCCTACCATCCTGGGATCCTATGATCCTGTTTGTCCTCCTTTCTGTTTTGACATTCTTAGGCCCATCACTGTTTTTCCTTTACTACTGAGTGAAGGAGGTAGACTCCAGTTTCCCATGTCGTGGAAGTAGGCTGCATGCTCCAAAAGCTGATCAAAATACACCAAACACCCCCAACCCAAAATCTGCAGGTGGGGACCTGAAATTTGCTGTGTTTAGAGCCAGCTGAGCTGTATTTTACAGTAGTTCAAAATGAACTTGGCAGTGCTCCTCTGACTCTACACTTTCTTTTGGTAATCTTCTCAACTAGATTGGAAAGAAGAAGAAACATTTGGCTTCCTCCAGAAGTCAGATGACATTCTGTTCCCAGCTTTGCAAACACAAGGAAGGGTTGTCATGTCCTTTCATTCTGGCTAGGGGCTGGTGCTGCAGGACAGAAAAGCTACAGCTCTGCTAGGAAATTCAACAGTGGTGAGTGTGTTTCAGGACCCTGGAACTCACTGTGCTGTTAAATTCTGGAGTGCTCCTTGGAATAGGTTTGGCCTGAGCTGAGTTGTCACTTGCATCAGTTCCCTAGGCATGATTTGGGAGTTAATACAGGCAAAGATCTGTTCCCAACAGACAATTCAAAATCATCACCCTCCACTGTGGTTTTGAAGGGTGAGAGATTTTAACCATGCAGATAACACTTTGTCCATACCAGAGCACCTTCCTAGGTGTGCTTCATTTATGAATGTAGATGTGGCCAAGGATAAAAAGACCCCAAGACCAGAGCTTTCTGCCTTTCAGCACATACCAGGTAGGTTGTAAAGCCTATTACAGGATCTTTAATAAGATCCATTACAGGATCTATTCATTAATAAGATCCATATGAGATCCATATACTAAGTAGTAGGGCAGTTGTTAGTGGAACATTTTGTCCACTTCTAGCTCTTACATTCAAGAAGGCAAAGCTTGGACATTTCAAAGTGATAGGGCAGTTGTCAATGGAACATTTTGCCCGCTTCTACTTCTTACATTCAAGAAGACAAAGCTTGGGCATCTCAAAGAGAAGTGATGAAAGGATCCAGAAACAAGCCTTTAAGTGTTCCAAAATGAGGTATCATAATTAGTCTTGATGTAGAAAGGCACGACTGAGAATGAGCTTTCAGTCTTACCCAAGAGTAAGTGCAATGGCTGAGTGTTTGTTTCAGAATGAACACAAAGCAAATGTTTTGAGCACTGAAGCTATGAACTAATGGAAGAATTTGGGAAGGTCTGCATGCCACTGCTGGCATTTCATCAAGATGGAATATTTTTTCTAAAAGATCTGCTTCAGTTCAAACAAGAATTGATTCAAGGAAGTCCCACTGTTCACTTCAGCAAGAGGTCATAGGACTGTGCTTTATATGCCCATAAAGTCCAGTTTATAAAAGTGCAGTTTAAATAGAGTGTAAGGCCTCTGAAAACGGCATCCAGTTTCTCTCCCCAGGCTACTCATTCTTGCTGATTGTGTAGTGCATCTTCCTTTCTGCTAGCACAAGCAATATTTGCCTTTCTTTCTGCTGGTTGAGTCCTCACCGGTGTCATTTCCTTGCTCTGGTTCAATCTGAGGCCACACAAATGCTTATGCTGGCTCAAAGGAGAGGTTGGTGCTGGGACAGGAACAAGGCAGGGAAGGAGGAGAGCTGCCTGCTTGGGAGCTCTGCCATCCCCTGCGGGCTTCAAGTGTGCGTGAAATTACCCAGGGAGTCGTGGATGCTGCTGGAGCTGACCCTGCTGCTCTCTGTGTCAGTGATACCATTCAGCCCTCCCATCCCTTTGGACCTGTCCATCTCACCATGAAGATGAAGAGCAGCAAAGGCTGCACAGCCGCTCAGCGCTCTCTGACTAAACCCAACTGTCCTTCCCAGGCTGTTTTTCCAAACGTTGTTTCACTCCACCCACACAACTCCAGGAGAGTTCTGGGGTCACTGGCACAGCTGGAGAGACCTGAGGACTGTGCTGAGGTCAGACTCTTTGTATCTGTGTGCAAAAATCAACTGTGTGAATCCAACAGGATGTTTCAGCTGCTAGAGCAAACCGTTTCAGATCAGTGGGGAACAATAATGAAGGGTCTGGGCAAGTGGGAACTGGCTGGGTTCTTTGTAACATCTGGAAGTGGGGAATGCTGCTTTGCTTTGTAAAGGTGTGGAAATTATTATAATGGGCTGGTTGGTGTTTAATGAGACTCTTTAAACTCAGTGGGTTCTTACTTGGGGAATTCTGCCGAGCTCTTTTGCCTTGTTCCGTTCCCCCTCCCAAGCACACACAGTTCCCTTCGTTTAGTGGCTCTCAAGCAGAGGGAACTGGGCCAGGCTGGGCCAGGCAGCTTCATTCCTCAGGTCATAGCTGCCTGGCCTTGACCTGCCCCACACCCAACCCAGTGGCTGGCTCCCAAGTGCTGGCCAAAGTGGATGCTTGTTTTCCTTCCTGAGCCTTGACATGCCCAGTGGATTGTAGGGCTGAAGAAAACACTTGGCATTTCTGCCTGAAACTCAGCCCTTCTTCTGCTAAACCAAGGACAACAACCAGTTTATTTTGGAGTGAAGGCTATGCTGGATGCAGTCACTGCACAGGACTGCCAGCATTGCCTGTTCTCCTTGGAGCCAGAGTTACTCACCTTGCTGTCACACTTGGTAGGGGAAGATGTACCTTGGAGCAGGTCCTTAGTGAAACACACGGTTTAAAATGGAGGAAAAAAAGTAATTTTACAGAATCAGGAGAATTCACTTGGAATATTGTCATTGCTTGGGGTTGTTTTTAGTGGAAAGCCATGCCATATTTGACTCCTGGTTGTTCTGGAAAGCATGGGGGACTTGGATATGGATAGCAGTGATACTGTGGATTCCTCTTGCATGGAGAGGAACAAATGACAGAAAATCAAAACCAATCTTGGAACGTTTCCCAAGACTAATCCCCCTCGAGATTTGTACGGGGAAAGAAGAATCTGTGGCCCTCAGAGGCAGTTTATTTTATCAGTGTTGTTTTTTAGTCCATGACTTCACAGCCAGTGGGACTGGGGTATTTTGACAAGAAACATTTCCTCATTTATTACATTTTTGAGAATTACATGATCTTGACCAAAAGACATCCATTTGACTATGTAAATATATATTTTAAAAACTAAACTAAACACTGGGAGCTAAATTCAGCCGAGGGGGTGGGCAGGGTACAGTCTATGGACTGAATTCCTGCCAGAACACGGAGGGCCTGCACCCTAATCTCCCTTTTGATATTCAGGAAAATAAACACTGTTATGGTCTGTGAAGTGAGTTCAGCTTTGATTTGAATCACTGTGCCAGAACCTCCCAACAGATGGATCACTCCTCTCCTCCCTTGGGAGTGAGACGTGATAGCGATGCAAAGGACCCTCAAAGCAGCTTTTACAGCTCCTTTTCCCTTTTCAAATTAATCTGAAATATGCTGAGGTTATTAAAAAAAAAAACAAAAAACACAATAATAATAAACTGAATTGATTGTGGGCAATTGAAGAGGCAGGAATTATAAATTATGTAGCCCCACCCACAATCTTTGTATAAATTAGTTTGAGTTTGGGTCCTAATTCGTTCGGGAAAAATCTTCACAAGGATGTAATTCAGGAAAAATCAGAAAATTTGGGAAAGGTTTGGGCATAAACCAGATTTGCCCTACTTACAAACAGGAGACAGGCTCTTTCACGGCAGCGTCCAGAGTCCAGCAGTGGATCAGCATCACACGGAGTCCAGTGCCTGCCGAAGTCCAAGATGACTGTGGGCATGGCTTTCACCAAGCCACCATCGCAGGGGAAAGCCAGGGGTGCTCCGTGGTGTTCCCGCAAACAGCAGCAGTTTATCACTGAGGCAGGTCCCTGCAGCAGTTTCGGCTTAAAGTCCATGCAAGGTCCATTCAAGGTCTGTCTCCAGGTCTGTGCAAAGTTCGACTCAGGGTCAGAGTCCAGGTCCCAGTTCAGGTCTGACTCCAATCTGTCCAGCTGCCATATACATACTGGTGCGATTTGTTCCTTCCCTGTTCAAGCCCATGGTGGGGTGAGAGAAGGTACTTTACGCCTATTTTACTCCACATTCCAAACCTCAGGTGACAGAGGTGGGGGAAGGGAAGTCCGTTTCCCACCCCATTCACACCTCCGGTGGGGCAGTGGGCTTGGATGTGCACTGCCACAGTTCACACCCCATTCACACCTCCAGTGGGGCAGTGGGCTTGGATGTGCACTGCCACAGTTCACACCCCATTCACACCTCCAGTGGGGCAGTGGGCTTGGATGTGCACTGCCACATAAACCAATAACAAAGAAAGAGAAGAAGAAGGAAATAGTGGTAAAACAGCTCCCTGGTCAGAGGTGGTGGTGGCTGCAATGAGCCCTGTGGGCTTGGTCAAATAGACACCACCATTGCTGCCACTAAGAAGGGCAGGCAAAGTCTCTTCAGCTCTTTTCCCTACTCCTGTGCCATGAAAGTTCCCCTCCATTGGACAGTTTTAAGATTCAGCTTGGCAGGGTGCTGAGTCAGCTCATTTCAGCTCTACTATTATCTGGAAAGGTTGGACCAGGTGATGCTTGAGGTCCCTTCCATGGGGGACCATTCTATGATTTTGGACTCTTTTTCTGCTTGGTGACCTTGCCCACCCAAAATGTGCCATGGCAACGTGCCTTGCTCATCTCCTGTGGCTGAAGACCCTGCAGGCTCCCTGGTGTGGTATCTCCTCCCCATAGATGGGTTTGTCTGCGTGGTGGATGCCTGGCAGCGGGTTGGAGTTTTAGCTGTTCAAGTCTTTCATTTCTAGATGGATGGGCAGTTCAGAGCGATTTCCTGTAGATGTTTTTCAGTGTCTGGTATTTGTTGATCCAGAGAGCATATATGTCATTATCATATAGGGTAAGTATGTGCTTGTTCTGCTTGATGAAATTCCTGAATTCCCAGCATTCTTCCAGTCCCGCCTCAGTAACTGCGCTCGGGGAGGGTAGGCTGTGAGCAGCACTGGTGCCAGATTTTTGGAGGTGTGACAGCTGAACACGGTGGCCACGAGTGGAAAAAAATACTCCCTGCCTGCATCCACAGAAGCGTGAAGTGGTGTCTGTTGCTCTTCCACAGGTTTTGAAGTAAAAGAACATGCACAGAAGCAAGAAGCCACCAACAGTTTGCCAGCACCTCCTCAGATGCCTCTGCCAGAAATACCTCAGCAGTGGCTGGTGAGTGTTAATGTAAATAGCTAAGAGATAGCTAAGAGAGAATGTGATAGGCACTAACAGAAATGGCTGCAAGGGGGAAGGAGTCTGCAGGTCCAGGGAAACTCTGCTTGAAGGAATTGAGCTCAAACTGCAGATAGCTAAGAGAGAACGTGATGGGCACTAACAAATGGCTACAAGGGGAAAGGAGTCTGCAGGTCCAGGGAAACTCTGCTTGAAGGAATTGAGCTCAAACTGCAGATAGCTAAGAGAGAACGTGATGGGCACTAACAAATGGCTACAAGGGGAAAGGAGTCTGCAGGTCCAGGGAAACTGCTTGAAGGAATTGGGCTCAACCTGCAGATAGCTAAGAGAGAATGTGATAGGCACAAACAGAAATGGCTGCAAGGGGGAAGGAGCCTGCAGGTCCAGGGAAACTCTGCTTGAAGGAATTGAGCTCAAACTGCAGAAGAGAAAGCAACAAATTCCCTGTGGTGAAACAAGGCCAGCTGCAAAGGCTGTGGATTTGTAACCTTTGGTGAGTTCCAAAACTCAAGTGGCAAAAGCCTGAGCAGTTTAACCTTAACTTCAATGCTGGCCTGCCTTGTGTGGAGGTTGGCTTGGCCAAGGCCACAGATCCAGCCAGTTTCATACAGTTTTAATGCTCAGCATTTCCTGAGCATGATCCTTCTGGGAAGGCTTCCTCTTGATAGCTGAAAAAATGAAGGAGCAGGTTTTGAAAATGAAGAAGTTCTACTTTCTTGCTGGTTTTGTTTGTTTTTTAAAGCCTTCAGTGCCCTTCTGTGCTCAGCCTCTGGATGGAAAATCCCCTTCAGAACAAGTAGAAGTGCATGTTCTTGGAGATGTTTATAGCAAAGATACCGACTGAGGTCTGTCATTCAGTTCCCCCAGTTGGGAGCAGCTGTCTTAGTTACAGAAGAAACTGCAAACAAGTTTCAAATCTCCTCTGTTGCAGCAGTTTTGTAAGAACACATTTCCCACATTTGTTTGAGAGCTTGCATAAGCAGCTGATGGCTTAGCCTGTTGAAAGGTGAACACATCCTTAGCCCTAATACTGATCAAATATCCATCTTTTTGTCCATTTGTGGGAAATGTTGTGCATGGTGGTAAGGACAATCCGTGCAGAGCTGCAGGCTTGAAGCAGGAAGCAGAGATGCACCTCTCAGGGGCCAAACAACTGTGTCACTGACACTGCTTCAATTCAGTGTGTTGCTCTGTTATCCCACTGATGCCCAGCAGCATCTTAGGAACTACTTTATCAGCTTAAACTCTTGGGCAGTGTTTTGGGATAACCTCTCTTTGATAGTGAACAATGCAGTGTACTGCAGAATAAGGTAAAAGCCCAACAAATTTATTCCCAGAGAATACCTCAGAGTTTCTCCCTAAGCATTGCTTGTGGCTTGAACAAGAATTTTTTTTTTCCCCTCCAGTTTTAATTCTATCTATTGTAATCAGTGGTGCTGAGATCATTATAGCAAGGGAGCGTTTGTCCCAGAAACATTCATGTCCATCATGCTGATGGGATGCTGTAATCATGCATAGATTTGACTGGATGCAAAACTGCTCCTATTAATGTACAACAAAACCTGGAGAATCGATTTCATGGTCACCAGTGCCTGAAAGTTATTGTTTCTCTTTAATCCAAGGTGCATTTAGCACCAATTACAAGGGAAGGAGTTGATGAGGGGCAGGAAAGTGATGCAGAATGCACAGGCTCCAGGAGCTCACTTCATAAACTGAAGACAGTTGAGATCTTTGTTCTTTCATATTTGTGTAGGTTCACTTCAACAAACTGGCTCCCGAGGTTGAGGTTGTTGGTTTTTGTTTAAAGGCAGCTGACCTCCTTTTCCTTTCTCATACACTAATGTGTAAATTCCCTTAGAGTTGGTACAGCTGCAGCAAGGGAAGGTGTGAAGCACCAGCAAGGTCCAGAAGTTCAGCACTGCTGTTTGCGGTAGTTCAGTTTGGATTTCTGGCTAACAAACATTTCTCTGAGCTGCAGGGGGAATTGCTGTGGAAGCTGACACAGAGCAGGCTGATCTGGAGTGCCATTTTCCCATGCTGAGCCTGGCAAAGCGGAGTTTGCTTATATCCCTGCCCTCTGACCTGCCCGTAACGCTGTGGATGCTCTCACCCCAGTGGAGTCACCAAGCTGAGCTGGTTTTTCCATAGTGGGGGATGCTGATTTCTGTCAGTTTTTCTGCACCTCTGTTGCTGCTGTTAGGCAGTGGTGCCTCTCAGCTCCCTTTCTGATGTTGCTGGTGCTTTATGATCAGCCAGGAAACATCCCCAGCCTCTCGTTGTCTTGCATTATCCAAATACAGGTTAGGAGCGGTGCTATTTTAAGGTGGAAGCACACCATAATTTGTGAAAAAAGATGACAGACTGCTGCTGCATTCGAAAGAGCAGGTGGAGTCAGGAAGGAAGGGCAAAACCATCAGCTTTTGGACTTTTGAACCCTGGGGAAAACTCAGCCCCCATTCTGACTGTTCAAAACTCCTGAAGTCAGGCTGAGCTAATGGAATTGGTGATTAGCTGGCTTTTTGGGAACCTTTCTCTATTAGATGCCTCCAGTATCTGAAGGGAGCCAACAAAAAACCTAGGGATGGACTTTTTAGGCTATCAGGAAGTGACAGGCCTCAGGGGAATGGAGCAAAACTGGAGATGGGGAGATTCAGACTGGATGTGAGGAGGAAGTTGTTGAGTATGAGAGTGGTGAAAGCCTGGAATGGGTTGCCCAGGGGGGTGGTTGGGACCACTTGCCTGGAGGTGTTTTTGGCCAGGCTGGCAGAGGCTGTGGGCAGCCTGCTCTAGGGTAGGGTGTCCCTGGGCATGGCAGGGGGGTTTGGAACTGGCTGATCCTTGTGGTCCCTTCCAACCCTGACTGATTCCATGATTCTTTGTGTCCCCCTTATTGGATATGATCAGAGACTGTCATAGCATCTTTCTTTTTGCACCAGGCTGGACACCAGTGACAATGACCAAGATGTAGTTTTCCCTCACTGTAATGCTCCTGCACAGGAATCTTCAACCTAGCCTGAAAGAATGGACTCCTAAAAGCATGTAGCTGATGATGATGGCAGTCTCCATGAAACCTGTACAGAATTGCAGTGCTTGGTGACACAAATACTGAGCTGCCTTGCCCAGACACTTTTCATGGACAGTGCTTTCATAGCACTCCTTCAGTGAGTGAAGGAATCTACCAGGCTTCTGCTCCAGCTTGCCCCTTCTTCACATGGCAAGCTGAAAGTATTGGTGTATGGCACCACTTTTTGCCAGCCATTCCCACTTGCTGAATACCATCTCCTGGTGGCCTCAGCCTCCAGTGGAGACACAGCCTGCTGCTGGGGCATAGAAGTTGCCTAGAAGTGGGAATCAATAACTTTAAATAAACTCCCCACTGTTTTAAAAATCGATGGGTTTAGCACATCAGTTATTGAACGTGATGGAAATTGAAGTTTCATTTACACCACTGCTTCTCTTTTACAGCACTCGAGGGATCCTGCATTCAAAAATGTTTAGTCTGAATTGATGTTTAAGCTTTTACTTATGTAAAGATGTGTGGGTGGGAAGGAATTCAATCCTCCTTCAAGTAGTGCCAGGAGCCAGAATGATGTGTGGGCAGGTGCAGTGCAGGGTTTGCTTTGTAAACCTGTGTGTTTGCACAGGCCAGATCTTGTGTCACTGTTGTTATTCATCAGCCCATGAACAAAGAGGATAAAATTCATTTTATTTGGAGACATGCTGTTAACAGTTTAAACAAATTCTCCACTTATTAAAACGCATTAAAGCCCAGAGGCTTTTCCTGGACTCTGGGGGGTTTAGGACCAGGTCTTTAAACTGAAGGGCAAAGTTAGACCCTGCGTACACCTGATCAAAGTGAATCACTAAGCACACAGTCTCTCAGCAGTGCTCCTTTTCTCTAGGCATTTCCTTGCTTACACTTGGTCTAGGAGACTTTCTGTTGGGCTTAGAAAGCACAAATCCTCCTTGCTTTTAGGCTGTGCATGCAGCTCCTTCAGCTGGCCAGCAAAGCAGAAGCAGCAGATAAAGGCTGTGAGCTTAAGAGCAACTCGGAGTCCTGTTTTGCCTGGGCGTATTCATATGTGCATGCTGACATGAGTATGGTGTGAGCAGCTAGGGAAGCTTTGCCTGGGTCAGCAGCAGAGGAGGAGGTCACTCTCAAATACAGTCAGATTGGCTCTCCCCTCTGAACCTGCTTCTTGTGTCTTTTGGCCTGCTTTTCTCCATCAGCAGCCACTCAGATGAGATTTCAAGAAGCAGTGCTAGACGAGGAGTCTGAAGGAGTGTCCCAGGTTGGGAGTTACAGGGTTAAAGTGACATGGAGAGAGGAATCAGTGCACCCTCAGCAAGTTTGCAGATGACACCAAGCTGTGTGGCACAGTTGACTTGCTGGAGGGCAGGGATCCATCCAGAGGGACCTGCACAGGCTGCAGAGGTGGGCCCAGGCCAAAGTCATGGCATTCAACAAGGCCAAGTGTAAGGTCCTGCACCTGGGTCGGCGCAAACCCAAGCACAACTCCAGGCTGGGTGGTGAGTGGCTGGAGAGCAGCTCTGAGGAACAGGACCTGGGGGTCTGGGTGGATGAGAAGCTCAACATGAGCCTGCAGTGTGAGTGCAGCCCAGACAGCAACTGTGTACTCGGCTGCAGCAAGAGAAGCATTACCAGCAGGGCAAGGGAGGGGAT